>VDFB02000017.1:337639854-337992475 GCA_007258455.2 Sequoia sempervirens
AAAGAGGGGAAAATGTATGCAACCTAAAATGGTCACCTAGACTTTGGGCCCCATTTATTTAATTTGTCAACATCAACTTTCTCAATCAATGATTGTCGCATTTTCAAATCAAATTTCTTAATCAATTCATAACTATTTCAAATGTTTCAATTTTCCCTAAGATTTGAATGCTTCATTAATGTTATTTAATCAAAAGAAATAAATCCCTTTTAATAAATAAAATAATGTTATTTAATTAAAGTTAATATTACTTAAATAAAATGCATACTTAATTAAAATCTATTTTAATTAAATACTCATTCTTATTTTATTAATATTCATTTCTAAATTACATAATCTTATTTTATTTTATTAAAAGAGATATTATCACCCAAACAAATAGTACAAAATGAAATATCCCTCTCAAGAATAACTCCTGATGAAAAAAAGGGAAACAAATCAGTTAAAAGGGAAATAAACTAAAAAAGAATTCCAATCAAGATTTGTTTCTATTTTTCTATTTATCCCACATTGCTTCTGAATTTGCCTTCAATTCCACTTTCACCTATAAAATGAGCCCTCTCATTCTCATTTCAAAAAAGGAGAATCACGAATTTTTACATCAGACTTATGCTACAAATTTGAATTTTATCATTTGAGATTACATTAGTTTGATAATATAAGCATCTTATTTTTTAGAGCATATAGTTTAATATTGCATTTTAGCTTAATCTTCATAGTAGATTAATTGCAAAATAATTCATTTATGGCATTGCATGTAGATTAATTTTCATTTCAATAAATTAGTTTGGTTTATTGCATTTTACAGCCATTTAGATTAGTTTTCATTGTTGCATTGCAAGAACAGGATTCATGGAGATTGGCATTCTTGCTTCTCCTCTTTGAATCTCTCATTCCGAGATTGTATTTGCAGGGGTAACATGGTTAATCTGAGGACCACAATATCAATCCCTGCTCTTCTCGGATAGAGAGCTGTGAATTGATTTGCAAGGACTCATTATTGAGTATCCTTGCATGCAAGGATTCACAGAAGTATAACATATTTTCAGTTATACACTTTCCATGCTAGGAAAAAACATATTAATGTACAGTACCACTTTGTAGGAGATATGGTGGAGGATGGAAAGGTCAGTTTGGAAAAGGTTGATACTCTAGAGAATGTTGTAGATTCATTTTCAAAGCCAGTGAGCACAAACAAGTTTAGGTGGTGTGCTAGTTCAATGGGCCTTAGTGCCCATATTTTTCAGTAAGTTATGTTATGCTCTGGAGGTGCCTGTATGATCTTCGTCAACTGGGAGATTGTTGGAAATATGTGCCTCAAACATCACAGGCTGAAACCTCTACTAGAGCAAAGTTGGTATGACATCTATCATGTCTGGCTAACTAGCAGATTGGTAACATCATGGTTTGTATAGGTCGATGTGACCTTGTTTCTATCTTGCCGAATTCTTTCACTGTGGAGCTATCGGTGTGACAAGGCATGTTTGGTATGACCTCTTAGCACTCGGGAGACCTCTGGCCAATAGGCCATTCAATCGAGCGCCGGGAAGACTCATACCGACTGGGGGCTTCAAAGTGACTTCAACACTTGGGGAGAAGTCCCAATGAACAGTGAATGTCTCACCAACAGGAGTTCAAATGATTTCTTCACGATAAGATAAAGATCCCAGTGTGAGGTCTTAGCGATAGATGGAAGTCATGCCGACGGGGACACACTCGGGAGTCATTGACATAACACTAAGGTTTCATTATGAAGTCTGGGAAAAGTGTTAATGTCTTGCCGATGTTATAGTTTTCTCCCAGTGTGACTCATGGCGACGAATGGTGGTCTCGGTATAACTTAAAGACCTGAAATTAAAGTCTTCAGTATAGGTGTTGGTGAAATGTTGGTCACCGGTGTAACACGGTGGTTTCGGTAAGAAGTCCCAGCGACTTTGGTGAGTCTTGCCGATGATGAAGAGTCTTTAAAATAGCTTAGAGATCTCGAAGAAACCTCTTGGAAAAGGTGTTAAGTCTTTCCAACTATTCTTTGGAGCTCGATATGAGAAATGACTTTGGTATAACCTTTGGTGACTCGCTATGATCTCCTGGCGACACCAATAGGTCTAGGTGACTCCTTGGTGATTCAGTGTAACACTGAAAGCTTGATAGAACATCTGGGCGGCTATGGTAACTCTTAGCGAATCGATATGAAGATTTTGGGCATCGAGGAGACACTATTAGTGTCTCACTGAGATGCCAACATAGTGTGATTTCTTTTGACCATTTTTGACCTTCCTATGTGGTGTCTCGTGGATGAATAGGAGCCAAATGTGAATAGTTAACAGTTGGTTTTGTGTGACGGTTCTGTGAAGAAGCTTGACAATCAAGGAACTCCATGGATATAGTTTGTAGTTGCAGACGCTTGGGGGTTCGATGGTTGGTTGGTTGAATCAACAGATTATTGAGTGATTGTATCAGTGGATAAATTCTATTCTATGGACTCTAACATGAAGGTTCCTGAAACAAATTGTACATGGTGAATGCTGTTGTAAATAGATACTAGAAAGATAAGTCTGTCATTTGTATGTAATCTCCATTACTATAATACAATGTGATTTCTCTTGGTGTGGTGGGTTTTTTCTCCCGTAAGGGTTTTCCCACGTATATCTGGTGTTCATGTGTGATTGTGAAATATGCTATTTTTGTTATCTGTTTCATAGTGCATCTTAATTGGACTATAATTGTAAAATTTAAAGTGTATCTACATTCTTCCCTAAGGTATTGACGTTAGGAGAATTGTTTTCCGCATCTAATTTTCCTTACACTTTCCACTCCTGGAGGGTTTTCATGCTCTTTGTTGGCAACACAAGGGTAGACAACTAAGAGGGGGGTGAATCAACTGTAACAAAAATTTAAACTTATTAAACTCATTAACCTTATTCTCGACTTTGATAAATAAACATGAAAGCATAAATCATCACCACATCAGAAACACATAACACCAATATTTTGTACGTGGAAACCCTATTAGGAAAAAACCATGGTGGAGGTTAGTCCACAAGATTATACCCTATTAAATTAAAAGTATAAAGAAATATAAATGGGGAATGTACATGCATTCAAGCACATTGCCAAGAGCTCACTACTCAAATACAAAGAGGCTTACTGCCCAAAGCAAGACACACTGTCTTATAGAGACATTCAAATTACATCTACAGGATTTTTAACTGAGAAAATAACATCTACTAATCCATGATTATAGTTCTAGTTAAGCACATGAACACTTCTTCATACTCTACTCACTCTTCTCCACACTCTACTTCTACCTTCAAATGATTAGGAAATTATTCATGCACACCATACCATCAAATGGTACAAACAATGGCTTATATATATACACAACTAAGAATAACATCATCTCCATGTTGACTTCAACAAAATAATAAAATGTACAATCTATCGGCCCAAAAAATAAATAATTTACAATATGAATCAAAAAATGTCAGGCACAACACATTGAAGACCAAAAGAAAAATCTTCGAATACAAACCACCTTACAAAATTATACCTCAAATATCCACAACACGTTACAATCACCCTATCATCCATGAACATGAAAAACATGAACTCACAAATGAAAATCACCAATTGCGAGCACAATGATCAATGCAGATGTGCAACATAGATAAAGCATGATTTAGAAACATCACAAGCATCATGATTTACTAGAGAAGCATTTGCAACAACTCAAATTACCATAATCACATCATCTTCTTTTAGGAACACCAACTAAAGCAACAAAATAACTGTTAGAACACAGATACTCATAACTCAATCAAATCTTCATGCAGATCTCTAAAACTTAATGTGGATAAACTAGATATAATCAACAAAAATCCCTTTAATCCACAATCCCTAATCATCAATATATTGATCTAGGAAATAGTATGTTGGCTAAACTAAACTTCACTATGTCACTGAAAACCTGTAATTTATTTTATTACAATTTTCTCAATATCCTCAACATATATAGGCTTAATGGAAATAGTGTTGACATCAATGACAACCACATATCATCAACATCCAATAATCTCCCCCTTTCACATTGATGGCAACACATGATGTGAAAAAAACCATCAACACAACTTTCTCTTAACACTTTCTCCCCCTTAGATTCTAAATATTTTCTCCTCAAATATTTCACGACTCTTCTCCCCACAATTTTTTTCACATGACTCTTACTAGGAAATAGTATGTTGGCTAAACTGAACTTCAATGAATCATTGCCAACCTACAACTTATTTTATTACAATTTTCTCAATATCCTCGACGTATACAACCTTAATGCCAATAGTGTTGACATCAATGACAAACACATATCATCAACATCCAACAGTCTCCCCCTTTGGCATTGATGGCAACACATGATGTGAAAAACACCATGAACTCAAGTTTCTCTTAGAACTTTCTCCCCCTTAGATTCTGACTCTTTTCTCCTCAACTATTTCACATGACTCTTCTCCTCCTTTGAAATTAATGACAAAGATGCACATTCATTTTTCCACACAAGCTCTAAACCACATTCTAGATCATCTAACCACTCCGCTTGAGTAGCAACCACCACAACATCAATTCAAATCAAGATCTGACTATGAAATGCATAGACTAATGCAGGTCAATACATCTTAGTTCTGATTAGGAGTAACCACCCCTAGCTTCCCTCTAAGATAGTTAAAAATATCCTTCGGCAACGGATTGGTAAATATATTTGTAATCTATTCCTTAGTAGGAACATACTCCAAATTGACTTCCTTTTCACTTACCTTCTCTCTCAAGAAATGAAACTTGATAGATATATGGGTATGTGCAAGATCATGATGGGCCAAAAAGTGGCGATATGATGGGTACGTGTAGGGTATGTAGCTGGTGACTTTTTTTTTACCCAAACTTCATGAAATGAAAAGGGTTTTAAAGGAGATTCTCAAATTTCCACCAATATAAATTATGCTTTACTTTGAATTTAATAAATAATTATTATTCATTTTCTATTTGAATTATGACTAAAGCCCTAATTGATAGGTTGATTCAAAAATATATAGCTTTCAAATGGTATCACATTTTTTGAATCTAAAACATGCATCACATTATACGCTTCAATACTATAGGATTAAAAAAAAAATTGAATTTCATGAAGTTTTGACCAAGTTAAGGTGGTTAGACAGACGAGTTTTTATATTTTTAAATTTGTAATAAAAATAATAATAATTAATTATTTACTTGGAAAAATATTACAAAAAAATATGGATCACATCGGGACATGAGTCCTCTACTTATATCTAAAATATTATAAAAAAATATTATCATTTTATTGTGGTTAGGGTGGTCAGACAAACACCTACTTCTTATTTTTTCCTTGAAATGTAAGTGCTACTTCATTGAAACTTCAAATTTTAACCAAATAGATTTAAAATAAATAAATAAATCTAGCATTTTAGAAACCACATTCAATTTACTATAGAATTATTCAAATTTGAAATAATATAGATAACTTATTCAAATTTGTACGTCAAGTTTCCTAGCTCTGATTTTTCTAAATTTTTTGCCACTTAAGGGCCTATTTTTTCCATGATGATCCTGTACATACCCATATGCTTGGTCTTTGAATGCAACACTAGATTCTTAGAAATGTAATTGCACTTGAATTATCATAGAATATAGCAATAGGTTCATCATACAAAAATATGATATCTTTCAACATCTCCTTCATCCACAATACTTGAGTACAATTGTTAGCAGAAACAATGTATTCTTCCTTTGCAATAGATACAAAAATGGTATTATGCTTCTTATTTAATCATTAAATTAGCTTCTTTCCTAAAAGTAATGCACCAACACTAGTACTCTTTTTTTCATTCACATCTCTTGCCCAATCAACATTAGTAAAATCACTCAATTAAGGTCATCATCTTTAGGATACCATAGGCCAAAATCAACTATCCCCTTCAAGTATCTAAAAATCCTCTCCACAACTATCACATGAGATTCCTTAGGATCAACTTGAAATATTGCAACAATGCATAAAAAATTCATGATATAAGGTCTAGTTTGAGTCAAATAGAGCAATCCACCAATCACGGATTTGTATCTAGTCTGATTTTATTTCAGAGAATCATCATCTTGTTTCAACTTAGATCGAGCCACCATAGGTGTACCAACTGGCTATGAATCTTCCATACCAAACTTCTTTAGCAATTCTTTCACATGGTTGGACTCAGATATAAAGATCCCTTTATCTAGCTAAGTAATTTGCAATCCCAAAATGAATTTGATCTATCAAATCATAGAAATTTCAAACTCACTCTTCATCTCATCAGTAAACTTCATGCACACACTATTATCTACTCCAAAAATAATATCATCAACAAAGCCTTCAACAGTCAAATCTTTATCATGATCAATCTTATAGTGAACAATCTTTATGGTAACTGGGTTTATGAATTATAGTGAACAAGCAATACAAGTTGCGAGATACATTGGTCAAGGTTTTGTGGTTACCTTATGTCACATGAATCATTTACCTATTACTATTCAATATCCCCATGAAAAATTGATCCCATAAGAATGATTTCGTGGAAGGATCCACTTTGAATTTGATAAATGTATTGCTTGTGAAGTATGCATCCATGTATGCCTGATAAATCTACCTATTGTGGATTGGAAAGTCGGAATAGATATTGGGAAAAAATGATTGGAAAATTATAGTATTGATTTTGGAATTTGTATCTTTTGTGGGAATTATGTCGAATATTGTCCCACAAATTTCCTGGTGATGACTGAAGAGTATGAAATTTTGACCTACGATCGTCATGAATTAAATTACGATCATATTGCTTTAGGATGTTTACCTATATCGATTGTTGAAGATTTAACAATTCGAACAATTCTAAGCTCAACATATTAACTTAGTATGTCTGAAGAAACTACAAAACAAATTGAATTATTCAATCACTTCTATGATTATTCAGATTGAGTTCTGATCAAAGAGTAGATCTGATAAATAAAATACTTTTTTTACGAGCCGTGAATTATAAATCCTATTGACATTTCATGAATAATGTCACATGTATGATTGATCAGAATTTATTATTGAACTATAGATTAATGAATCAATGCCCATATCAAATGAAATATTTCAAGTACAAATCCAGTATAGCATATAGGAAAATAGGGTCACTTTTTATTGAATGAATGGGAGGAAATAATATTCAAACTTATTGTGCACATAATGAATCAACTTGAATCGATATATGATATTCTTTGAATCTGATTGATCAAATGAACACTGGACTTTGTAGGAATCATTGCAAGATCCCTTTATTGGACTTGAACCAATGACTTACGCCTTACCATGGTGTTACTCTACCCTAAGTTGAAAGGACTTTCTTTTGGTCATGAAATGACCAATGAATAAGTCTACTACATATTTGATAGATATGTATAATATAATATATTATGGGGTCTAAATATAAAATTTAATTTAATAGAATATATATATATACTATATACTAAAATAAAATATATAACTCTATTCAATATAGTTATATTGTTGATCCTAACAACAAAAGAAGAATATGAAATAATGAATCACTATAAGTAGTACCTTTGTTAAATCTAAGCTTCAAAAAATACTTTTTCAATCTAGCATACCATGCTCTTGGGGATTGCTTGAGTTCATACAATTCTTTCTTCAACCAAAAAACCATATCTCCCTTATCAGTGAGTTGAAATTCATTAGGTTTCTCAACATACACTTCTAGTTCTCTATTTAGAAATGCTAACTTGACATCCATTTGATAAACTTTGTAGTTTTTGTAAGTAGAATAAGAAAGAAATAGTCTCACAGCTTCAATCCTAGCAATAGGGGAAAAAGTTTCTTCCAAGTCAATACCTTCCATTTGGGAATATCCTTTACACACCAGTATTGCTTTGTTTCTAACAACTTCACCTTGCTCATTCAGTTTGTTTCTAAAGACCCATTTAGTTCCAATTACATTTTTGTCCTTAGGTCTAGGAACAAGAATCCATGTATCATTCTTCTCAATCTGCAATAGTTCTTCTTTCATTGCTTCCACCCAATGTTCATCTTTGCATGCTTCATTCACACTCTTAGGCTCAGTCTTCGAAATCAAATAGTATTCTTCTACAATTTTTCTCCTAATCTGAAGACCTTTGTTCTTGTCACCTATAATATAATCTTTTGAATGATTTAGTATTACATAATTTGGAGTCTTGAGATGTTCTTGAACTTTAGGCTCTTGTGATCTCACTTCTACACTTTCACTAGTTCCTTCCTCTTGATTTTCCCAATTCACCAGAATGATCTAAACTTGATTTGAAGTGTGAACTTTCTTTCCTTTATATGAAATTTCATTTTGATCATTTGAATCATATCCATAGGTTTAGGATTGTCTAACTATGTCTTCATCAACCTTGATATTAGCACTTTCAACTACTTTCCTCAATCTCTTATTGTAGCACCGGTAGGCTTTGGTTTTAGTAGAGTAACCAAGAAAGATTCCTTCATCACTTCTAGCATCAAACTTTCATATATCTTCATCTCTTTTGATGTAGCATTTACTCCCAAATATTTTGAAGTATTTGATAGTAGGATTATGACCATACCATAGCTCATAAGGAGTCTTACTAGTATCACCTTTGACTTGTACTTGGTTGAGTGTGTAGATAGTAGTACTCAAAACTTCTCTCTAGTAGATATGAGGAAAATTTCCTTCCAACATCATAGTCCTAGCAGCTTCTTCAATTGTCCTATTCTTCCTTTCCACAACTCCATTTTGCTGAGGGGTCCTCGGGGTAGATAATTGTCTCTTTATCCCATGCTCTTCACAAAAAGAATTAAACTCACCAGAAGTGAATTCAGACCTTCTATTTGATCTTAGACACTTAATCTTTAGACCTGTCTCTATCTCAACCATAGCCTTAAAGATCATGAACTTCTCCAGAGCTTCAAATTTTTACCTTAATAAAGTAACCCACATCATTCTAGAATAATCATCAATAAGTAACATGAAATTCATGTATCCTTGTAAACTTCTGACTCTAGAAGGACCACACAAGTCAATATGCACAAGCTCCAACACTTCATTTGAATAATGTTGTTTCCTCCAAAATGAAACTTTAGTTTGCTTCCCTAAATGACATTCCATGCATATGGTATTAGTTGGTTTCTTCAACTTAGGAAGATCTCTCACTGCCTGATTAAAACTTATCTTGATGATATTATCAAAGTTTAAATGACACATTCTCCTATGTCACAATGAATTTTCATCAACTTGAGCAATCATACAACTTTTACTAGTAGCATTCAAGTGAAAGATATTACCTTTTTTTTGTACTAAAAGCAATCACATTTCTGAAACTCCCTAATATTCTACACTTTCCATTATTGAATTCAAGATTGTATCCCTTGTCAACCATCTTTCCAACATGTGAAATATTATGCTTCAAACCTTCCACATATAGAACATCATTAGTATTATGCTTACCATCAAGAGAAATAGATCCTCTACAACAGATTACACTTACATTTTCATCACCAAATCTTACAACACTACCATCATACTTTTCCAAGCTCATGAATTTAATTTTATCACATGTCATGTGATGAGAGAATCCACTGTTAGTCACCCATTCATCTTTTTCTTCAACTAAAGTAGCTAGGGATTTCTCCACATTCGTACAACTAGATGATTTAGTAGGGGTTGGATCATTTTCCTTGATAGCAATAAATAACCATTTGTCTTCACTTGCATTCCATTTATTAGATTCATCATTTTTCACACCTTCATCAATAGTGTAATAGCACTTTCTTTGAAATCTAGGCTTGTTAGGTCTTGACTTAGGAACTCTTTCTGGACACCTTGATGCAAAATGACCTATCTTACTGTAAGAAAAAAAATCAATAGGAAATTTCCCTTTATACTTACCTTCTCCTCTGGCTTCCCTTTTGACAATAAGTGCTTCAAGCTCATCTATTTTTCTCTTTTCTTCTTCAATCTCTCTCATTTCCTCCTCATACTTGAATATCTTTCTAGAAGAACTTTCACCGAGATCATATCTCTACATATATTTTTTGGACATTGTGGCTTTAAATGTAGATTATGTCTTAGGAAGAGCATAACCAAAATCGCTTAACTCAAAATCAGTAAACTTATGAATCAACATGTCTCTAGTTACATTTTTCATAGTTGGGAGCTCCTCTATAGTAGTAGCTTTGAATTTGTATGTGATAGGCAAGGATCTAAGTACTTTAGCATCAATCTCTGCTTCTTCTAATGTTGCACCAACACATCTGATACTACACACAAGTTCATTCACTCTCTACATAAAAGAAGTAAACTTCTAATCATCACCCATTATCAACATTTCATATTTCCCTTTCATACTTTGCAACTTAGAAATATTCACATGAGCATCACCTTCATACAATTTTTTCAACCTTTTCTAGATATCATAAGCAATCTTCAAATTCATCACATTTTTCATCTTGAAATCAGATAGAGCACTAAAAAATTCTTCCTTCACCTTGATATTGTACTCAACATCCTTAATCTCAACAGTAGTAGAAGGACCATTATGTGGTATAACATACCTATTCCTTGTAATGTTCTAATAGGGTTCACCAATGCATCTCAGATGATACTCCATTCGAGTCTTCCATAGAGAATAATTTTTTCCATCAAATTTTGGACTATCCTTCTTATATGTTTCCATCCCGGATCACCTCAAGCTATTAAACTTCTTCCAATGAGCCTCCTTTGATACCCATTGTTGGCAACATAAGGGAAAACAACTAAGAGGGGGGTGAATCAGTTGTCACGAAAATTTAAACTTATTAAGCTCATTAACCTTATTCTCAGATCTAATAAATAAACATGAAAGCATAAATAATCACCACATAAAAGACACACATAACACCAAGATTTTTTTATGTGGAAACCTTCTTAGGGGAAAAACCACAGTGAAGGTTCGTCCACAAGATTATACCCTGTTAAAAGTATAAAGAAATATAAATGGGGAATGCACATGCATTTAGGCACACTACCTAGACCTCATTGCTCAAATAAAAAGAGGATTACTACCTAAAGGAAGACACAATGTCTTACAAAAAAAATTAGATTACATCCCTAAGATTTTAAAATGAGAAAATAACATCTGATAATGCCTAATTATAGTTATGGTTAAGCACATGAACACTTCTTCACACTCTGCTTCTTCCTTTGAATGATTAGGAAATTACTCATGCACATCATACCATCAAATGGTAGAAACAATGGATTATATATATCTACAACTAAGAATAACATCATCTCCATGTTGACCTCAACAAAATAATAAAATGTACAATTTGTCAGCCCAAAACATAAAATAATTTACAATGTGAATCAACAAATGTTGTCCACAACATAGTGAAGACCCAAAAAAAAATCCTCAAACATGAACCACCTTCAAAAATTATGCCTCGAAGATCCACAACACATTACAATCGCCGTGTTAGCCATGAGTCTGAAAAATATGAACTCACTAAAGAAAATAACCAATCACAACCACAATGATTGATGTAGATGTTCAACACAGATAAAGCATGATATAGCAACATCACAAGCATCATGAATCACTACAAAAGAATCCACAACAACTCAAATTACTAGAATCACATCATCTTCTTTTAGGAACACTAACTAAAGCAACAAAATAACTTTTAGAACACAAATACTCATAACTCAATTAAATCTTCATGTGGATCTCTAAAACTTAATGTGGATAAACTAGATATAATCGACAAAAAACCCATTAATCCACAACCTTTGATCATTAATATACTAAGCTAGGAAACAGTATGTTGGCTAAACTGAACTTCACTGCATCACTGGCAACTTGCAACTTATTTTATTACAATTTTCTCAATATCCTTGACATATACAACCTTAATGCCAATAGTGTTGACATCAATGGAAACCATGTATCAACAACATCCAAAACTATCATAATTTCTTAGAATGGATGGAAGGATGCCATGATGTGATTCATGAAAGGATTTCACCAGCTCTTTTATTTTGTTCTCTAATGATTCAATATTTCCCTTGTATCCTTCAATATTTCCTACAAGAGTAATAGTGGGTTTAAAATTTTTAGGTAGGTTGGAATCATGCCTAACTCCCATTGACATCGGTATCAATTCCTTCATCTTAGGTATCCATATTTCCATAAGTGGAATATCTCTTTCCTTGTCATTGTCAAAAATTTTAATGCAACCACCATGGATGAATAGCTATAATGAGTGCTATTCAATCTATTATTCACTCTTCTATTCAAATGTTCCAATACTCTAATGATAATCTCTATATTTCTATTGAAAATATCCTCATTATGATTATTATATTTCTCTTTATATTCATTTAGCTACCTAAGCAACTCTTCCCTATTGATATCTTCTTCAACATGTGGCCCATTTGATGTACTAGGCTCTACTATTGAAATGGGCACACTTCCCATGTTGTATGGAAAAATTTCCCATGAAGAACTTACTTCAGCAGTAAATTTTAGGAGTACAGGTTCTTGTGAAGTGGTGGGGGAGTCAACATCAGTCTGCTTAGGCTTTTCAAGTTGCAAAATTTGCAACTTAACTTTTAGTGATGCCCCCATTTTCTGCAACTGCATATTATATTGCTCAAGCCTTTCATATTTAACTAGGAAATTATTGTACTCCATCTTGAGCCTATCCTTCTCTATAGTTACAGATCCTAGACTAGTCCTAGTGAATTGTGCAATATGAATTGGAATATTAGCTACCTATAGAGCCGATGTTTCTGACTCTCTCTTTATTATTAGGTTTCCATTGTAGTTAGATGTAGGCTCAACAATATTAGGCTTCCTTTTACTTGGGGCTAGATACCAAATAGCCAAGGCATCCCATTGCTCACTAAAAGAAAACCCCTATAGTGCAATTGCAACCTCTTCTTCTATATCATAAAGAGGTCTATCACATCTCTTTATTGTATCAAAGGCTATAATAGAAGCTAGATCCCATCACTAGAAGAAAAAAAATACCATTATTTCTTATTGATTCTTGACCCTCTTTTGTAATCATCTTTTGAAATTAAGCTCTCATTTCATTCAATATCTTTGTCTAGATGGTGGCATCAAGTATTTATGGATGAAGGCTTCTTTCTATAGCTAGGTTGCTCACATATTCATCCCTTTTAGCTCTGTATACAAATTACATAAAATCCTGAGACTTTACAAATCAGTCATCGTCTAAGAATTTTGCACAGGCTTCAACCCGCATATCATCTTTTCCATTGAACCCAGTGAGATAAGCTTTATTGCCCAGTTGTTGTGTCACCTTCACTACTAGTGTTGTAGGAACACCATCTTGTATGTATTTCTCTGATACCCAAATTTCATCATTAGAGTATTCTTCAACATAATCGACTAGACCAATCACTTCAGCCTTTTTCTTTTTCAATGGTGGCTCTTTTGGTGGTAATTGATTAGGTGGTGGAGAGTCAATATCCACAATTTTAGGCTGTCTGGGCCTTGGAGGAGATTGCTAGAGTAAAGGTTTTAACTTAATTATGTTAATTAAATTACCTTTATTCCTCTCTTAAGATTTCACTTTAGTTTTTATATTGTGACATTTAATAATTATATTAATTATTAAATGTCTACCTATTAGGGTTACTTTTAGGTTTTGCATGATCTCCTTTTAAGGATTGATCCTTGTAATTATTTCAATTGAGTTAATGCAATATCTTCTGAAGCTTGCAGAGAACCCTTGCTTTTTTGTCTCCATCTCTTCCTTTCTATGACAAGTTATTTGCATGCAGGTGATCTTCGAGGTCTGTGAAGTTGGATATCTCAAATTCTACATGGTATTAGAGCTCCAGACTTGCTGCTTACAGTTCGTGTTTTGAAGGATTTTCTAGAGCTTCAAGGGTTTTGGGTTTTTCTTTTTTGATCCAAGAGGTGGGCATTTTCAGTGCATCCAAGGTCAAATCGGATCTCTCCATTGAATCTAAAGCTGCTAGAATAGTCAAAATCAACTTTTGTTTCATCAAATTTGGCTTCCATTTGTCAGATCTGTGAGGGTTTGAAGAAAGGGTTCTTTTGCTAGATCTAGGGGGTGTTCAAATTTTCAGAGCATTTTGAGCCCAAACAGACCTCACCATTGCATTCAAAGCAGCCAAAAACCTAAAGATCGACTATAAACTTTCCTATATTTGGTTCAGTTAATTTTTGAGGAAAATTATTTTTGTCCGTACGACCGTGCACGTAGATTGAGGTAAAATTTTATTATAAAAAAAGATCATTTTTTCTACCAAAAAAAAATTAAATTTGCAGTTTTTTTCAAATTGTTAATTTTTTAAAAGCTTTTAATTTTTGAATGATTTTTTCAAAAAAAAGTTTTTGTTTTTTTAAAAAAGTAAAAAATACTGGAAGGTCGATACCTACACAAGGTACTATGTAAGGTACTAACCTGCATAGACTTGTGGAGGCGATACCTTCCCATGGCCACCCTTTTATGATTTAAAAAAAAAATCAATGTTTTTTATTTATTTTTTTTAGCAAAAAAAATTATAATTTGTAAAGTTTTTTATTGTTTTTTTTTTTTAAAAACATTTTTTTTCAATAAGCCTAGTTGTACAAATCCGCCGACGACCATTTGGCTATAAAATTTAGGCCCAAATTTTTGCTGCGATGACTGTTTGGTCGTCAAATGTAATCCATCATTGTGTTTTTCCCTCTTTGGAGCTATTTTCTTCTAGAGGCCATAACTTGGGCATATGATATCATTTTTTGAAAAACAAGATATCATCAGAAAGTTGATTCTGTCAACGTTCTAGTGGTGTGGGTCTCATCACTTCATTTTTTTTTAGTACATTCTACAACCATTTGAAGTCAAAGGATCTTTTTTTAGTCTCGAGCTCGTAACTTTTGACCAATTTCTCCATTTTTCCTGATCTCAGCGGCGTTGGGACCGTATTGCAGAGCTATTCAGTTCCATCCATGCAATGTTTCCAGATTTCACTCCAGGTATATTTTATTCAATTTTTTGTGTTTTCACACTCTGGTAAATTACCTGGACATATTAGCTCTTGGGAACTTCCTATTTGCATGAGTTGCTTCATTTTTGGTTGTTCTTCATGTATTTCTAGTCTTATGTCTTTTTATGACATTATGATCATCATTTGTAAGAAATCTTATATGTAAACGCACTGAGATAAAGTGCCACACTATTGTACATGTATTTTGGGGATTTTTCACATAAGGTTGTGCCATATTTTGTACTTGCATGGTATGTGTAGGATCATGATGGGCCAAAAAGTGGCAATATGATGGGTATGTGGCTGACGACTTTTTTTTTCACCAAAAATTGATGAAACAAAAAGAGTTTTTCAAGGAGGTTCTCAAATTTCCACCAATATAAATTATGCTTTACTTTTAATTTAATAAGTAATTATTATTTATTTTCTATTTGAATTACGACTAAAGTCCTGATTGATAGGCTGATTGAAAAACATCTGCAACTTTCAAAGGGTATCACATTTTTTGAATCCAAAATATGTGTCACATTCTATGCTTCACATACTATAGGATTAAAAAAATAAAAAATAAATTTCATGAAGTTTTGACCAAGTGAAGGTGGTCAGGACATATGAGTTTTATATTTTTAAAAATTTGTAATAGAAAATTCATAATTAATTATTTATTTAGAAAAAATTACAAAAAATATGCATCACATCAGGGCATGAGTCCTCTACTTATATCTATAATATTATAAAAAAACATTATCATTTTATTGTGGCTAGGGTTGTCAGACAGACACCTACTTGTTATTTTTTTCTTGAAATTTAAGTACTATTGCATTGAAATTTCAAATTTTCACCAAATAGATTTTTATTTGTTTTAAAGAAACCTTGTATTTTAGAAACTACATTAAATTTTCTACAGATTCTATTCTTACATATTTTTGAAATAATATAGATAACTTATTAAATTTTTTACGTCAATTTTCCTAACTTTAATTTTTTTGAATTTTTTGCCACTTAAGGGCCTATTTTTTCCATGATGATCCTGCACATACCCTACACTATATTATAAAGTGCCATGGGGGGGTTGTGTAGTGCCTTCATTTTTTCCATCACACCTTTATCGGGTGAGTCTCCCTCCACGATGACAATGGATCCATATGATTCCAGTCTTATGTATGTGTGCTTTGTTTTGCACAACTTTTTTTAGTTGCATGTGATTTCTTGTGCACTTTCAGATGTTGTTTCTTCTCCTTCATGCACTATAGGGTGTTACACAACATTTCAGTGGATCTGTCAGGCTCTCCCAGTCAACATTATGGGGGTTATTATACTGTTCATGCTAATGCTTCCTTGGTTTCACCTTGGAAGGAATCTTCCATTCTCTTTGATCGGTGTTCTTAAGACTATTGGTACTTGTGCCATTTGTATATTTGTTCCAGTTGTTTTACTTTATTTGCCATCTGATTTGAGTAGTGTCATTGGGGGCACTCATGCAGATTGTTTTCTTCTTGATCTTGATCATCCTATCTTCAAAGGAGGTTCTTTGACACCATAGTCATCTTTTGACAGTTGTTTGCTGCTTCTTCTGCTTCTGTGATGTTCTTCATGTCTTGTCCATCTCTTTTTGGAGTAGTTTTTTTCCCATGAGGTTTTCTCTATTTCTCCACTTTACAGAGATTTGGTTGTATTTGGGTACCTGATTAGGCCTAGTTGTCGGGACCCTTGTTTGCTTTCATGCTATAGACACATAAAATTGTCCTAGGCTTGCAACTCTTAGATTATTCAACATTGCCCCTTTCGTTCTTAATAATTAAATAATTTTTAATTATTTAATTATTTTCTAAAGTCATAATTCTTCTATTAATTAAATAATTTTAATTATTTAATTAATTCATTTTTATCTTTATTCTCCTTTGATTAATTAAATAAATTTTATTTATTTCATTACGTCACTAATTAAGTCCCCTTCTTTTAAAATTAAATAGATTCTAATTTATTTAATTTTTGTCCACTTTCCACTATAATTAAATAATTATTTTAATTATTTAATTATTCATTAGCCTTTTCTCTCATTAAATTAAATAAATTTAATTTATTTAATTTAGTCCACTCTATTGAATTTTGAATTAAATCATTATTTAATTCAAAATGATTCCTTTGTCACATTCCTCTATAATTAAATAAGTATTTTAATTGTTTAATTATTCATTGGCCACCTAAATTAAATAATTTTGATTATTTAATTTCTCCAGCAACCTCTTTGTCCGTGCCAATCTTATCTTCCACATCAAATCTTATCTCTTGACATCTCATTCAATTTCATCCCTTGATTGAATTATCTCATAATTCAATCTCAACCCTTCATCTTTATCATTTGCCCTAATTTTGACCTAACCCTATTCCATACTACAACATTCAATCTTGACCATTAATTCTATGGTATTTGTCATCTTCTCATCTTGGCCACACATTCAAAATTGCAGTTTCTATAAAATGGCAATTTTGTTCTTATTTCATATCTCATGCTCATTCTGTCAACTTAGGCTATTATTATTGTCATTTGCAGTCATTGTCATTTTAGTCTATTGTGAAGTCATTTCTTTTATACAAATCCTTCAACATTTGCATAGGGCTTTGGCATTAGTCTAGGTGATCATTTGAAATCTAAGGGCCTCATTCAATTTGGTGCAAACTAGAAGGTGTAACAAAGGTGAAGCATGGAAGATGAAGATTTATGGTAACATTGTTCCTTTTATTTTCATGTTTATTTCCTTTGTGCTTTGTTACTTCAATGGATTTTTTTTGGTGTTTATTGATTAATAAGAAAACCAATCTAATTTTCCATAGATACATTTGGTGAACCTGAAATATTTTAACACATTTTGAGAAATCTTGGAGTTGGGTTTCTTTTTGTTGCAGGTTTTGTTTGATTTTTGTTGCAGGTTTGACATCATTGTGGACAAAACCCTAGTTTCCAAGGATTCGACCATAACTTTCAAATGGCTGTTTATTTCTTCACAAATTTGTTTTTTCAGATTGGAGACAACGTTTAGAGCTTTCATTCAAAAATTCAGATTTTTTGGGGCTGATTTGAATTTTTTATAATTTATTTTCTGTTTTTCATAAAAAATTAATTTCGAGAGCAAATAATCAAAATTTTCAGATATTTTTACATTTTGAGGAATCTCTTTGAATTTTAATATGGTTCTACTCTTTAGTTTTTAAATTTGGACACACAATTATTAGTCAAATAATAGATCTTTTAAAATTAGAGTTTCACACATATCTACCTATATCTCCCAAATGGTTATAGATATGATCACAAAAGTTTTGTTGCAGATTTGAAATGGTAGAATACGACTTCAATAAAAAAATCAGAATTTTTGGAGCTATTTTGTATTTTGTATAATTTTTTTATGATTTTTCATAAAAAAATTAATATTGAGTGCAAAATAGGGAATTTTTCTGACTTCTTTACATTTCTGGAAAGATCTCCGAAAAATAATAGCAGTCTCTTCTTTTATTTTGTATTTTTCAGATCAATAATATCTTCAAATAATCGAATCCAATTTGGCTATGTTAAAAATATGTATTTGAAATTGCAATTTTCTAATGAGTTTATTTTTTTTCATGGCTGCATTATGATATTATTTCTTTTGATTTTGTAGGAGATCATAAGGAGTTTTAGTGGCAGAAATATCATTCATACACAACAAATTGGAAAGTGAATAATCAGGTGCACATATTCCATCTTCCATTTCTTAATCTTGTTTGTCACACATTTCAATTTGGGGCATAAAATTAATCCTTGTTCACAAACACATTTGGATTTGGGCTCTTAAAAATGAATTTTGTTTTCAATCACATATCAAAATTGGGTCTAAAATTAACCATTGTCTTCCTACACATTTGAATTGGGGTTAAAAAGAATATGTGCTTCTAATGTTTGCATACAAACATTTCATTTCTAAGGGAAATTAATCATTGTGAGTGTGAATCAAGTGCGTGTGTGATCACAAACACCTCACTTGATTTTCTTTTGTCAAACCCTTCATAGGAGGCCTGCTAGGGGATTTCATCACCCCTAGGGATGACCTCAATCGAAGTGTGAATTGAAAGACACGCTTGTTTGGAAGTTAAAATCTTGTCACTCTTGGCTAAGCCCCAAAGCACTTTATACCTTTGGGAAGTGAAGGTGAAGGGTGGGTTACCCCTTTCTCCCGGCTGTGTGGTAGGATTTTTCTTTCAAATCATTCCTTAGTCAACCTTGTGTAGACTAGCTTGAGACCTAATTGGCCATACCCACTTGCCTAGTTCTAGGACTTGTTGATGTGTCTTCTTCAAGTGTGTGCTTAATAATCACATTCATAAATTCCAAAATTCAAACTTGCTTATGTGTTTTGTGTGTGTGATTCATGTGTGTGTATTGTGTGAACATTCATTTAAACATTTTCCAATCAAGCTAAACACCAAACACATAATGACGAGTCACTCTACACGTTCTTCCAACACATTCATATCCAATCACTCTTCTTAGTCACATCCTATCCATTTCATCCTAATCCATCCAAGTCATCCAATCTAATCATTCCACATCATCACCATCACCAACCCAGTCCTAGTCACCACTTGTCAAAATGGTCATAATCATAAATAAGCCAAATCCTAATCATAAGCCCAAAATCATAATCCAAGGGGGCTATCCATCTAGGCCAAATCATGAGACAAAACCTAAGCCTAAAGTCATAATTCAAGGAGTCTCTTTCTCTAGTTCAAATCATGAAACAAAACCAAAACATAAAATCAGACTTCGAGGGGCTTCTCCTACCACCTCTAATAATGACATGAACGATGTTGCATACTTTGAGGAACAAATTGATGACCAAGAGCTTACACACATGCGTGACACCATGCCCAAATTCGAACACAAAGCCCTAGCATCCCAACTTCAAAACCTCCTTCAAACACTTCACCAAATACCCAAACCCTTAGACCAAAAAATTATACACAGGCTCCAAGGCCTCATCCAACAAATTAAACTTCAAACTAGCCAATCACCTCAAATCCAACACCTCCTAGCTCAAGCCAATCAATTCATTTCCACTTGTCAAAACCATCAACCAAACATGTCTAACTGTTATCCTCCATATTCACCCTTGACGTATGAAGGAAACCAAAGGATTGAATATCTTGACCATCGTTTGAAAAAGCTTGAAAAACAACTTGAATCCCAATATTTGAATGAAGTGATGCAATCATCTCATAAGCCTTTATCCTTACCCAAAACCACATCCAAGTTCAATGTCCATGATTTTCTACAAAGGCTAAATGAGAAACCTAAATTTATGTCCTCAAACACAAATAATCTTGAGCAATCCTACCATGTCATGCATCTATCTTCATCTCCCATAAGTCAAAATAAACCTCATGATTCTTTCACCCAAGTTAACGAATCTATCCAACCATCCTCTCTCATCATACCATCTCCATCCAATGAGTCATTTAAATCTATTCATCCAAAGCATGCTAGCATAGACTCCCCTACACATCAAGATCAAAGCATTCTTTCCACTCCATCCAATGATACCAAAATTCTGCAACCCCTTCCAATATTTGACCAAGATCCCATCTTTCAAGAACCTCATGATGATTCCCTTACCTCTTTTTGTTTCATTCAAGATGATTCCCTTCCATCTCAAGAGAAAAGTATCCTTCCAAGTCCTCCTTCCACCTCATCTAATGAATCCATACCATCTCATGATTTCATCATATCCAATGATCAAGATATGCTTTCCACAAAACATCAGGATTCCCTTCCTCATCAAGATCAAGATAAACCTCCATTCAAGGATACCCTTTCATTCCATGATGATGTCCATCCTTCTCATGATCAAGATATGCCTTTGATACCACTTCATGATGATTCCATACCTAATAAAGAGCAAGCTAATCCATCTCCTACACCTCTTGATCCTTTTCCAAGTCAAGATCAAAGTACCCCCTTATCCCCATGTCAAGATCCTATCACACATCCTAATTCCCCTCATGATCACAATCCTCCACAAGATTCTATCACCCCTATTCAAACTATCCATGAACCTCTTACCTATAAAATGGGTTCTCTCACTTTTATCCAAGGTGGTTTTGGGTAAGGATAAAGGCTTATGAGATGATTGCATCACTTCATTCAAATATTGGGATTCAAGTTGTTTTTCAAGCTTTTTCAAACGATGGTCAAGATATTCAATCCTTTGGTTTCCTTTATAGGTCGAGGGTGAATATGGAGGATAACAGTTAGACATGTTTGGTTGATGGTTTTGACAAGTGGCAATGAATTGATTGGCTTGAGCTAGGAGATGTTGGATTTGAGGTGATTGGCTAGTTTGAAGTTTAATTTGTTGGATGAGGCCTTGGAGCCTGTGTATAATTTTTTGGTCTAAGGGTTTGGGTATTTGGTGAAGTGTTTGAAGGAGGTTTTGAAGTTGGGATGCTAGGGCTTTGTGTTCGAATTTGGGCATGGTGTCACGCATGTGTGTAAGATCTTGGTCATCAATTTGTTCCTCAAAGTATGCAACATCGTTCATGTCATTGTTAGAGGTGGTAGGAGAAGCCCCTCGAAGTCTGATTTTATGTTTTGGTTTTGTTTCATGATTTGAACTAGAGAAAGAGACTCCTTGAATTATGACTTCAGGCTTAGGTTTTGTCTCATGATTTGGCCTAGATGGATAGCCCCCTTGGATTATGATTTTGGGCTTATGATTAGGATTTGGCTTGTTTATGATTATGACCATTTTGACAAGTGGTGACCAAGACTAGGTTGGTGATGGTGATGATGTGGAATGATTAGATTGGATGACTTGGATGGATTAGGATGAAATGGATAGGATGTGACTAAGAAGAGTGATTAGGATGAAAGTGATTGGATATAAATGTGTTGGAAGAACGTGTAGAGTGACTCGTCTTTATGTGTTTGGTGTTTAGCTTGATTGGACAATGTTTAAATGAATGTTCACACAATACACACACATGAATCACACACACAAGACACATAAGCAAGTTTGAATTTTGGAATTTATGAATGTGATTATTAAGCACACACTTGAAGAAGACACATCAACAAGTCCTAGAACTAGGCAAGTGGGTATGGCCAATTAGGTCTCAAGCTAGTCTACACAAGGTTGACTAAGGAATGATTTGAAAGAAAAATCCTACCACACAGCCGGGAGAAAGGGGTAACCCACCCTTCACCTTCACTTCCCAAAGGTATAAAGTGCTTTGGGGCTTAGCCAAGAGTGACAAGATTTTAACTTCCAAACAAGCGTGTCTTTCAATTCACACTTCGATTGAGGTCATCCCTAGGGGTGATGAAATCCCCTAGCAGGCCTCCTATGAAGGGTTTGACAAAAGAAAATCAAGTGAGGTGTTTGTGATCACACACGCACTTGATTCACACTCACAATGATTAATTTCCCTTAGAAATGAAATGTTTGTATGCAAACATTAGAAGCACATATTCTTTTTAACCCCAATTCAAATGTGTAGGAAGACAATGGTTAATTTTAGACCCAATTTTGATATGTGATTGAAGACAAAATTCATTTTTAAGAGCCTAAATCCAAATGTGTTTGTGAACAAGGATTAATTTTATGCCCCAAATTGAAATGTGTGACAAACAAGATTAAGAAATGGAAGATGGAATATGTGCACCTGATTATTCACTTTCCAATTTGTTGTGTATGAATGATATCTCTGCCACTAAAACTCCTTATGATCTCCTACAAAATCAAAAGAAATAATATCATAATGCAGCCATGAAAAAAAATAAACTCATTAGAAAATTGCAATTTCAAATACATATTTTTAACATAGCCGAATTGGATTCGATTATTTGAAGATATTATTGATCTGAAAAATACAAAATAAAAGAAGAGACTGCTATTATTTTTCGGAGATCTTTCCAGAAATGTAAAGAAGTCAGAAAAATTCCCTATTTTGCACTCACTATTAATTTTTTTATGAAAAATCATAAAAAAATTATACAAAATACAAAATAGCTCCAAAAATTCTGATTTTTTTATTGAAGTCGTATTCTACCATTTCAAATCTGCAAAAAAACTTTTGTGATCAGATCTGTAACCGTTTGGGAGATATAGGTAGATATGTGTGAAACCCTAATTTTAAAAGATCTATTATTTGACTAATAATTGTGCGTCCAAATTTAAAAACTAAAGAGTAGACCCCTATTAAAATTCAAAGAGCTTCCTCGAAATGTAAACATATCTGAAAATTTTGATTATTTGCCAATTAGGTCTCAAGCTAGTCTACACAAGGTTGACTAAGGATTGATTTGAAAGAAAAATCCTACCACACAGCCGGGAGAAAGGAGTAACCCACCCTTCACCTTCACTTCCCAAAGGTATAAAGTGCTTTGGGGCTTAGCCAAGAGTGACAAGATTTTAACTTCCAAACAAGCGTGTCTTTCAATTCACACTTCGATTGAGGTCGTCCCTAGGGGTGATGAAATCCCCTAGCAGGCCTCCTATGAAGGGTTTGACAAAAGAAAATCAAGTGAGGTGTTTGTGATCACACACGCACTTGATTCACACTCACAATGATTAATTTCCCTTAGAAATGAAATGTTTGTATGCAAACATTAGAAGCACTTTCCACAAAACATCAGGATTCCCTTCCTCATCAAGATCAAGATAAACCTCCATTCAAGGATACCCTTTCATTCCATGATGATGTCCATCCTTCTCATGATCAAGATATGCCTTTGATACCACTTCATGATGATTCCATACCTAATAAAGAGCAAGCTAATCCATCTCCTACACCTCTTGATCCTTTTCCAAGTCAAGATCAAAGTACCCCCTTATCCCCATGTCAAGATCCTATCACACATCCTAATTCCCCTCATGATCACAATCCTCCACAAGATTCTATCACCCCTATTCAAACTATCCATGAACCTCTTACCTATAAAATGGGTTCTCTCACTTTTATCCAAGGTGGTTTACTTGAAGATTTTGTTATTCCTTCCATATCACAACCACCTCACGAGGGACTTGCATCTTGTTTCATAAACAATATATATCCCATTGGAAAATGAATGTGTCAAAATATGAACTACAAAGGCAAAGGATTAGGCCTTCATGAAGAAGGTATCCTATAACCCATTTTTATCCAAGAAAATCCATATTATCATGGCCTTGGTTATACACCTCACGCTCAAGACATTAGTATCCATCGTAAGTCTAGATTCCACCTAAATAAACCTAAGTATCCTAGTCCATCACACCTTCCGTCTATCCTAGGTCCTTATCCTAGTCCATCAAACCTTCCATCTATCCTTGGTCCTTATCATCCAACCCCTAATTCATCAACCCTTCCATCCATATTAGGTCCCTACATCCCTCCATCTCCTATTCATCAAGAACAACAAAGGCACACATCCTTGATGCCTTCTCAGAATTCTACCTACATTAATACATCCATAAGACCTCCATATCATTCATCTCCATCCACCCATCCCATTGCTCTTGGAAGCAATTTGGGTGCCAAATGTCAAAAGCTTCCATATCAAAATCCATATGTATCACAGGATCAACATGTCTCCTTGAAGAGCCTTGCAAAAATAAAAGAAAAATTGATCCCAAGTCAAAATAAAAATCCAAAAGGCCACAAAGGCCCATCAAGTCAAAAGAAAAAAATTCAAAGGCCACAAAGGCCCATAAATCAAGAAGAAAAATTTCAAAGGCCACAAAGGCCCATAAAGCAAAAAGAAGAATCTCAAAGGCCAGAAAGGCTCATGAATCTAAAATCAAATTCAAAAGCTATGTGGATTCCTAAAAGTCTCGTAGAAGCAATAAAATCTAAATTGGCATCCAAATTTGCTAATCCAAAAGCTTCCTCCTATCGTCCATCTAATAACCTATCATCTTCCAACTTCATTTTTCCTCCATCACTCCACCACCCTTCAAGGTGTGTACCGATGTTGATCTTTCCATCCTTTCCATCCTTTTCATTTATCCCTCAACAAGCCTTCCAAACTCCTAACCATTATCCAACATCCATCCCCCATAATCCTCCTTTAATCCAAACCTTTGCATAAGTCCTTAGCTTCTTCCATTGTACCATTTATCTACCAACGTTTAAGAGTCTAATCCTCATTGCCATGGTTTGTTAGAGCACATATTAAAGGGATATTAGCTGTGAAACTTGATGCTTAAGTCCTTCCTCCATCTCCCTATCATGCATATATTACCTTCCATTTTCATTTATCCCTATTCATATCCTATCTTCCATATTCCTCTTGTACTCTACACTTGGGGGAAAGTTTCATCCATCCTTTCATTCATATCCATTATCCTCTTTACGTTCATCCTTTAACTTTCCACATTTGATCTTGACAAGGTTAAGGATCTTCTTGAACATCGTATATCTTATCCTATACACTTTATCCATATCTTTCGTACCATATCCTTCACTGTATCCATATTCCACCATCCTATCTTAATGCATCATTTCTTCCCTTCCTTGGTCTTGATGAGGAATAGGAACAAAATACTTGGCAATTATGTCCATATCTTATCGATCTTGATCATCCTATTTATTATCCTTATCTTTGCATTCTTCCATTCCATATCTCCTAGCTTATCAGAATCCATGTCCCATTTCCTTCCTTTGTTCTTGATGAGATTAAGGGAAAAATTATAAACACATGCTTTGGATTTCCTTTCATATCCTTATGTGCTACCATTCCATCATAGTTCACATCCTTATCATTTATCCATGATTAAATCACCTCCAAAGTTGGACATCATGTCCCTTTGCAACCTTGAATCTTATCATGCAAATCATATTTAAGCCTAGTTGTAAGACATTATCCAATCCTCATATTTTTTTTCAATCAATCATAAACAATCATCAATCTTATCATACTTAGAGGAATCAGTGATCCTAAGTACTTATCATCATCATGCCTTATGGAATTGATCATTCCTGGCATCCAATCAATGAACCATTATCATATTTTGACAAAGGATATGTTGCTTGTGTGACATGTTTTACAGTGAATCTTTCATTTTGATCTATCATTTATCCATGGTTGCACCACCTCTAGTGTGGGGCATCTTATTCCTTCAATCAGTCATATCACATTTCATTTCACTCCATCTTTAAAACTTCAAAAAAAAATCAAAAACATAAAATGTCCTGAAAAAATTCAAAAAAACTCATAAAATGCCCTAAAAAAAATTCAAAAAAAATCATAAAATGTCCTGAAAAAAATTCAAAACTTTAAATATTTTGACATCTAGACATTATCAAACATGGCATCTTGGCATTAGAACAATGGATATCCAGACGCACTTGAAAAACACTTGACAATTGTCTTTTAGTTTTTATCATGATCTTAGTTTTTCAGCGAGATCCCACTAACCAGGATTTAGAGAAGCAACGACGTATCATGACAATTGACAGACATGACTACTAGTTTCTTAGCGATGTCCTGCTCTTGGGATTTAGAAAAACAATGACATATCATGGTAAGGGCTTTATTTTTTTTTGTATTTTCGACAATCATGCTACTAGTTTCTCAAGGATGTCCTGGAAACAGGATTTAGAGAAGCAGCGACGTTTCATGATTTGTCCTTATCTTTTTTCTGCATGTGGTTGATTATGGCACATAGACTAGGGCAAGCACGCTCCTAGTATGAGTCATGATCATCCTTGTTTGTGACTGTTTGTCTTACGTGATGGTACGACCTTGCACACCTTGATCTATGCCATATCATGGTGTTTATTGGCCATTACAATAGTTCGCCCAATGATGATTAAGAGCAATAAATATTAAAGTCCTATGTCAATGTTTTGAAGGATTTGGTCTAGGAACTAACATGCATCTTCTTTAGTCTTGTCATCTTCTCTCACTCATCTCATATAGGAATTGCATCCATATCATCATCCATATCTTTTGCACTAACATTTCTTTGTCTCTTCATATTCTAAGTCTTCTCATCAATTGCGAGAGCACACTCATGTTCTTGGAACCTGTCTGTCCTCTCGAGGAGGCATACCATAACCCTCCTTGTCATTCTTCCTCATCTTATTTTGCACTAGGGAATATTCTCGACTTATTTTCTTTGTCACAATGTGACATGCTACATTATGACAAAGAGGGGCAAAATGTAGACACATAAAATTGTCCTAGGCTTGCAACTCTTAGATTATTCAACATTGCCCCTTTCGTTCTTAATAATTAAATAATTTTTAATTATTTAATTATTTTCTAAAGTCATAATTCTTCTATTAATTAAATAATTTTAATTATTTAATTAATTCATTTTTATCTTTATTCTCCTTTGACTAATTAAATAAATTTTATTTATTTCATTACGTCACTAATTAAGTCCCCTTCTTTTAAAATTAAATAGATTCTAATTTATTTAATTTTTGTCCACTTTCCACTATAATTAAATAATTATTTTAATTATTTAATTATTCATTAGCCTCTTCTCTCATTAAATTAAATAAATTTAATTTATTTAATTTAGTCCACTCTCTTGAATTTTGAATTAAATCATTATTTAATTCAAAATGATTCCTTTGTCACATTCCTCTATAATTAAATAATTATTTTAATTGTTTAATTATTCATTGGCCACCTAAATTAAATAATTTTGATTATTTAATTTCTCCAGAACCTCTTTGTCCTGTACAATCTTATCTTCCACATCAAATCTTATCTCTTGACATCTCATTCAATTTCATCCCTTGATTGAATTATCTCATAATTCAATCTCAACCCTTCATCTTTATCATTTGCCCTAATTTTGACCTAACCCTATTCCATACTACAACATTCAATCTTGACCATTGATTCTATGGTATTTGTCATCTTCTCATCTTGGCCACACATTCAAAATTGCAGTTTCTATAAAATGGCAATTTTGTTCTTATTTCATATCTCATGCTCATTCTGTCAACTTAGGCTATTATTATTGTCATTTGCAGTCATTGTCATTTTAGTCTATTGTGAAGTCATTTCTTTTATACAAATCCTTCAACATTTGCATAGGGCTTTGGCATTAGTCTAGGTGCTCATTTGAAATCTGAGGGACTCATTCAATTTGGTGCAAACTAGAAGGTGTAACAAAGGTGAAGCATGGAAGATGAAGATTTATGGTAACATTGTTCCTTTTATTTTCATGTTTATTTCCTTTGTGCTTTGTTACTTCATTGGATTTTTTTTGGTGTTTATTGTTTAATAAGAAAACCAATTTAATTTTTCATAGATACACATGCATTGTAGTTACCTTTGCTTTTTTGCACATGTTTGTAGCTGGACTCTTGCTCATCTTAAGGGGGGGTGTTAGAGTAAAGGTTTTAACTTAATTATGTTAATTAAGTGACTTTTATTCCTCTCTTAATATTTCACTTTAGTTTGCATATTGTGACATTTAATAATTATATTGATTATTAAATGTCTACCTATTAGGGTTAATTTTAGGCTTTACATGATCTCCTTTTAAGGATTGATCTTTGTAATTATTTCAATTGAGTTAATGCAATCTCTCTTGAAGCTTACAGAGCACCCTTTCTTTTTTATCTCCATATCTTCCTTTCTGTGACAGGTTATTTGCATGCAGGTGATCTTTGAGGTCTGTGAAGTTGGCTTTCTCAACTTATACAAAGATGGTGGTGGTATTTGTGGAACAGGAGAAGGAGGCTTGGGTTCCTCTTGTTGAGAGGAAGCAAGAGTTGCCCCAATTTTTTTTTGCCTTACTCTTTGTCCTTACAAAGAACTTTATTGTTGCTTCATCAAGGGCTTGAGATGTAGATTTTTCTCCCATAGTAGGGATTTCTCCTCTACAGTGTTCTTCTACAATGGGGGCTTTCCCCTTATCCATACTTATCACCCTTTTAATTTTAAGGTGGCCCACTATTGAGTCAAAATTCTAGGATACATGTTCCACCTTTTGTATTACATTTTTAGTCTCTGGGAGAACCTTGAAGTTAGGTTCTTCTTTCTTTTTCTTTTTTCTTTATCTAAAATACTAAACACATTTCTTATCACATCCTCTGAATACTAGAAAATGTGCACAAATATGTAGCTCTTGTTCCTTTGTTTCAACCAGGCCATAAAACCTTCTAGATCATATTTGATTCTCTCAACTGATCTATGCATGTGATAGGTTTTGAGTATATCAAGAATTTTATTCCAGCCTCCCTTAATCATCAAAAAATTAGAAAAGCATGTGTACAAAGGAAAGAATGTTCCTTTTCCTTGATTCAACAATTGTTTGTTTTCTACATTTCCTGATTGCCACATCATCTCAAGGAAACCAATTCTCTCTAACACAAATATTGGTAGGAAGTGAGGTGCAACCATAGAACCATACACTCTTAAAATAGTGTTATGATGGTATGGGATAACATCTCCCCAATTTTGATCAACTCCTAGCTCAGGCCTTCTTTCCTTAGGTCTCAAGAAGTCATATAGAACTATGGTAAATCTAGGTATATTGAAAATCAAGACTCTCCTTGGTTCTAAAGAAAACAAGTTCTAAAGTTTCACATAATCATATATCCTATCATCCTTGTCTAAAATAGTCATCCAACATTGCATGAGAAAATCTAAGTTACCCTCTTTCCTATCCAAAGAAATATTATTCCCAAAGTAATGTGCACCTTTGAACATAAACTTATGAATCAATAATGAGTACCAGCTAAACCTTACTCCCAATTCACCTTTCTTCAACCCTATCAAACCTTAATGAATTCTTTCTAAAAGAAACCCAATAGAATAAAATCATACACTATGTAATACTAGGGGTGCTAAATATGGGAAGCCATGTACATCCATGCCATTGACATTCTCGTGATAGGATTAAAACCAATTATTTGGAAAATGGAGCAAAATGTTCTTTGGAAGTAGAGAACAAAATAACTAAGAAGGAAAGGCTCCTTATCATGTTTCCCTATCATAATCCTCTGTCCTACAATTTCTACTAGATATCTCGGTAGGAAGTGGACTCTAAATCCAATATTAGTTTCATCATACTCCTCCTTAAGAGCATTCTCATTTCTCTTAGGAATTCCATCACTCCATCTAGTGAGTTTGAAAAAATGAGCCAATTCCTCCTTAGTAATTTTGACCATTTCTTTCCCATGTCATATGTTCTTATAGTTCTTGTAACTAGGAAATAATTGGTAGCCATTTCCTCAAGAAAGTCAACATCCATGTAAATGTTCAGTACAAGTAACTTTCCCAGGTCATAGTTTGAAGGGTTACCTATTGGAATACCCATGTTTCTATTCTTGAACTAGCTATAGAACAATTACCATCCAGTATAAGGTAATTTGGAATCCTTAATAGAATTGTTCTTGTCAATCAAACCCTCTACTACTTGTAGACCTTTGAGAAGTAGCTAACCCTTAGGTTTGTCATTGGTCAAGGGTGGTAACTCATCAATAAGGCTTTTACTCAAAAGTATTTTTGGAGCAAAAGCTTCCCCTTTATAGAAAGATGCTTTTAATTGTGCTTTTGGATCCATGAAATAAGAGGTATTACAAGGTAGGGTTTCTGGTTTCTTAGAACATTATTTATAGCTTATATAATGGTTTAACACAAACTATGATAATGCAAAACTATAAAATTCTCTTTTATGAACATCAAATATTAAAATGCTAAACCACGAAAAAAACCCTAATAGACTCAAAAGTTTGAGAAACCACAACTTATCAACAATTATAATAGGGGGGAAACAATTCTCTGACTAGTTCTCTTCCAAGGTTGACAACCTTGGCTCCAACATTAGAAAATATTGAAAAACCATATCATGGGATCCTTGAGTGTGTAGAGTATCCTTCACAATGTTGAATTATGCCTTCAAGATAGGTATTAATAATTGTGCAACTTCCTACTTTGGTGGCTTGAAATCCTTTCAACTATTAAGGCTCACTCACACAAACCAAAATGACTCACTTGCCCTCAAACTAAGTTTTGAATGCCAATCGTTGATTAGGCAGGCTTATTAACTAACAGATAACCTAGATTTAGCCAACCTGATTTGAGAAATCTTATTGTACACAACCACAATCTTCACCAAATGATAGAAACCCACATGGAACCACTTGCTAGTGGTATGTATGTTTCACCATTTCTTTTTCTATAGCTAGGATCCATGTGTATTCTTCCCCTCATCCACATGATTCACAACCCATGTGCAACTTTAATCAATGGGGAGATGGGGAAAGGGTGAGATTGAATCTCTCAACTTTTACATACACACTTCTTAATTCAAAATAGTTTCATGTAGCTTTATTCCTCTTAAACCATCCATGTCCTAGATTAAAATATCTTCAAACATGTGCAATATATTCGCCTTAGTAGCACACACTTTATTCTCCATTCCCCTATGTTGAAATATTTAATTAATACTTGGCCTTGTTGTAATGCTTCCACATTATCTAGGTTATTCCACATTACAATTTCCTACTTCCCTATTGGGAGTATGTCAATAATGGTGAGACCCACACGGAATGGCAGGGAGCAGTCAAGATTGTTCCACGTCACCCGCTATCGCCTGTCAAATCACTTGAAAGCTTTATGATAATAACCACTTGAAATCGTTGGGACCACTCCTAGACAAGACACACAACAACTTCTTGTCAACCTGTGTGATTATTTTAATGGGCGAGAAAAACAAATAGGTGCATGGGGAATCATCTAGATGCAGCCATATCATTCAACGACCATTGTTGATTTCCTCTCAAAACCAGCTATGTGCCTTAATAAAGACATCAAGCCTGCCAATGTACAAGACACATGGCATATACCTGTGAGCCCATGAGAATAAAATAATAGGAAATAAAATAGAATGGGTGCATGGGGAACGATGGAAATTCATTTGTATCAATTGAATAGTAGTCAGGAATCCTCATATTTGTACATGCCAAAAATATTAATCTTAAAAGAGGGACCCGATTAGGTCAACGAGACCACACCCATGGAATAAATGACTTAAGGCTCATACAATTTAGTAGGAAATACTTAGTCCAACCTAGGAAGAAATAAAGTAGTGGCCCAACACATGACAACTAGTAAAACAAGACCAAAGGTCCCATTACTTTATGGGTTTCCATAGCACAAGATGTGACTTAAAAGACTAAGAACCTATAGCAAAGGGTCAACAAAAAATTAAGACCTTGGCAAGGATACAAACTCAAAGGGTTTTTCAATTAAGAATCTAAGTAAACTAAAACCTTTAAATAGTGATAGGAGACAAAACTATAAGCCCTCAGATACAATTTCAACCCAAATTTAAGCAAGATTTGGAGATGGAACATGAAAATTTTAGGGGTTCCACCAAGATAGATAATTGTTTGAGGCACATAACCGACTCCAAAAAGCCAACTCACCTAGCCCAAACTAAAGTTTAGGTCTACATAGTGATCAAAGGAATTTTTAGTCCTCGTCATTCTCATCCTTTATTTCAAACACCCCTTTAGAGTGAGGTAAGTTAGGGTAGCCTTCTGCTCTTGGCTCACCATGACCTAGGGCCTTGATGTGAATGGTCCTTCTCTCTTACAACATAGACAAAGATACAAAAAGGACTTGTAACACTGAAGTACCAACCAACTCCAAGACAAAGATATGTAGGACCTGATGAGATTCAATATCTTAGAGTAGGATGTAAAATATCTATAAGAGAGTTAGAAATATTTCCAACATAACTCTTTATTGAATGAGGCATTCAAGCTCAATTTATCTTTCTTTCACAATGTTTAGAATTATCTTTTGTAGATATTCAATACAATTCATTCACACACTTTTTCATACTTTTACACTTCTCCTTCCAAGTTGCATCCAAATGATCTTCCATTTATATCCACTACAACTCTTTAATTTTTAATTAGGTCAACCAAGAAGAGAATAAAAAATGAAGTCAACTAGTCATCCACCAAAGAATGGTGTAGTCCTACCCTAAGGATAGAGTGGATAAAAAAAAATATTAACACTTCTTTTAGTGTGAACCAAAATAATTTACATACAAACACACATGAACCTAAGTCGGCAGTAAGGAAACGTGTAGATGAGATATTAAAACACCAAAGTAGTCATCCCATAAATACTCTTTCAATTGAATTTACTTTATGTGGTCCTAATTATGATAGGTCAAGACCCAAATCTATCATGACAAATCTTCCATTTCTATCACATCCCCCCAAGCACATGACCCAAGCAAAGGAACAAGCCCTATCAATCAAATATCTATGAACACCCTAAAAATCCAACTGAAGAAACAATTTAATGCCAAAGCTACCAATTTGAAACATCTAGATCACATAGGGATGTTCCTTGATCATAAAAAATCACCTCCATACACTTATTTCATACTTTATTTCCATCAACAACCACCATATACCAAATTGTTAAAGAAAACTCTATTCAAGAAGCACATAATACATAACTGAAAGATCTAACATTTGTATATCACCTTGCAAGGAACTTTAGCATATGAGATTGGAACTAATACATTGAACAAATTGTGTGAATGCATTTACCAAGCCATAGGATTAGAGACCTCAATGTGAAGAAATGCAGAGAATTTCTTAGACTATTCTAGACAATGAGCAACACTTCCAACCTTTTGAAATTCATAGGAACCTCCTTAACAAAACAAGTGACTTGAAAAAGATAGTAGTATAATGTACATAAAGTACTATCATTGAATACTAAACTACAAGACCAAAACTACAACAATGGAGGGATCCAAAGCATTCTCACAAATAGACTTTAGTGCAACTTCATGAACCAAAAACATTTGAGCAACTTTTGAAGACCAAAACTTCCTTTTAGAAACACATATATTATTAGGAACACTAGGAGAGAGCATGAGAGATAATATAGATCTTAAAAAACATATTTCCAACATTAGTCATGCTTCTAATCCTCATCTTAATATATTATCATGAAAACAACTCTATTGTTAGTAATAATACATTATATGAATTCCAACAATAATACTTCTTTGATAAGGCATGTCATCCAACAATGAAATTATTCAACTCTTCTCTACTTTGATAAGGCATGAGACATCCAAACATGAACTTCTTCAACTCTTCTCATCTTTGATAAGGCACGACATCCAAGCATGAAATTCTTCAACTCTTCTCTTCTTTGATAAGGAATTAAATCCATCAAATGTTACCTTGAAATGAATGTAACAAATACAATGAATGCCAAGGACTAACATCAATTAAAAATAACAATCAATGTTGACAATACCTACCAACAATATCCATCAATTACAACCATCTATGATGACATTAATGACAACAAAATAACCATTAGTGTTAACATCAATAACAAAAACTATGAACACAACCTCCCTTTGTCTTGATTCTTGTGCAACCTCTTCTCCCAAGACTCTCTCTTCATGCATAGTATTCTTCATGAGGTTGTTACTCATGTACTTCTTTTTCTTAGTCAACCTCATCCTCTTGATGCTCTTTCTTTTTTTTCTCCCAAGTAGGTAATTGTTCAGAACCAACCTCCTTTGTATGAACTTATTCTTTAAGAAACTCCTCCTTTATAGGTGGTTCCTTTTGTGCTTCTTCTTCTATTGGAGGTTATTTATCTATTTCTACTTCCTCCAATGTTGTATTGACAAGAATTCATTCCTCATGAAGTGGTTCAACTTCTAGAGGACTAGGAGTAGATGGTGGTGCATGAAATGGAGGAGTTATAGGTTTATATTTTTATGATGGAGGTGGTGAAGGAAATGGTAATTCATGTGGAGGACCTGAGGAATATCTCTACTCGACCTCGACCTACCTCTAGGTAGCCCTTGTTGGAAGATTGGGGAGATTATTGAAAGTTTGTTATTGATGATGTTGTTTGGAAACATGAGAATGGAAGAGACACAACATTGTGATATAGTATTTTTATTGATGTCAAAAATTTTGAAAATCATTTTGATTAGTCCTAATACATTTTGGAGTTGATAAGGAAGACATTATTGCATAATGATTTGGTTTGGTAAATATTGGTTATGTGAAAATTCAAGAGATCATACTTCAATCAAATATTGACGTTACATTATCTAGTATGAAAAACTTCAAAATATTAATTGATCCAATTAAGAATTATGCATCCAGATTAAAGAAAGAAGCTTAGAAATAAGTTGAGAAAATTATTCATGACAAGATAATGTTGGAAATTTTTGAGAAATAAATTATTGTGTGTAAGAAGTTCTTTGAATTGTTGAAGTATGCAAAAACATGTGTTCATGAGGCTAAGGAATTATATTAGTATGCCATGAAGTGGCATAGATTGACACACAACATAAGGAAGGGTATGAACTCTATTGAGTCTCAGATTAATGCTTCCTCTTGTGCATATGACCTGGCTATTGACGTCACCGAACTAACAAGGAACACAATAGAAGATATGCATAAGAAGATCTTCCAACTACAAGCACAAAGAGAAAAATCATCTTACAATTTGGAGAGGTAAGGGATCTATTCAATCCAAAAAATTTACTTTTATCAAGAGATCTTATCAATTGTGATAAAGCAAAGAAAATGAATCTGGTACATGCTACTTTGGAAGAAGGAGAAGAACTTCTATTAAAGTTTCAAACTTAGAACTAGTTTCTTGCAAAGACTAAGCATGAATGGGAAAATGGAAGGAAATCCTGGGAAGATCATCTAAAAGGGTTGTAGGAATCAACCACCTCTGGTTGAATCACTCTTTATCTTTTTTATGTGTTTATATTTAGATTCTTTGTATATATTTGGAAGTAATAACGAAAATTCCAGTACCTTTTTGGTTTTTTCTCTAGTATATGATAACATCATTTAGGGGGAGTTATAGTAAGAGTCAAAATAGTTTGTATAGGCACCCGTTTCCCTTGATGTCAAAGGGGGAGGGTATTTATGGAGTTTGTGGCATGTTTCCATAAATGACAAAGAGGGAGATTTTTGGATGCTTGGGGAGATTGCTGGAAGTTTGTCATTAATGATGTTGTTTGGTAACATGAGCATGGAAGGTACACAATATTGTAATATAATTTTGTCATTGATGTGAACATTATTGTGAATCATCTTGATCAGTCTTAACAAGTTTTGGATTTTATAAGGAATTCATTATTCCATAATGGTTTGGTCAAGTAAATATCAATTACATATGTGAAAATTTGACTAGTGTCAAATTTATTAGTCCAGTGTAATAGTGCATTGATTTTTGGGTCTACACCACTCTACAAATGAATACATCACTTTTCAATTCTAACATAAGTTTTTTGGATGTTATATGTACCAAAATCCAAGATTTCATTATGTTTTGATAAGTAGTTTGAGAGATATGAGTAACAAAGTTTGACTTGGCATATTAAAGTTATTTTTTTGAAAGTGTGTTTGTGTGAGAGAATCCACATTTTTTTGAAGATATTTTTTTGGCCTTGTGGTGTTGAAGATAAGTTTCTATATGTCAATCAAGCATGGATTCCAAGTGGTATCAATTTGGTAGGATCACACATGTCAAGATGTGAATACAAAGATGAAGGTTTTTTCTTTTAGGCCTTATATGGAGCCAACCTAACATGTTTTATGTTATGCTAAGGATAAATAAGTGTTGATATCTTATGTATGATATATTATAGGTCCATGCTGACCTAACTTAAGATATTTTGAGTTTCAAATTATGGCACCATATGTGGATGAAAATTATTGGAGTTGACAAGTTACATTTTGGGTATTACATCTAATTAAGCCAACCTAATTGATATTATACTTGATACAAATATATATATTGGATTTTATTTGGTTATTTTTTAAAAAGGGAATGAAACATGTAATGTATTTCATGCAAATTTGAGTAGAGAAGAGTAAACTTAAGTTGAAATAAACTTTTAGCGAATGAAGAGTGAGATAGAGTGTTGAACCAAAATCAGATAAATATTGTTATTATTCCTCAATGGGATTGTATTCATGCATGTATTACTTGCAATTGTAATAGTTCAAAAATCGGCTATGAACCACCATCTCTCTTCTATCTTTTCCCCTTTGGATAGTGAGTCCACTTATAGTGATCATTTCTATAGTATGCTATAACTAGTTATAATATATTGTAAGCTAACCCTTACCATGGTTTTTCCCATTTTTGGTTTTCATATGTTATGTGATGTTGTGGATGTTTTTCATTCTCTCTTTCCTTACTTCAGTTGAATATGTATTAGTGATTAGATGCGAGATATTTTAATGGTTAAAGTGAATAATTATTCACACCCTTCTTAGCATTATAGGTGCTCAAAAATTGGTATCAAAGCATGGTTCCTTAGAAGGATCTTAGCTACTTTGGGAAGATCTTGTAGATTAAACACATGACTGATAGAAAATTTTGTATTCCTTCAGAAGAGATTCCTAATGTTGGATACATAGAAGAATATTGCATGATTGAAAAAGATGGAGAACTCAAAGTTTCTCTTTAAGATCTAGAAAGAATTGAAGGTTAGAATAAACATCTTAAGGAAAATATCAAAGAAGAAAATGAGTGTATCAAAAAATTAAGAGAGAAAATTAAGAAGTTTATAGAAAGGCATAAGGAAGTTAGTGAACAGTTGAAACAAGCATATTTGATGAATGCATAAGGCTAAAAAAAGAAGTTGTAAACTTAGGATTAGATCTTGAGAAAGCAAGAAGTCATGAAGAAAAATTCAAAGTGAGTTCTAGAATGCTTGATGAAATTATTGCAAGTCAAATATCCTAGTGTTTACGTGTTATGTGATATTGTGGATGTTTTTCATTCTTTCTTTCCTTACTTTAGTTGAATATGTATTAGTGATTGGATGTTTGATATTTGAATGGTTAAAGGGAATAATTATTCACACCCTTCTTTTCATTCTAGGTGATCGACAATTGGTATCAAATCTTGGTTCCTTTGAAGGATCTTAACTACTTTGGGAATGTCTTGCAGATTGGACACATGACTGATATAAAGTTTTGTATTCCTTAATAATAGATTCATACTATTGGATACACAGATGAATATTGCATGATTGACAAACATGGAGAACTCAAAGTTTCTCTTTAATATCTAGAAATAATTTAAGGTTAGAATAGACTTTTGAAGTAAAATATCAAAGAAGAAAATGAATGTATCAAAAAATTGAGAGAAAAAATTAAGTTCATAGAAAGTCATAAGGAAGTTAGTGAATAGTTGAAACATGCATATTTGATGAATTCATAGTCACAAACAAGAAGTGGTAAACCTAATATTAGATCTTGAGAAAGAAATAAGTTATGAAGACAAACTCAAAGTGAGTTCTAGAATGCTTGATGAAATGATTACAAGTAAAAAAAATTGTGTTAATGTGTTATGTGATGTTGTGGATGATTTTCATTCTTTCTTTCCTTACTTCAGTTGAATATGTATTACTGATTGGATGTTTAATATTTGAATGGTTAAAGGGAATACTTATTCATTCCCTTCTTAGCATTCTAGGTGCTCAACAATTGGTATCAAAGCTTGGTTCCTTAGAAGGATCTTAACTACTTTGGGAAGGTCTTGTAGATTGAACACATGACTGATAGAATGTTTTATATTCCTTCAGAAGAGATTCCTACTGTTGGATACATAGAAGAATATTGCTTGATAGAAAAAGATGGAGAACTCAAATTTTCTCTTTAAGATCTAGAAAGAATTGAAGGTTAGAATAGACATCTGAAGGAAAATATCAAAGAAGAAAATGAATGTATCAAAAAATTGAGAGAGAAAATTAAGAAGTTCATAGAAAGGCATAAGGAATTTAATGAATAGTTGAAACAAGCATATTTGATAAATTTATAAGGCTCGAAAAAGAAGCGGTAAACATAAGATTAGATCTTGAGAAAGAAATAAGTCATGAAGACAAATTCAAAGTGAGTTCTAGAATGCTTGATGAAATGATTGCAAGTCAAAAAAATCCAAAGAAAAAGGTGCTTTAGGATATAAAAATGGTGAAAGTTCAAAAGTAGATCAAACACATAATTCAAAAGAAAATATTGATGAATCGAAGAATACTAAAGAAAAATAAATAATGGAAAGATATAGAATCAAATAAATGAAGCTAGAAACATAAAGCAATGGAATGTAGAAACATAATGTATTATTTAATGTCCCATCCTTTATTGGTCAATGTTTTACATGAAAAATATTTGTTCATAAAGAAAGTGAATGAAAAATTCAAATGATTCAATCTTTCAATTGTTATTGTTATTGTTATACATGTTATGGATTGGGACACAAAGCTAATCAATGTAGATCTAGAGTGAATGGAAGGAATATTGTTTAGAAGAATATCACATCCCACAACTGTAATAGATCTAGACATATTGCTAAATTTTGCAAAAGTGGAAATACAAGGAAGGATAATCTAATAAAAAGGAATGAACCAATTAAAAAGGTTGATCAAGCTGAAGTAAAGAAGGAAAGAGAAGATTTGGAGAAAGAAGGAAGAGATAGAAGAAAAGGGAGAATATGTACCATCATCTAATGTAGATATTTCCTCTAGAAACTAATCCTAGAACTTTGGCTTAGGGGGAAATTTAGTGGATCTTTTACCCCCTTGCTAGAAAAGAGGTGCTCATGCCACAACACAAAGATATATGATGTAGATCAAAATGCTTGATCTACTGGTGAATATTGTAGAAGAAAATATGTCGATGCAAAATTTTATAGAGCTTCAAAATTTGACTATGCATATAAATAAAGTGTTTCCATCTTTATGTGTTGACTAATTCAATGAAGAATTAGGTCAAATCGAAGGGTTATAAGAAAATTCATTTCACAAAAGCACTTGAGAAGGTGTAGAGTAGTGAGAAGAGAACTCAAAGTGTATAAGGAAATTTTAGATTTAGAATGATCAAAACCCTAATTTAGTGATAAAGTATAAAGGCATTTTTTGAATGTTTTGTGCCCTAGTTTTTTAGAAATATTTGATTAAAAGTAGTTTAAATCTAGTTTGTAATGGATATACCAAGGGTCATAGATGTTATATAAAAACCTGAACCAAAATTCAAGAGGCACCCTACAAAATCCATAGATGATGACCTATTAGGCACATTCTCGCATATTCCATATAATTTTTTAGCATCTAGGGATATTACTGCTTACATTCATGGAAAACGGAAGAGAATTCCCCCACTAAATTAAGTGATACATGGTCAAATGAATTAACAGGAGAGGATTTCACCCTAAAGCTAGAATATAAAAACCTAGTTGAGAAGAAAATTGATTTATGGAAATGGTTCCCCAATTTCTTCTATGATGTCATGGAATTAGAATGGATTTGAGAATAATTTATGATCAGTTTTTCTGGAATGATATGCCTCACAAGATATTAAAGGAAGTGATAAGAGAGGTCATCACTGTATGTTCCATTGGACAGTTCTCGAGTTAAATTTCATAAAAAGTGATGTAGTGATGGAGAATACTAGTGTTACTTGTAATAAGAGAGCTCTTGTTGCCAATACCATTAGAAATACAACTATCAGATATGGCATAATGGTCATTGGTTACAAAATTTATTAAATAAATAGAGACAATTCTATATCTTACATCACAATCAATGTCACACATGACATGGTAGAAAATGGTTTAGATTACGACCTCTATGAGTTTCTTAGGAAACAACTAATGAAGAATATAAATCAGAAAAAGAAAATAAATATATGTTTAAGGATGGAACTTTGGTTATGTGCTTACTCTTCAATTTCTTGATGGAGCTTCCCATAGTTGGAAAGGTAAACTAGATAAGTAGAAAACTTGTTGCACCTAAAATTGAAAAGAATATGTGGAATATTGGAGATGTCAAAGTACATAATGATTCCCTGATTGCTTTCTTTGCAACATTCCAGAAAAAAAATACATGAAAAAGAGAGGATTCCAAGAAGTATGGTGTAAAAATACAAAGATGATATCACTTTTCTATTATCTATAGATGAATGTATGATGGAACCTATTGAACTAAGAAGTATACGAACCCCTACACTAGGATATGAGGTTAGTGAACAAGATATAATAGGTTAGGATGATATTTTATTGAAGAGCCCAAAGGATACTAAACAACCAAGATAGGGGAATTATAGAGAAAATTCCATGCAAGTAAACATGAAACAAAAAGAACCTATCATCAAGAAGAATTTTGATGCTATGGTGGAAGAGATAGAGAATATATGATTACTGGAGAAGATTCTATTAGTGCAAGGAGATATGGTAGAAAAACTACGACACCACCATCTATTTAGAAGTATTCTAAGGCTTTCCCTTTTGCTAGAGAGAAAAGGAAGAAAAATTCCAATCCTATAATAAGGGATAAATCCCCTCTAGTTGTAAGTTCTACAAGGGTAGAGAAGAAGAATATTTCCACTATTGCACCTCCTGTTGACCATGTAAAAAAGATGAGTTAAACCAAAGGTAACAAGAGATAAGTGTGTTTGCATCAATATTGCTGATGAAGAAGAGAATTTTGAAGAAGATGTAGCCCTCTAGTTTGCAGAAGGAGTGATGCTTCACAAGGTGAAGCTAGCACCAAAAGGAGAAGAGTTGACATAATTGATACTAAAAACAAATAGGAGACCAAGAAAGATAGAGAAGCATTGAAGATTCACATAAGGGAAAAAAAGAAGGAAGCCAATAAGGATTCTCTAGAGAAGAAAAAGAATGCACAAACAAAGAAGACTTTGAGTAAAGGAAAGGAAAAAATAAAATTGATAAGACCTCAATCCCCGATGAATTTAGAGGAATTGTTTAATATCATTTTGCATAATGATATATTGGGAGAGACTGTAGTGTTATACAAGGATGCAGATGAGGTAGACAAGGCTACCATAATTGAAGCCATAATCAAATATATTGTTGTACTAGAAGCTGATATGTAGAATATCAAGAAGGATATTCCTAATTACATATGGAATATTTTATTAGAAAGGAGACAATAAGAATGAACCGTTTATTTTTGGTTCCTATGGACAACTCTTGCTCTTCTAGGGTTTTTCACCTAAAATGAGAGAGATAGGAGCAAAAATGCTAATGGTTCATTCAAATAATGATATGTGTGATGTTGTATAACCTAAATGAAGTTAACTAAATGAAATTGAATAATATGAATGAATGAAAAAGAATGCAAAAGTGAAATTAAAGCTATGTTTGAAAACACATTATGTTATGAAACAATGAACTAAATGAAGAAAATATGTAGAACAGAAAGGAATGAGTTAAATTAGAGTGAAACTAGACAAAAATATGATGAATCTGGAATGTTTTTTATCCTAACTAAAATTGCAGATTTTTCACAATGGGAATCATTCGCCCAAGGTGGTGAATTGGTCCTCCTCCTAGTGAAAAAATGTCAAAAACAAGTTTCTATCTATAAGGATCATGAATTTGAAAAAAAATAGATTTTAAGTCCTAAGGTGGGACTCATTCGCCATAGGTGGTGAATCAATCCTCTCCCAAATTTATGAAAAATTAGGGACAACTTTGTAACACTAGATCTGAAAATCACTACTTGTCGAGTTGTCGAAATAAATTATGTGGGAAATCGAGAAAAAAGCTTCTCTAGCTTGAAATATGAATAAGTTGACTTGTAAACCAATATTCAACACCAAAAAGCTTGTCAAATATGCATACCTAGGTCTACAAAAAAATATGCAGTAGGGGGAAAATGGTTTAAGGTTAGTGAATAGGGGTTTTCCTTGGTCAAACCTCGCTTTTGGTAATCAAACTCTGAATAAAATAATGAAATGAAAAGGAATGATAAACTAATAAGATGCAATTGCTATTAGCTTACCAAATCCTTGATGATGCAAGTCTGAAGTAATGTCAATGGCTACTTCAAAGTGCTTGATTAGTGCTTGAAAAGATGTTTTAAAATGCTTGAATGCTTGATTAAATAGGTGGATAAGTTAACTTGGTGAATGGGGGTTGAAATGAGGTGAAAAACACATATTTATACACAATTGTGCCTTAGTTAACCATTCATACCTCATCATAGGCCGAGATCAAGTGTGTTTGAATAAAATACCAAAAGGAAATTTAAAATATTTTGAATTTGGGGCCAAGGGGGGCTCATTCACCACCCATGGCAAATGGGTCCCACCTAGGACCTAAAAATGTATGTTGAGAAATATGTTGTATTTAATATTGTTTGTTTGGATAATACTAAAAAATATACTTAATTAAGCATATGAGAGCATAAAGTGGTCAAATAAAGCATGAGAAAGGGTTAAATAGTGAAGATATGCCTAGAAAAGTGTGAAATTTTGTTACAATACTTTACAACACTTCAAAATAGGACTTGTTGATAAATAAAAATGTGATTTTTAGATGAATTGTAGTTAATAGAGTCTAGAAGAATGTAGAAATATCTTACAACACTTCACAACACCTTCACAAGATGTCATTATTTGAGTTTTAGTACCTAAATAAGCACATTCAAGCCATGTCACAACATAAAATCAGAGCAACATAGTTCCAACACCATGGAACAAGACCTAAAAGGCCATGAAAATGACAAGGGGTCATTTTTCTATGACACATTTAGCTCCCAATTTAGTGAGAGGATGAACTTTCTTCAAAATCACACTAAAGTAGCTATGAACATCAAGAGGAGGGTTTAAATGCACTTACGTTAGAAAGATGGAATGATAATGATCAAGAGGGATGATCAAGCCCCCAAGATGAAGATCTCATGGAAAACTAAGCTTAAGAACAAAAGAACACACAAGTGTTGAGATGAATTGGATGAAGCTTCGATCATCAATCCAAATAGTTATGGATTAGATCTAGGCTAATTACTTGAAAAAGAGAATGTGTACTCACTCTAGGGTGACAAAACACATGATGGTCTTCCAAGTGAGAAGGCCCAAATGTACTCACTCTAGGGCCACTAAACTAATTGTCTGGGGGTGAGAAATCCTGAAAGGTAAGATTCATACGCTAGTTGGTATGCACTAACAAACACAAAAGTGACTATGGGGGAAATTCATGCCACTAGGTGGGCTTCCTACTCAACCATATTAAATTTATACCCATTGATAACTTTAACAAGGTGCCACAAGGAAAATGCTCATGAACAAAAAGAAAAGGTACCACAGTCACGCAAGTTGCGTTATGCAAGGTGGTAAAAGATAAAAATACCAAAATGTAAAGTGTAAAAGTGTAAAATGTTTGAAGGAGCCTTGTTCAGTTCATGCAAGTTTAGTCACTTAGGGAACATTGTGTCTAATGTCTCCAAGAGAGGACCAATCAAAGAATAGTATATTCACAACTTAGGAGATGCATTGTGTCACATCAGGCCACCAATAGGAATGTAATATGCTAAGATAGATCTCAATTATGAAGGACATCAATGTCATCCACAAAGTGATGAACACATTACGTAAACAACAAGGTTGCACTAGGAACTAAGAATGCACATGAATTATGGTAATGTATGCCCACCACTTTAAAGGAATTGCTACACATCATTTTGTGAGCAATTACTTTAAAGTAGAGAAGAAACTAGAATGCAAAAAGAAAAAAAGACATGAGAGCAAATTGGGAAAGCCTTATGCCAAGTCATGTTTTGAAGTTAGGTTGCATCATGTCAAGAAAAAGGAAAAATAAAGAAAAGGGAGTTTCGCCCCCCAAAGAAGAAATCACACCAAACACATAAGGGATCTATGGATTTTGGTTCAGTATGTTCATTGATGCAATGTGTTTATGAAAGAGTGCAAAACTATCATCATTCCCTAAAGAAAATAGAACTAGAAGAATGACACAAATAGAGTGAAAAAAAGGAAAACGAAAGTCCATTTTGTGTCAACATGGAAGAGACATTGTAGTCTTCATTCCTTGCATCATCCCCAAAAGGAAAACACAAGTGAAATGAAAGAAAATGAAAAGGATTTTGGGTCAACATGAAGGAGATATTTCAGTATTAATTCCTTGCATCCTCCCAAAAAGGAGAATACAAAACAAAAGAGAGAAAGACAAAGACCTTTTGGGTCAACATGGAAGAGACATAGAGCATCTCTACGCTTTGCATCATCCCCAAAAGGAGAACACAAAACAAAAAAGTGAAAAAGGACTTTTTGGGTCAACATGGAAGATACATAGGGAATCTCTACGCTTTGCATCATCCCCCCAAAAAAAGGGAGAAAAAGACAAGGACATTTTGGGTCAACATGGAAGAGACATAGGGAATCTCTATGCTTTGTGTCATCCCCAAAAGGAGAACACAAAACAAAAAAGTGAAAAAGACAATGTATGACATATAAAATAAGATAGATATGAATAGAAGTGTACGAAGAGAGGGAATATCAAATGCATGATATAGGGGAACACAATACACACATGAAAAGGAAAATAAAAAGAGAAAAGAAAAAACGTTGGTTAGGTAAATGCAAGTCAACCATCTAATAGGTCATCCACCTCCCAATCATGTTCAGTGGAATATAAGGGTGGTTGACTATCCAAAGAAAGAATTGTAAGCACCAAACTAGGAGTCATACAAATTTCTTCACTTGGTGGAGAGTATGTATTATTTAAGCTCATTATAGATGAAAATAAAGTATTTAAATTGTTATGCACTTCTCCATCTATGTTTTCTATCATTGCAACATCATCATCAAGATTAATGACAACAAGAGGAATAAGGGTGATTTCTAAGGATGGATGGATCAAAAGTGGAGGTTGTTGGATTGGTTCAATTTGTTGGGATTGTTGCACTAGACTGTCTTATGACAGGTCAAGAGAAGGAGGGGGGTCATCTATTACTTTGGTCAAAGGTAAAGGTTGATTTTATTTATCTTCTTCTATGCAAGATGGACGAGCAAGGAGATGATGACACCACCTTCATTCCCAAACACTATGTTTCTATTTAATTATGTTTTGGATTTGTTGAGGTGTAAGAGCAGATTGAGTCAACATAGGTTTTTCTACTTCTGAAAATGGAAGAACAAAAAGAAACTGAAGAGGATGGATCAACCACTTTCTCTTTGGATTTATACACTTTATTAAGGTGAGGAAGCATGACATGAGTGGCTTCATTTTCCCTTGTTCATTTAAAAAATGGTGTGGAAGTATCTAGGGGTGGTTATTCAGGAGGTTGTATGGTTTTCTCAATGTCATACTCAGGTTGAATAATGGTTTTCTCTATGATAGGAGGTGTGGAAATGGACGGGGATGAGTTACAAAGAGAAAATTTGGCTATTTTTTCACTTTAAAATTTTGATAAGCTATGAAAAAGAAATCCTTTTGAGGTGCGATGGGTTCCATAGGTGTAGGAAAAAAGGATTCTAATGAAAAATTACCTTTGGAAGATAAAGGATTAAAGCCACTATGGTGTATGGTGACTATCTCATTGTCTTGTGGAAACTTCAAACACTTGTGAATAACTAATGAGACCACTTTCATTGAGCAAATCCAAGGGTGGCCTTGCCACAAATGAAATGGGTTAGATTGTGGAATAATTGAAAATGTTGCCTCCAAAATTTTAGGTCCTATTTGTAAGGGTAGCACAATAGATCCAATCATAGGGCATGAAAAACCAATGTCTCTTAATCCATGTAGTTGGTTTATTATATTCATCTTGATATAGCTCATGCAATACTAAAACCTCCTTTGTGATCACATTATTGCCACAAGTGGGATCTATTAATATCCCATTAGTGGGCTTATTGTAGATTTTTCTAGCTATGTAAAGAGGAAAATCAAGAAGTTTTTGTAGTATGTCTTTAGCAGAAAAAGTGATATCAAGAGACTTAGTTGTTTGGTGCTTACAAGGGATAATGCATATTGTAGCTACTAGCTCATCGACAATAATTTTTGTAATAACAAGGGGAGGTGTATCATGTTTTTCATTATTTGTATCAACAATCATTACATTTGTGGTTGAAGGTTCACTAGCCTTGACAAATGAGGTAGTATGTCTAGGCATGGGATTAGTGAAAACTTACAAATTATGTTTAGCGGGTGCAACAAAATTATTGCCTTGATCATTAACACCCATAATGGATAGATGGCCTAAATAAATGAGGTATTGAACTAATTTTTTTAGAAACTTGTAGTGTTCACTTTGATCTCCATTTTGGAAGTGAAAATGACAATAAGCATTAGGTTTGAAGGTGGGCAGTAAAGGTTGGTTTGGATCAAGCAGTCAAATGAATGGAAAAGTGAGTAGGAATTGTTGAATTAATTTGTTCATTGTGTTATGAAGGGTATCGGGTAAGGAAGTAAACTATCTCTTTGGGTCCCCATAGGTATAATGCAACACTACTTTAATAGCTGCCACTTGATTTGGAATGGATTGGGTTGGCTACAGTTGAAGTTGAGGAGGCAGATTAAATTGTAAAAAGCCTCTATTTTGTTTGCATAAGTTTTGTTGGTTATTCTGGTTTGGATTGTTGTGTTTAGGTTTGTCAGTTCAGTTAGAAGTGGATTTTGAATCACGAATTGAAACTGAATTATGGTATTCACACAAGGTTTTCCATAAATGCATAAACGAAGGGAATTTCATAATTGTTAATTTACCCTGAAGGTGTGTGTGTAAGTTTTTTATAAACATCTTTTGTAGATGTGTGTCAGGAATCTTGACATCAATTCGAGCATACACAAATTGGTATCATGAGATTAAATTTGTTACTTTTTCATCTGTGTTTTGTCTACATCGCATAAGGTCATCCATTGTCTTTTTAGGTGTCTTGTGAACTTGAAAGTGACTTATGAAAGCATCCACAAATTCATTGAATGAATAGATGGAATGATTAGGAAAGTTGGAAAAAATTTCTAATGTAGTGTCTTTCAAGGTCCTTGGAAACAGTTTGTCTAACAATTTATCATCAAGGACGAAGTCACTACACAAAATTGTATAGGAATTAACATGGTTGACAAGGTCTCCTTTTCCTCTATATTTCCCAAACTGAGGCATTTCTATCCCTTGTGGCATCGGGGTATGTAAGATTTCTAAGGATAAGGGGCTACTATAGAAATGATATGTAGGTGGAGTAGATTGACCTTGGCTAATGGTGGAAATTTGATGTTGCATGGATGAAATAATGGTAAGGAGTTGTGTAAGAAGGGGGTCAGGGTATGTGGGTTAAGGTGGAAGCGAAAATGGTGATGGAGTATAGGTGATATGAAGGGAAGTGAAAGGAATACTATGGGGTTTGAATGTGGTCAAAGGGACATGTGATGCCACAAGAGAAGTAGGAATGCTAGTGGAAATCAAAAAATAGGTAGCCACATAATTAGGTTGTTGAATAGTTGTGTGGAATTACGGATTGGTATAAGTTGGTATGGAAGCTATGGTTGAAGGGGAAGGAACTTGAGGTCCTCCTTGGCTTACAAGAATGGTTGCAGATTGGATATTAGAAGAGGAATGTTTATTGTAAATCTTGGAAATTCTCATCACTTGCAAGCCATCATCACTTTCAATCAAATGATGAATATTTTCAATGGAATGTATGGTAGTGGTGGAAATGTTTTCAAGTGACAAGTCTTGTTGTAAATGTGCAAAATCCTCATGAATATTAATGACCTTGTCTTGCAAGAGGGAGTTGTTTTGGTGGTTAACATTCATTTGATAGAAAGGTGAACGCATATAAGTGGTATTTTCAAGATTTAATCCACCATTGTCCATACTAGGATTAGGATCTTGTGAGATCCCAATGTCCACAATGAAAGTGCTATTGTGGGAGGCCATGGGTCTAGAACTTCTTCTCACTAAAGTATTATTAACAAGGCACCAAACACTCATGCAAGTACCAGAAAGGACGGGTGAATGAAAATGAAAAATAATCTAAGAGTTTGAAATGTAAATAATATAAATATTGCTAACTATAACTGAGATCTAACTACAGAAAATAGAAATGCAGAAAAATGCCAAAAAAATGCCAAAAATGTTGTTTGACAAGTTCAAAGGAACCAATTCACCCTGAGTGGAAAATGCATCCCAATATGATGTTTTTATGTATTTTTTAGATATTTTAATATGATTTTAATGCTCTACATAATGCAATCAAAGATACAGAAGCATTTTTTTACTTTTTTCAATGAGATGCAATGCAAAAATGAAATCTAAATGAAGCTTTCACTAATGCAAGATAAATTGTTTGAAAATGCAAGAACAAAACAATGTACTAATTAAATGCTAATGCAAATATAAAATAGGATGTATCATGTAAATGAAATAAAAATGAAAAGTACTCAAATGTTGGGTTCACTAGAATGAACTGTTGATTTTTGGCTCCTACGGACAACTCTTGCTCTTCTAGGGTTTCTCACCTAAAATGAGAGAGATAGGAGAAAAAAATGCTAATGGTTCATTCAAATAATGATATGTGTGATGTATAACCTAAATAAAGTTAACTAAATGCAATTGAATAATCTGAATGAATGAAAACAAGTGCAAAAGTGAAATTAAATCTAGGTTTGAAAACACATTGTGTTATGTAACAATGAACTAAATGAAGAAAATATGCAGAACATAAAGGAATGAGTTAAATTTGAGTGCACTTGGGAAAAAATATGATGAATTTGGAATGTTGTGGATGCTGAATGAAATCACTAATTTTTCATAGTGGGACTCATTCACCTAGGGTGGCGAATAAGTCCTCCTCTTGGTGAAAAACTATTGGAAATAGGATTTTTCTGTCAGGATCTAGAATCTAACAAAATTTAGATTTTTAGTCCTAAGGTGGAACTCATTCAACACAAGTGGAAAATCAGTCCTCTCCCAAATTTTCAAAAAATCAGGAAACAACTCTACAATGCCAGATCTGGAAATCACTGCTTGTCAGGTTGCCAAAGTCAATTCTATGGGAAACAGACAAAAAACCTTTTCCAAGCTTCAAATATGAATAAGTTGACTTTAAGCACCTAGTTGACTTGTAAACCAATCTTCAACACAAAAAACTTGTCCAATCTGCATACCTAGGTCTACAAACAAACATGTAATAGGGGAAAAATGGTTTAAGGTTAGTTAATAGGGGTTTTCCTTGGCCAAACCCTACTTTTGGTAATCAAACCTTTAATAAAATAATGAAATGCAAAGGAATGATAAAATAACAACATGCAATTTCTATTAACTTACAAAACCCTTGATGATGCGCGTCTAAAGTAATGTCAATGACTGCTTCCAATTGTTTGAATAGTGCTTGAAAAGATGTAAAATGCTTGAATTCTTGAGTGAATAGGTGGATAAGTTAACTTGATGAATGTGGGTTGAAATGAAGTGAAAATCACATATTTATACACACTTGCGCCTTAGTTAACTATTCATACCTCATCACAGGCTGACATCAAGTGCTTTTGATTAAAATGTCAAAAAGAAATTTCAAATATTTTGAATTTGGGAACAAGGGGGACTCATTTTCTACCCATGGTGAATGGGTTCCTCCTAGGATCTAAAAATGTGTGTCAAGAAATATGTCGTATTTAATGTTTTTTTTCAGGATAATACTCAAAAATACACTTAATTAAGCATATGAGAGCATAAAGGGGTCAAATAAAGCATGAGAAAGGGATAAATACTGAGGATATTCCTAGAAAAGTATGAAATTTTGTTACAAGACTTTACAACACTTCAAAATAAGACTTGTTGAAGAATAAAAAGGTGATTTTTAGGTGAATTGTAATTAATAGCATCTAGAAGAATGTATAAATGTCTCACAACACTTCACAACACCTTCACAATATGTCATTATTTGAGTTTTAATACCTAAATAAGCTTGTTCAAGCCATGTCACAACATAAAATTAGAGCAACATAGTTCTAACACCATGAAACAAGACCTAAAAGGCCATGGAAATGACAAGGGGACATTTTTCTATGGCTCAAATAAATAAAAGAGCATGAAAGGATAAAAGATGAAGCCTTGGAAATAATTAGTGCTCCACTTTCTAAAGGTGACCTTGAGAGAATCCAAAAGGAAAACAATGGTAAAGAAGAGGAAATTGTACAAAAGGTAGATTTTCTTCCAGTGGTTGAAGAAGAGATAGATGTTGAAACCAATGCTCTAGAACAAAATTTATAAGTGTAGGTAGATGATGCTCAACATGAGCATGATATTAATGAGGGAGCTACAATAGACAATAGTCCTCCAAAAGTTGAGGAAATGATAAAAAGGGATGATAAGGATACTATGATTGGAAAGGACATTGAAAAGGAAAACACCTTAACTCCTCCAACACAAGAAGTAACTCACTTGGTAAAAAAAACTATAAAGGATAAAAACAAGAATGGAAATGTAGATGCAGAGGTAGAAGAAGAGGATAAAGAGGAAGATGAAGACATGAACAAGGATGCATCCAAAGATGCACAAAAATTCAAACCAAATGACTCTAGTATTGCAGAGGATAAGGGAAACGTCGTGAAAGTTACTAAGGATTCTAGTGAATCTTTCAGCCTCTCTACAAATTCATTGAAAAATATATTGAGAATATAACATAGTTTCAACCAGTCATGTCCTCACAACTATTGCAATTGCCAATGTATCAAGGAATCATTGATATGGAGAAGATATATATCATCCACAAGCTTCAATTGGGAGACATGTCCAATGCATCTACGAGGAAGGAAATCCTTAAATCACATCAAAGTAGCAAAGAATTAATGGATGAAGTAGTTAAGGTATTTGAAGAGATCATACTTGGATCACATATTAACACTACACTATTCAATATGGAAAATTTCAAATTATTAATTGACTCATTTAAGAATTATGAGTACAGATTATAGAAAAATTTTGAGGAATAAGTTGAGAAAATGATTCATGACAAGATAATGTTGGAAATTTCTAAGAAATGAATTATTGCACATAAGTTCTCTAAATTGTTGAAGTATGAAAAATCATCTGTTGATGAGGCTAAGGGATTGTATTAGTATGTAATGAAGTTTCCTAAAGCCATACACAACATAAGGAAGGGTATGGAATCTATTGAGTCTTTGATTAATGTTCCCTATATTGCATATGACCAAGTTATTGACCTCACCAAAGTAACAACAAACACAATAGAAGATATACACAAGAAGTTCTTCCAACTACAAGCACAGAGAGAACATATCATCTTACAACTTGGAGAGGTAAGGGATCTATTCAATCCAAAACATGTACTTATTTCAAAAGCTTTTCTCAATTGTGATAAATCAAATAAAATGAATCTGGTACATGCTACTCTAGAAGAAGGAGAATAACTTATATTAGAGTTTCAAACTTAGAGTTGGTTGCTTACAAAGGCTAAGTGTGAATGAGAAAATGGAAGGAAATCCTGGGAAGATCATATGAAGAAGTTGTAGGCATCAACCACCTCTAGTTGACTCATTTTTTATCTTTTTTATTCATTTACTTTCAGATTCTTTGTATATATTTGGAAGAAATAATGAAATTTTTTGTACCTTTTTTATTTTTGCTTTGGTAAATGACTACATCACTTAGGGGGAGTTTTAGTAAGATTCAGAAGAGTTTGTATAGGAACCCTTTTCCCTTGATGTGAAAGGGGGAGGGTATTTATGAAATTTTTGGCATGTTTCCATAAATGAAAAAGTGGGAGATTGTTGGAAGTTTGGGGAGATTACTGTAATTTTTTCATGAATGATGTTGTTTGGAAACATGAGTGTGGAAGTTATACAACATTGTGATACAATGATGTCATTGATATCAACATTATTGTGAATCATCTTGATTATTTTTAACATTTTTTAGATTTGATAAGGAAGTCGTTATTGCATAATGGTTTGGTCCAGTAAATATTGATTATGTGAAAATTTGACTAGTGTCAAATCTATTAGTTCAGTGTAATAATGCATTTGTTTTTGGGTCCACACTACTTCAAAAATGAAGATATGACTATTCACTTCCAACATAATTTTTTTGGATGTCAGATGCACTTAAATCCAAGATTTATTCTTGTTTGGACAAGTAGCTTGAGAGATATGAGTAATAGAGTTTGACCTTGCATATTACAGTCATTATTTTGTATAGCGTGTTTATGTGGGAGAACTTCTCCATAGATGATTTTTTGGCCTTGTGGTGTTGAATATAAGTTTATAGATGTCATTTGAGTATTTATTATAGGTGGCATCAAGCTTTTAGGACCACATGTCAAGATGTGGATATAGATGAAGGGTGTTTTTTTTAGGTCTTAGATCAAGCCGACCTAACATGTTTGATGTTATGAAAATGATGAGTGTTGTTATCTTATGTAGGATTTATTATAGGCTTATGTTGACCAATATTAATATTTTTTTGAGTTTTGAATTATAGCACATTATGTGCATGAAAATGTTTTGAGCTGACAAGTTACTTTTTGGGTGTTACATCTAATTAGGTTGACCTAGTTGATGTTATACTTGATGAAGATATATGTTGGATTATTTTAGGTTTTTTATAGAAAAGGGAATGCAACATGTAATGTATGTGATGCAAGTTTGAGTAGAGAAAATTGAAGTTAACTTTCAAATGTTAAGTTGAAGATCATAATTGTGAAAATGAAGAGTGAGACAAGGTGTTGAACCAAAATTAGATAAAGATTGTTATTGTTCTTCAATGGGATTGTATTCATGCATGTACTATATGCAATTGTAATAGTTGAAAAATACATTGCAAGCCAACCTCTCTCTTCTATTGTTTCCCTATTGTTAGTGATTCCAATTGGATAGTGAGTCCACCTACAATGAGAATTTATGTAATATACTATAACCAGTTATAATATATTGTGAGCTAACTCTCACTATGGTTTTCCCCATTTTGTATTTTCCACATAAAAATACTATAGTTCATCTGTTATGTGATGTTGTGGATGTTTTAATTCTTTTTTTCATTACTGCAATTGAATATTTATTATTTGATATTTTGAATGGTTAAAGGGAATGCTGATTCACCCCCCTCTCAGTATTCTAGGTGTTCAACAACCCCTTCTTTGATGGAATCTCTAGTTCTTCTCCTCTCGCTCCTCTTCACTGGTCCCCATAGTGATAGTATCCTTTGCCTCACGCTCCTCTTCATTGGTCTCCATGGTGATAGTATGCTTGTCTTTCCTTTTATTTCTTGTTGTATTAGCATTTCCACCTCTAGTCTTCTCCTTAGTAGGGGAAATAGTAGTGGATGGTCCTTCTTTAGTGCTTATAGCTGATGAACCTTCTCCCTTATTCTTCTCAACCTCCTTTGTAGATGATGGAAATTTCATTGTGGGGAATGGTCTCTTTAACCATGAGAGAAAACAATTTCTAACTTCTTGTATTCTAATTTTAATATCATCATTTTCATTAACCAAGCAATCTTCAATGAAAATGGTATGATTATAAATTTTTTGGCCCTGATAGGAGAGATGAAGGACCAACCCACCATCATTTTTCTCCTTGGAGATGTGGTCCTCTATGTAATATTTGAGCTAATGTATTGTCAAATAATAGTAATCTTTCATTTTGACTTCAAAATCTTCCTCACAACTAGTGTAGTGGTCTTCAAGCTTACAATCATGAACAAAGAAGGAGCCAATTACTTTTCCAATCTTTCCATAGGGATCAAATGTATCCCTAGCATTATTATGAAAAACTAAATTATACTTTTCCATCTCTACATCATCTCCCTTAGCATTTTTCATGTACACATATAAATACAAGTACTTGGATGGGGAAGTTGAATCCATATTTATGTTTCCTAGCAATAAGATGGTGAAATTTAGTAATTTGTCTACATGTCTCTAATAAAACCATTTCTTCAGAAGGATATCTAGGGAGTTTATAGGTAATATTATGAAATCCTACCACTCTAATGTAACAAAAGGTTTTAAATTGGGTGTACCAATTTCCAAGTCCTTTCAAATATTTGATTGCTTTGTTAGAGATCTTTCTAGAGAAGTCTCTCTCTAGTCCTCTAATAATTGAGTAAATGAAATTATCATCAACAAAATAAATATTATTGTAGCTATTCTCTAACATCAATTGAGGATAGTTATCATTAATTTTAACCTATGCTAACTAAAAGGACCCCATAATGTCAATCTTGGGAAGGACGCTTGACAAGTTGGTAAATACACCAAGTAAGATGTCATGTAGAATATGGAAGTTGTAAGCACCATGATCAGTTGACCATGAATGGTGTCACTTATGATGGTGGCCTAATCAAACTTATTCTTGGTTGCATCATTGATAGTTTTGATAAAGTTCATGATCCATGGGTAATAGTCTTGAGCATGGTGGTAGCCAAAACCGTACTTAATAGGACAATAATATCCTTGATGTCCTTTTTGAACTTAGCTTTTTGCTAGACCCCAACCATCTTGATAGGTACCTTCATTGGATGGAACAACATGTTATTATTAATGTAATTTAGGTTCTCTACCACAAACTCATCAAAGTTTCAATGGCCTTATTCATATCCATTGCCTCATGTAAAGGTTAGGTAGAAATCCTCAAGGTTTTCCTAATCATTTTTGCAATGAAATCATAGAAAAATTCTCTCGATGACCCCAATACCTTTCTAGTCTTGTGATTGTAGCGGTTATCACAAGCCAATATCAATTCTAGGGATTGGATAGTTACAAGAAAAGAAGTTGCTTCCACCAATCCCAGACCTACAAAACTTCTAGCCATGTAGGTTTTGGTTTCATCATTATTGATTCCACACTTAAACTCATCCTTTTCTTCATGAACCAAGTTGGTATCTCCAATATTTGAATATGGGGTGAACATCTTCGATAGTGGATGATATCCATTGTACTGATACTTCATCTTAGCTAAATATTTATGTGGCATATCTCCTACATGTACAAATATCACATATTAACATTTACATACTTTAGAAGGGATCAACCCTCCAGAACTAATTGAGTTATCAAAATAATATCCCTCTTTATAAAATCACAACCTATTTCAGAGACTTTATACAAACTTTTGGGGATCTTCCCTCAGGCATATTCCTTACCTCATATGAACAATGTGTGTATTGAAGAGTTTAAGTTTTATCCATTGAATCCTTTAGGAATTAGGGATCAAAGACCCCTTAAATCCTTTCTCATGCAACATGATTTTCCTTGATATGTTTAACTTATGTTTCTTGTCCTTCTGACATTGGGAATCAGAGATCTCTTTTTCCCTATGTGTTAAATGGCTTAAATACTTAACTTAATTCATGTTTTTAAATTTTTAGAGGTCAAAATTCAAATTAATAGCTTATCTCTTGTTTTAACCATGTCATTACATGTAAGCATAACCCCCAATTAGTGATGTTTGAGGCTCTCTCTGGGTTTTAGGGATCAGGTTCATCATCTTGATTTTTCCTACAACTTTCATTTAGGTTTAAGAGGTATACCAAAATAGTGATAACCAAAAATATACAAGTGGGTCAACATTCCAACTTTGGTGATGCTTCTTATCATTTGCTTTAAATTTTTGGCATATAATAAATTGAACAAATATGAAATAACACTTGATTGGTTTAATTTTATTTTTTTAGATCTTACAAGGGATTTCAATGACACATTTACAAATTTTATTCATTTCTAAATTGGAAAAAAAATTACTATAGTTTTGAGTGTCAAAGGTTAAGGTTTTGTGATGCTTCATACTTGTTAACCTAGTTTTTAAACATGGAAAATTTTAAACTTTTGATTCTTGAAATTGTTGAGCTAAGAGCCTCCTAGTCAAAATTATCCCTAATAACCCACAAATTTTGAGCATCATATCATTTTGAAGTGGAATTGTTAGTTGCCTAAAAAATCCATAGGAACAGTGATGCAAGCTGCCAATATTCATGAAAATAGCTAAATTTCACAAACTATGAAGGTTTATGCAAAATTATTTTACAAGAATAATATTGATGATTTCATGTCAAATGTGCTCAATTCGTACACCAACCCCAACTCTCAGATGCCAAGATATTAAAGCTTCAATTTTTGGAAATTAAATTATGGAAATCATTAAACTCAACGTTTTCTCCAACCAAAATGGAATCATATTTCTTGGTTTTGATCATACTGCTACTATCAAAGTGTGGAGAAGTTTCATGATAAAATATTGGCCTGTGAGCAATTAATAATTGAGAAAGTAATCTATATATCTATGCTAGAGAATGATGATATTTAATAACAAGTGATGTAGTGCATCTGTTGGCAAGAGATACTACACATGTTTTTCTAGTGTTGTTATTGATGGCAACCCTTGTCAGATAGTACATCCACATGTCATTATTTAATCATACCGACAGACAAATTAAAGATCAATGATTATCTATTAAGTTAGAACAGAGCATTCAATAGATTTTTGTTCTTTGATTCATATCTATATTATTATTTTGTGTTGTGGATCTTAGGGATGATTGGTTTGGGTCCTCACTATGTTGTGGACGACTCTTGTGGATGCGCTTTGAATATTATGGATGATTTGAGCTGATAGTTTGTGAATGTTTCTTATATTGTTGAAGCCAACATGAATTGATCAAGTAGGAGATATATATAAGTGATAGATTATATCATTTTTGTGTGTGTTCGATGTGATTTGTTGTATATTGTGAATGTTAAAAAGTTAGTAGAGCGATTATGCATAGTTTCACTTGTGCATTAAGGATTTTTGTTGCAAGTTGAAGCAAAATAGAGCAGAAGAGTAGAATGAGTCAGAAGGTCCGGAATTTGATTGTTGAGCCTAATCAGAATTGTAATCAAGAATTTGTAGATGCTACTTTATCATTTCAAATTCTTGGAAGTATTCCAAACTTTTGTAAGGTAGTGATCCTTTTAGTTTTTGAGTAGTGAGCTCTAGGAAGTGTGTATGAATGCAAGTGCATTCTAATTTTGTAAACTTTTGTTTTGAGTATACTCAAAATAATATTGTGGATTGACTTCCACCATGGTTTTTCACCTAATAGGGTTTCCATGTAAAAATCCTTGTGTTATAGTGTTGTGGCTATTTGTTTTATGTACATGCATTTTTATTTTGGTTAAATATTATCAACACTTTAAGGATCATATTAATAAAATTAAAAGTTACACCACACTGAGTCACCCCCCTCTCAGTGTTGCTTGATTCCAACAATTGGTATCAGAGCTTAGTTCCTTGGAAGAAGTTTAAAATCTTGGTGAAGATCTTGGAAAGTGTTTCAATGGATTCAAACAGTCTTCAACAACAACTTATAGTGGCCCTACATGATCTTGATCAAGAAAAATATGAAGTCTAGAAATTACAAGAAAATCTCATGAATGTTGAGAAATTCATTGAGTGATTGAAAAAAAAAACACTAAGTCTAGACAGAAGAGAAGGGAACTCTGTGATCAAATCAAGTAGGAAGATAGTAAACGCACTATAGATGAACAATTGAGTCAAGCCCTGAAGGAAAGGATAGAAGAATGTGAAACATTTGCTAGGGATAATGCAGTTCTGAATAATGAGATGGAATCTATTATGATGAGGATGACTAAGGAAATTGAAGATAGGAAGAAGAATGAAGAAATTTTTTCCTAATCACTGAAAGAGAAATATGAAGAATGTATTTGAATTACCAATGGATTCATTCAATTGGAACTTGAGTAGAACAATCCAAACATGATGAGGAAGAGCTTGAAAAGCACATTATTTATCACTAAGATGAACTTGCTATATAAAATGAATTCAAGGAGAAGTTCAAGATTAGCTCAACCAAGCTTGATGAACTGATTGAAAGTTAGATGAATGATGGTCATAAGCAAGGTCTTGGATATAAGAAAGGAGAAAGTTTTGGATCTAGAAAAAGGAGGTTTAGACAAGGAAACCAAGTGAACAACAATAGAAGGTATCCGGTAAGACAACCTAGTGCTCAAAATTTGAATGGTGACTATTATATTTGTAATAAATTTGGTTATATTGTGATCCAATGCAGAAGTCTAATGAATTCAAGTGGTCCATCATTCTCTAGTCAGTTTTTTAATTGTAACAATTATGGTCATAAGTCAGATGAATGCAGAAACATGATGAACAACTTTTATAGAGATGTTAGATGTTATAAATGCAATAGATTAGCCATAGTGCTAACCAATGTAGATCAAGAGAAAGTCAATGAAACAACTAGTCTGGACAAAGAAATGTGGTATGCTACAATTGCAACAAAACTAGTCATATTACTAGATTCTACAAAAGAGGTCTGGTAAATCAAAGAAGAAACATGTAGAAGGGTGAAAAAGGAAAAAGGAAAGTCACTACATATTGGATTAGGAAGTAGATGAAGAATACATGGATAAAGAAGAGCCCCTCTGTTGTAGGAAATGAGCCAGTACCAGAATTAGCTTCTAGTAATTCCTCCAGAAATTAGGTTAAGGCCTTTGGCCTAGGGGGAGCTATCAACAAAATCTTCCAAACACCTACTGGTAATCAACACTAGGATGTGGATGAGTTCAGTGATTGCATTAATGATCTACATATGTTGTTGAATATTTGGAGAGAGTGTTTATGCAAAATTGAAGGTCTATAGAAGAGTTATCCTTTGTAGTGTATGGAAACAAGGTATCCAGATGAGTTAGGGAAAAATAATTTATTACATCGAAAAGGTTATGTATGCGAATGATAAAATGCCATTTCTATCTTTCATTTGTCACTTTGCATTTTGAGAAGTTTGAAGAGCTCTAAAGTGAACTTTGGAAAAATTTGGGAGAATTCAAGTATGAAGATGATTCAAAGGTTAAACCCTAATCCAAAAAAAGGTATTTATCAGGGAAATCTTGTAAACCTATGAATTTTTGAAAATGGACCATACTCCATTGGTAGTTGAAGTCAAGGATACACCCTGTCCAAAATTCAAGTGGCATCCTTTCAAGTCTATTGAGACTGAGCCCTTAGGTGCATTTTCATCAATTTCATACAATGTCTTACATATTAAAGACATTAGGGAATATATTCATGCTAATATTGAGGAGTTAGGAAGCTCTTAGTTGCTACATTTGTATTCCAATCACATTTTTGGAGGGAATTTCTGTGTTAAGCTTGAATTCAAAACTCTAGAGGAGAAGAAATTCACCCAGATTGTGAAATTTTCCATGTTTGATGAAAATGAATGGGTCCAATACATCTTGATTCGAGTTCATGCTAAATTTATGTGGTTGAATCAACCTTTAGATATTACAAAAGAAGCTATAAGTGTTGTTATAGGTTTAAATTCCTCTAGTGGATTCTCAATTTTGAAGTCTGTGAAAAATCAAATAGTCATTGATGCAACTGGTTTGGTATTTCATAGAAGAGTGATGAAAATTGATAATATCATTGATGTGGGTGTGAAATTTTCCTCGATGGTCATTGGTTACAAGATATATCAGTCCAGATGAGAAAATTTTGTATCCAATACAACCATATATGCAACATATTAGATGGTAAAGGAGAATGCAGAGTATTATTTATGTGAATTGCTTCAAAGTCAGTTGATGGGAAATATTGGTAAGATTAAGAAAGAAAAGAAGAATACCTTTAAATACAGTAATATATTACTGTGTTTGTTCTTTTATTTCATGAATGAAGTTCCTGGAGTTCGAAAAACATTTTGGGAAAGAGGTAATAAGCTTGTAGCTATTCAGATTAGAGACATGTTATTTGGCCTTGGTGATTTGCAAGCCAAGAAAACTACAATCTGGGGATATCTCAAGAACTTTCAAAATGAAATGCAAGAAAGTGAAATAATTCCTACTTCTATTATGGAGAAGTATAAGGATACAACCTGTTTATGACGGATAAAGATCAGTGCTTGATGGAAGTGGTAAAACCTATAACCGTATGGATTATGCCAATGGGTTAAGAAGTTGAGGAGATAAACTTGGAGCTATATGCACAACATTTGTTGAGTAATCCTTTGGATTCATCTGAAGAAAGGTTTGGAACATATGCAAAGAAGAATATGCAACTCCATGGGAAATTGAAGAAGCCAATGATAGTCCAGAGAGTAAGGAAAGAAGTGGAAGTCTTTGTGGAGAGCATGGGAATATCTAAAGAATCTATAAGAGAACTAAAAAGGAAGAGAGAAAAATTTGAAAGCGAAAAAAGGAAAAGAGTCTACTAAAACTGAATCTACTAGTTCGACATCATCCTCTACTCGAACTAGATCCACAATTAGCTAAACACCCCTATCCAGTCATGCGAAGAAGTCAACCCTTGCAAAAACTCAAGATAAGGCATCTAGTAAGAGGAAGTAGGATAAAAGCGCAAGATTGTATACAACTATTTTAGAAGATGAAGGGACATAATCTAATGAATAATTTATACAAATAAAGCATATGGACACCCAAGAGTAACAAAATTCACTAAGGACAAGCCCTTTAGTGAAGAGGAGAAAGCAAAGAAGAAGATGAAGCTTGGAAAACAAGGTATGTCTATAGAGGAAGTTGAAAGAGGTATAATCAAGGATGGGAATCTTAAGCCCCTATATGAAGTGTATGGTACCTTTGATACTACTAGTCAAAGAGTCCTAGAGGAGGCTACAATACAATATTTGAACAATTTAAGTATGACTCTTATTGAGATAATGGCATAATTACCTAAGGAATTGTATGAAATTCTAGAAATGAGGAGAGTTAATGCTAGAACTAAAGAAGACCAGCTGAGAGAATAGATTCTTGCAAATCTAAGTCTAGTAATGTTTATTGAAGAAATGAAGTCAATCCTAAAAGAAGCAAAAAGACAATTCAAAAGAAAAAAAAAAGATTAAAAGAGAGCTTATGATGGGTAGGGTCTTGAAGAAGTAGAAAAAGAAATTGAAAGCATTCTAAAGGAAGTTCTATTCAAGAATAGAATTGATGTTGTTTTTGAAGAAGAGCATGTGGATGAAATTTCATATGGTCTAGTAAATGAAGAGGTTACAGTTGAGAACACTCAGATTTCTCTTGATGCGTATGATACAAAAGAACCTATGGAGATTTAAGATCCTAAAATTTTGTTTGTTGAAGAAAAGGAAATATGAGTTGAAGAAGTTGAAGTTCCAAATATCAAGAAAAAATATGCAGTTGTGGAAATAATAGTTGAGGAAAAGAAGGTTGAAGTTAAAGAAGTTCTAGTGGAAGAAGGAGACATTACAGAGGCAGTGAAGAAGCTTCTAGAAGATAAAAAGGAAGAATCTAATCTTGAGTTGGGAGATGCCCCTATTCATTTCTCTACTTTGTCCCTAATCCAGAAAATGAAAGTCACGTAATTTGCACAACCTAAGGCTATGGAAGAAATTATAAAGTCTCACATTGAGGACAATGAGTTATTGAATCTTGCATCTAGAATTCTAGAGAAGATTATGCCTAACATGTTAAGGATCCATCTATTTGTTCCTCCTAAGAGTCAAGAAGCTTATAAATTTGATATACTCATTTTGAGTCACTGAGAAGTCAACCTTGGTCAAAGTTTAGAAGGAATTTGATGATAGAAAGATCAATAGGTTCAAAAGGAATTATAGCTAATGATAAATCTCCTAGCTACCCTAAGTGCACATTAACATGAGACTGAGAAAACTGAACTTATTCCTTACTTGATAAAATAGAGAGCTTGAAGCATGATAATGAAAGATTTTTGGAAAGAGCTAATGAACTTAGAGGCCTAATTGGTCCAAAGATGGAGACCATGTTTAATCCTTTGAAGGAAGCATAAGATGCTATGGCGGTCAGTGATCCAGTGAACCTTGAATCTACATAAAAGAAATCTTATTTACTCTGTGGTCACATAACTATTCTAGAAAGTCTCAAGAAGTGTTGGAACACAAGCTTGAACCTGTTAAAAACCAATTTTGTAGATATTTTCAAGTTTGTGTAAGTTGTTTGAAATAAAGTTTGTACATATGTAGTTTGAAGTTTTTTTTAGGAGTTTTGTATGTGGATTCTTGATCTTTTCCATTGATGTCAAAGGAGGAGAGTAGAATAGTAAAAAATGTATATTCTTCTAAGGGGGAGTTGTAATTTTGAGCTGTGGATGAAAACCTTTTTGAGTTTTGGTTGGTAGTATATTTATGTTGGTATTGATCTGACACTTAGTCATTTTTCACAAAGTGTTGCCATCAATGCCAAAGGTGGAGATTATTGGAAAGGGAAACTACACATGTTTTTTTGGTTTTTTCATTGATGGAAACCCTTGTCAATTAGTAGATCCGCACATGGTCATTTACTCATACCGTTGGATAGATTAAAGATCAATGATTATCCAATAAGTTAGAATACAACATATATTAGATTTGTGTTCTTCAATTTATATCTATGTTATTATTTTGTTGTGTGGACCTTAGGGATGATTTATTGATTCATTATCTGTGTTATCTATAAATCTTGGTGCCTCGTATCAATTTGAGTGGAAGTTAGAAGGTTCGGTGAACTAATTTTCTATTCATTGGTGTATTAAGGCTGACTTGGTGAATATAGTGTGTCACAAATAGTTGAGGAGTTATTGTTTAAGTATTTTTGTATTCAAGCATTTTAATTTGGGTCCTCAGTATGTTGTGGCCAACTCTTGTGGATGCACATGAATATTATGGATGATTTGACCCAACAATTTGTGAATATTTCCTATTTTGTTAAAGTCAACATGAAGTAATCAAATCCTAAGTAGTAGATATATATGTGATCGATTATATCATTTTGGTGTGTGTTCGATGTGATTTGATGTATGTTGCAAATGTTAGAAGGTCAATAGAGTGATTATGCATAGTTTCACTTGTGCATTAAGGATTTTTTTTGTGAGTTGAAGCATAACGAAGTAGAAGAGAAAAATCAATCAAAAGGTCTAGAAGTTGATTGTTGAGCCTAACTAGAACTATAATTAGAAATTTGTAGATGTTACTTTATCATTTAAAATTCTTGGAAGTATTCCAAAATTTTGAAAGGAAGTGAGCCTTTCAGTTTTTGAGCAGTGAGCTCTAGGTAGTGTTCCTGAATGCAAGTGCATTCTCATTTTGTAAACTTTTCTTTTGAGTATAATCAGAACAATATTGTGGATTGACCTCCACCATGGTTTTCCCCCTAATAGGATTTCCACGTAAAAAGCCTTGTGTTATGGTCTTGTGGCTATTTGTCTTATGTGCATGCATTTTTATTTTTGTTAAATATTATTAGCACTTTAAGGATCAGATAATTAATAAAATTAAAAATTGCACAACACTAATTCACCCCCCCTCTCAATGTTGCTTCATTCCAACATCATCGTGTTCCTGCCTCCTGGGAAAGATCTTTTTTCAGTTTTGTATTGAGTGCAGCAAAGAAGACTAAAGTGGAATGCAAGAGTATTTGATTTGAGACACTAACTATAAAGGGTAGTGAAAGTTGATAAATTTATAAAAAATGGTAGTAAAAATTATTAAAGAACTAATAGTATATTTACTTGTTTGTAAATGAATTTAATTTCTTAGTAAGTTTAATTGAAATTATTAGTTTTAGAAGGATTGGCTAGTTACAAAAGTGTAAATGATTAGGGTACAATTTGGATTTAATGTTTAATAAACTAAAGAAAATATAAAACGAAACATTGTTAGAAAGTGAATAGTATATACAATTGTTTGTAAATGAATTTAATTTTTTACTAAGCCTAATTCAATAATTGAAATTACTACTTGTAAAAGAACTAGTTACATATGTAAGGTAAAATACAAACAATCATTTGACAATTAATATAATCACCTTTGTAGTAATAATAGGTTAGTTTTCTAAGGTAATAGCAATTACTATTTGTAGTTATTGAGCATTGTGTTTTGTAAAATAATATAGTGCATGGCCAATTTTTTTTTAATCAAAAGTGGTAGGCCACTATAATTTTATTAATATTAAATATATATTTTATACAAAATTTCGTTTCAGGCAAACATACTGGCGAGAAAGAACCAAGAAGAAAACCCCCAGTTATAGTCTAAGTAACTAAATTTTACAATTCAACTGGCTTTTACAATTTGACAATTGGACCAATAGAGTCAGATTGACTATTACAATAGACTAATATGATCCTATTTCCAGAACATAACTATTTTTTTAAATTAAATAAAATGAACTTATTGTTTCAAGAAATAGTAAGTACAGTAAAGTAATTTAGAAAATAAGTGCCAATTACTTTGGAAGAAGATGTTAATTAATATTGGTTTTCTTTTTAAATATAACTTAAATCATTTGTAGTATTAATTTGTGTAATTAGGAAATGAACATTGCATTTTGCAAATTAATTTATTGACAATGGTGAAATATTAAATGCATTTTGAAAGTAGAGAATTGTTTTAGTAGTTGTAGAATATCAATTACTTATATTGAATAAAATAAACCAAATGTTTGAAAGTATACTAAGTTTTGTCAACTAAAAAGTTTACAAAAAAAAAAGATTTTGTTAGTTTGGAAAGATGTTTTAAATGAAAAAAATTAAATTATTAGTAATTGTTTAGTAAAACAAGTAAAATTTTTAGTTTGCATGAATAAGTGATATTAATTTTTTTTCATAATTACTCATTGAATTGCTTATGTCAAATAAATTGTTAGTGAAATAATTAATCTAGTGGTAATCACAAACTATTTTGTGATTTGACTAATATTAATAGGTAAAATTATTTCAAAATGCTTAAAAGTCAATTTACTTTGTAAACAATTTATTTTTTGTAAATTAAAATTTGATTAATATTGATTAATGGAAAGAGTTATTGTTTTTGTAGGGAAAGGGTTAATGTGTTTGAAGATCTATAATTGGAACTGTTAGAGTTTTGTATTGAATGCATAAATGGAGAAGCAATATTGAAGTTCATATTTTCTATGTACTTGTTAAAAAAATATAAATAAATTTATGTATAAAATTATTTAGTAAAGATATTTATTTTTTTACATAATAGTGTTGTGAGTCGAAATGCAAGAGATAAAAGATCAAAATATTAGTAATAGTTTAAATTTGAAAAGAATTATATTTAAGATATGAAATATATATATATATTAGCAATAGAATGAAAATTGAGAAGCATTGGGAAAAATGAGGATATTGAAAATATAAAATTATTTGATTTGATTTGATATTGAAGACGTATAAAATATAAGTGATAGTAATAAGTTAAGTGTCCAAAGTATTGAATTTTTTAAAAACAATACTATTATTTTCAATTAATAGTAATATTTTGGAACATTTTAAGCATGTCTGATTTTTCTATATATTTGAAATAAATTCATTTAGTTTTATAAAGTAATTATAAACAATTCTATTATCCATAAGAAATAAAGTTCATATGAATAATAGTTTTGTAGGTAAGCTAGGGGTTTTAAATTTTAATTACACCTAGCATGCGAGAGGCAAGCATAGATGAGCATTTCCATTTACTCTTGCTTACTATCGACATCGCACAAGGTATTGAGATTGGTCCCTATGAGTAGTGTAAGGATATTTTATTTTTAAACACACATATCTATGTTGTTTTCATTCCCTAGTGCATCATTTTAATGATTTAATTTTTTTTTTTTCATGAACTTTTGAATGATGTAGTGAAATACCAGTTGAAAAGTGTGTCCATGAATTCTAGGTGCATATTGTTTCCCTATTTTTGTAATTTTCTGAAACTAAAATGAATAGTCACATTGTACAACATAATTGAACTCAATTGTTGAAGCAAGAATTACAAATAAAAATGAGAAAATTGATAACTGAATACAAATTGTGTGAGCACAAGCAAGGTAGTCTAGTAAGTAGAAGAGGCCAAAAATGAACCATTAGTTTTTGTTATATTTTTTTGTTATAAAGTGAAAGTAAATAGTAAATAGTCAAAATATTTGGAAACCATAATAGTGGATATGAAAGTATTTGAAGCCATAAATGAGAGAATTGAGCATTTTGTAACATATAAAAGGAAAACATATTGATTGTAAAATGATAGTAGCTAGAAGTTTTAATCCATATAAAATGAAATATACTCATATAGGCCAAATAGCTAGGAACATAAGTATAAGAGAACGAGGAAGTGAAAGTTTGTGCATTATCAAGTAAGTTTGGAACCGATTGTGTTTCTTTGAAATCTGCAATGGAATTAATATAATTAGAACAAAACTCCATTTTTCCTATGAAATTTTAAGCACTTCAGAAAAAAGTATTTGTATCACTATTATTTTGTATCTTGTTTCAGCATATAATGTTTATTCACTTAGCCAAATAGCTTTCGTAATGGCATTGTTATTGGTTGAGCTTGAAATGGATTTTGACACCAAAGTCCTATTGTGCAAATAGAACTACTATTTTGTCCTTGAAATAGTCTTCATAGTTTATGTTTTAAAAGGTGGGCAAGAGTTGTTGCATGAAAGAGTCTTCAACTAACAACATATTGGGTGGAATGCTTCAAATGGATTTGAAAGTCTATTTGTTGCTCTTAATGCCCCTAAAACTTGAAACATGTAAACGTAAATATTTGTTAGTGTAGATTTGAAAGAGCTTGTTTGAGAGAGAAATAACACATTTCAAAAGTTTTCGCAAATGTTAATTGCATCAACGCAATTAGCCTTTCCATTGTCATTTTTTTATTCAATTTGCAAATAAATGTTTATTGGCCTATTTGCAACATGTTCTTTTGGTCTGTGGTTTATAGGCTATTTATTGTTTCCTTGTATCTTTTACCATGTGTTCCATTTGGTATGGTGGTACTTTTGTTTGTTCCATCATTTCTAGTGTCAACAGTACTTGTATTGAATTAGAGAAATAGTTTTGAATATTCAATTATGTGTGTCTTTTCTAGAAATTATGTTTTATTATATGAATTTGTATATGGTAGAGACTGGTGAGTAGCTTCCATATTCATACTTATTAATGTATAGTGTTTCTATATTCTAATGTCTTGTTTTCATTCAGAATTTGAAATATTTAGTACTTTGTACATATGTATACTATAGCAGAGTTGATATTTTATGTAAACATGAAATTTTTTGATTGAAAAAAGAAGAGGACAATGGTCAGAGAGTTTAACCTACAATTTATTGTTCAACAGTTGAGTATATTTGCATGAATGTATACATTTGTTCCCAACTAAAATTGTAAACAACATGCTATAATTTGGAGGCATTCAAGACAGATGAGCATAGTGTATAACATGTTAAATGCAATTCACAAACACAAAGCAATCAATGCTCAATCAATGTCGTAAATGCTAGAGCAATACATATTTTTGGAAAAGACATACTTTGTTTGTTATGCTTACATTAAAAAATTATTGCATTTAATACCTTTATAGATGAGAAGAGTTTGGCCAAACTATTTAGCTTTGTACGTAACTCCAAGAACTACTTGTAGGCGAAGGACAAAAACAAAGACAAGATTTGAAAACAAATAAATTTGTGCCATAAATATTTGAAACATTGGACTTTAATAAAAAATGGACGAGTTTTTCCAGTAGGCTAATGGTCACTTAAGCAATAAATAGTTAATTAATGCATTGAATTCCTTCAAAGTCTTAAAGACCTTGCTCAAGGCATATGTAATTGGTTATACTGATATTTCTTGTTAGCTTTTGGAATAACAATCAATACTTCTAGTTATCAAGTAAGATAAAGACTCAAGTAAGCTACTGATCAGTACTGCATTGTGAGAGAATAAGAAAAATAGAAAATAAATCATAGGGAATGTGTATACAAACAAATAAATATAATCAATTTTAAATAAGAAATAAATTCCTAATTTTTATGAAATAATATATATGTATATTTGCATCTATAAACCAGTGAAAAAGAGAGTAATTGATATAAAGTTAATTGTAAAAGCCAATAGCATACTGTACATTTAAATATTATTTTTATTTTTTTGAAATATTATCCCATTTCCATTATTGAGAAGTCATTCCAAAAAAAAAATGTTGAGGGTGGTGGTGTGAATCAATTACAATGAGTAGACATTATATATTATAGCAAACAATGGACAAAAGATATATAAGAATCTGACATTTTAGTTGCTTGTTGAACAAGCAATCTTGTGTACTCATTTCTACGCCTAATCCTTGTAAAAGGAACTAGTGTTTCTATGTTGTAAGTATCATAAAAAAATAGACAAAACACATGTCACTATTCCACTATTGTTAGCATTGTTAACATAGAGAGCTAAAAACACATAAAGTTTTCAACAAACAATGTAGAAGTGCAGTGGTTGTCAATGGCTTTGTTGTGTGTTTATGATACTTCTTAACTAGAAGTATTGGTTGTTGTTGCAAGGGGAAACATGGCAAGTGGGAACATTAAATTACACATGCTTTGATAAAGTTCTTGTGGACCATGAGGGAATTGAATGCATTAATTATGTTTTTATGATGCTTGGTTGTTGTTACAAGGGGTAACATGAAATTCTTGCAAATACATTATGAATTCTCGCAAAAATTTAACCAATCTAAGTTAAATTAATTAGAAAATGCTAAAAGATAAATTTTCTTTACAAATAGTATATTTTTTTGTAACTTTAAATTTGCTAAATATTAATCAATGACTAGTAGGCCATAAAAAATTAGCTCTGCAAATATTAATTGACTATGCATAGGTACTGAAAATGGAAAGGGTGTTATATGTATATGTGGAAGAATACAAACTGGAGAGAATTTTTTCGTTTAATGAATGCATAGGATTATGGTCTACAAGCAAAAAAAAAACATAGTAGTTGCCTAAGATTTCATGAATTAGCAATGTGTTCATTGAATGCATAGTGAGAGAGATATCCAGTTTTATAAACATAGAGCCAAACCATTCAACAATAGTACAGTTTCTTAGAATAACTAATATGCAAAGGTGCAACCAAGATCTTAAAAACCCATACTATTTTTAGTAAATGAGATTAAGCACAAAAAAAAGCCAACATTGGTCTAAGATTTCATGAATTAAGTATGCCTATACTGGAAACATGTGATAAAGTACCTCAAATAGAACTAAATCAAGTATCAACTTAATCTTTCATGAGTCAAATATATCATTTATTTCCTTGTGGATTGTATATACCAGTTCTACTATGCCTTTTTGTAGAACCAAATAAGGGAAATAGAAACACATGATAAGATTGGTTAAATAAATCTCATTGGCCAATTAAGTATGCTAAATTGAAATGCAATATATGCAATAGAAACTTGGACATAAGAAATTAAACTAAATTATGTATCAACATAAATTTTAACGTTAGAGAACATGAGATATATTTATGTAGACAAAAGAGCTTGTTAGAAAAGTGTGAGAAAAAATAATTATGTGAAATTGTGGAAGCTTTGCTAGCAAGAAAAGACATTTTGAAGGGTAAAAAAAGCACATAATGGATTTTTCCAAACATCCAATCATTTAATCAAAATTTCCTAGGCTTTTCTATTAGGCTAATGCCTATGAAAACAATCAAGCCACTATTAATGCATTGTGTCTTTATAGTGAAGTGGTTATAAAACAATATTGCTTTATATAGCAACAATAAACTAGTATTCTAATGCATCAATCAATAGATAAATTTGTTCCAAGTCTATATTCTGACATGTTCACATGTAACACTCTTTGCATTTTCACCATCCATGCACTCATTTGACATTCACAGCATGTGCAACATAGGAAAGCATACACAAGTATTATGATTTCCAATTTCTCACAATTCACATAGTACTAAATGCATAATTCACCATTTATGTTGAACAACTAAGATGAATAGAAGCAAAGAGTGCATAGTGAATTCATGAAATGTTGGGCGAGTGCTCATATTTTCTTATTTACAAAACCCATAATATTTGCAAAAAAGAGTCATAAAATGAGAATAAGTACAAAAAAAATCCCCCATTGTCCCAATTTTTCATGAACTAGCTATTCATTCAGTGCATGTGCACCCACATATTTATCAAGTATCACAAATACATAGCCAAGCCATTCACCAACAGTGCACTTTTACAGTATAACGAACATAGATAAAAAATGACAAGCTTTTCAAAAAATGACACATAAATGATAATAAGCACAAAGAAAACCCAACACTCACCTATGAATTCCTAAATTAACTATGCATTCATTGCACATGTACCCATATGCAAAAACAAAACGAAGAGCCAAAATATGCACAAGTTTTCCAACAAACGATAGTCAAACAAGAATAAGCACAAGAAAAACCTAGAACCTAACCAACATTTCCTGAATTAGCTATGTGTTCACTGCATGTGCACCCACAATACACAAGACATTGCAAAAACATTTAGTTTTCCCTATAACACTTCTAGTTATTAAGTATAAAAAACAAACAGATGCACCACTCACTAGTTGCACACTACTACCATTGCAGAGAGTGACAAACATTGAACATCACAACCCACAGCCACAAAAACACGAGCTTCTCAACAAACAACAAACAAAAAACATGCAAATTAACCAAACATTCTCTGCTTATTCACACCAGTTGTGCAACACATATCGTGAGGTTTGCATTTATTGCTTCATTACCAACCAACCCGTTGCCAAAACTCGCACTATGTGCATTCCCAATTAAATATTTTCCACAATATATAATGTTCCACACCATATATAATGTTCCCCTATTTTCCTCTTTTACTTAAAGAAAAATGAAAAATTGACCTACTCAAACCAATAGAAAAAGAGATAAACCATAATTTTCCAACACAAAAATTATGGGCTTAAATCCTAACTATAGGAAAAAGTCAAAAATATTTTAAAGAAAACAATCTCATTGGCCAAGCAACAAATTTAAAATAAAATGCATTGATTGCAATAGTAAACCTATCAATACGGGAGTGGCATAGGTTGTGAAGTAATGCATGCATTTTCAGTGCACTAGATATAAATTATGCTAGATATGTTGCATAGCTAGTGGGTATGGAAATAACAAATGTGTAGTTAACTTGTAAAATCTTAAGTGAGGGCTAGGATTAGGTTGTGCTTATTATCATTTATTTTTTCGTTTGCTAAAAATCTTGTGCATTTTTACTTATGCTTTGACCAAGGTATTGTGCACTAAGAAGATAGGGAATGCATTAATTATATTTTCATTGGCTTACTAACTATTGGCCTAATGGAAAAGCTCAAAAAGTGTATAGGTTTTCTTTGTGTTTTTTCTTGTTTATGTGTTTTTTTCAAGAAGCTTGTGTGTTTTTAGCTTTGAGTTTCATTCTTCAATGTTTGTTATTCTGTCACAATACACTATTGGTCAATGACTTGTCTTTGTGTTTATGATGCTTTGTTGGTGTTACAAGGACCAATAGGAAATGCTTGCAATTTTTTTTCATGCTGTTTAATTTTCTTTCAAATTTTATTTTTGTTTCTTTGACTCGAGCTTATAATGAATGCATAGTCAATTTTTTAAAAATATCATACGTGTTTAGCTCATGGATGCACTTTTTCATATTTGTTATTCTATAAAAATGCATTACTAATCTATGGATTTGTCGTCGGTTTCTAAAATTTTATAACTAAAAGTAGTTTGCAAATATTTTGACATAAAATTCAAATTTGAGAGCTTTGCATGCATCCTAACACATATCAAAATAGTAAATCCATAATCAATGTAGTCTACTTCTATATAGCAAAGGAGTTCTTTGTCAACAATGCAAACAAATTTTGTTCTACATAGTAACAACAGTCTACCAGACATTTTGATTGGTTTATATGACTAACACTAGTACACCATATTCCCTAAAAGAAACTAGGTAGAGAGTAGAAAATGGTTCCATTTTTATGAATTACATGGCATGGTATATATTATGCTCATCTGTCTCTTTCAATATATTCAAATTCTTGAACAAGTATTCTCCTTTATTGTTCACAACTCTTCCAATATATAATTGTAATCTACACATTTGAAGAATTGAATTTCATTGTAAACAAAGTGAGAGGATGATACAAGAATCTTACCTTAAAGCTTGTTGTTAAAAGAGAAAGTCTATTTGTAGCAAAAAAGGTGTTTGTCCTACACATCAATTTTAAGAAGTGGTTCATGTCAGAAGTAGAATGTAGTAAAATCAACATAGTTGATGGTGTAGACCTTGGTATTTACAAACAAGAAAGAGAGAAAATCACATTAGATTTTTCCAAATATTCAAGAATTAAATCAAAATTGTGGTAAAGATACTACAAACAAGCAACCAAATATTAAAGGTACTGCAGTGAATTCCAAAAAAAAAAGCAAGAAATATATTGAGATTGTGCAGTGCAATCAGTGTTCAAAGTGAAATATTGGATATGGATTGCATATCACTACACTCAATTTTCTATTTAGTAAATCAGGTTCTTTAAACAAAGCTCCCATCTATTCTTCACAATTCATGTAGGGAAAATTTTCTAGAGACATTGGTAGGCCTAAAATTCATTGGTAAGAAAATAGAAGAATGATAGAAGAATCTGACCTTCTAGTTTCATGTTTAGGAGTGTGATATATTTTCTCTCAGAAAAATATATACATTTGGCTTTAGTTGCAAGGCACGATGCCCGTGAGTTGATAGATGAGACAAATGAGCATAGATCATGATATATAATATGCTATTCATAAACATGAAACATAATTTCATATGATAAGTTTTGCAAATAAAAAAATACCAATGCACAATTTTTTGTTAACATTTAGACATTAAATACAAATTTTCCAAGGTTTTTTGGTGCACCAATACATAATTAAGTAATGAATACATAGTGAATGCATTATATGCTTGCACAGTTAAGAAAAGAAACATGTAATATGTTACTCATGAAAATAAAATAGAGAAACATATCATAAAATTTTCCAAAACATAGACAAAGGTGATTTTTTTATAAACATTTAGACATATAATACAAATTTCCCAAATTTTGGAAATAGGCTAATTGCTATCGAAGCAATGGATACATAATAAATGCATTCAATTCCTCCATAATTTAGAAGATCGGTATTGGTATTTCATAGAACCAATTAGTTTTATTTGTGTGAATTTTCATTTTTTATTATCTATTGACATATTTCTTGACTTGTGGCTTGTGCCTATTTTCATTTCTCTTTTATTTGTTAAAAATAATTTGTGTTGTTAATATGCACAATTACAATTGCCATATATGCAATTAGTTGATTAAATGTTTTCCAAGATTCATAATGTCTTTGTAGTCCTCAAATTGTCTTAAAAAGAAACAAAGATAGCATTGCAAAAAAATAGATCAACATGATAAATATCTCCAAGAATTTTATGTTAGCCCTTGTAACAACAATGAACCATCATAAACACATAATTAATGCATTCATTTCCCTTGCTCAAAACACATGTAATTTAATGTACCCACTTGTCCTATTAGCCCTTGCAACAACAACCAATACTTCTAGTTACTAAGTATCATAAACACATAGCATATCCATTGACAACCACTGCACTTCTAAAGAATAACAAACATACAAATTTGCAACCAACATCCAAAAAACCTACAATATTTTCAATGAACAATAAACAAACAATAATAAATTTTGGAAAAAATAGACCAAGCTTAAAACACACAAGCTTTTTAACAAAAAACAAACAAACAAGAATAGGAGAAAATAAAACCCAACTCTCATTTCACATTTCATGAATTAACTATGTATTGGCTACGTATGCACCCACTAGCCTCCAACACATCTTGCACATTTTTCTTTCTGAGCTTTCCACACATCGTACCAATAACTCAAGCAATAAGCACACAATTAACATATTCACTACTCACATAGTCCACAAGACCTTGTTCATAGCGCATGTAATTTAATGTACCCACTTCCATCACTAGTCATTCTAGCAACAAGCAATACTTCTAGTTATCAAGTATCATAAACACACAACAAAGCCATTCTCAGTGACTACACTTTTCTGCCAACAAGTTCTTTGTCAAGGCTTGTGCAATTTGCATGGAGCAATTTATTATTTGCAAAAGTATAGAATATCCTATTTTCATAATTTACTTTAACAAAAATGAATAATAGACTTAATAGCATGGAATACAATACCACTTAGGGGGAAAATGTTACAACAATAAAAAATAGTTTTATTTGAAGAAAACAAGTGAAAATAATAGTGTGGATTGGAGTGACTTTTTTCCATGAAAGAACTTTAAGTATTAAACCATGTTGCATACACTAGTAATTTGTAAAGTATAATGATCCATAGTTTAATACTTAAATGAACTTCTAGAAAAGAAGTCTCTTCAATTCTGCAAGCTTCAATGTCACTAGAAATCTTGGTTTTGTAATACATAAAAATTGTTGCCAACATTATTCACATTGCTACATAGAATATAGAAAAAAGATACAAAGAATAATTTTCAAACAAAAATAATATGTTTTCAAGCTGTGTAGTTATGAATCATCGTCATTACACAATGATAAAATGAAAAATTCACAACATGTGATGGGTAGCTGGTGCATACACAAGTAGACAATGCATATTCAATCCATGAAATATGAAGCAAGTGCTTGTATTTTTTCTTTTTGTTTGTTTATTGTTTATTGAAAAGCTTGTGTGTTTTTTGGTCGTGAATTGTTGATTTTGATGCTTGTAATTTTATGTGGTGCTTGAATGAGGGAGGAGCTGAAGGACCAGTGTGCAACTAGTAAGTGGGCCATCTGTTTGTTTTGGACTATGGGTGTGACATGTGTTGGATAGCTAGCAGCCACATATGCAGTGAATGCATAGATGACTCATGAAATATTAGGTGAGTTCTATGATTTAATTGTGCTCATTATTGTTTTTATAACATTTGTTAAAGAGCTTGTTCATTTTTTGGCTATTGGTTGCGGTCTTGCATGTTTGTTAGTCACTAGAAGTGAAAAAAAATTCAATGGATTTTCTATGTCTCTATGGAACTTGATAACTAGAAAAATTGCTTGTTGTGCATATGGCTTCCAACAATATTTAGATATTACAAGGCAGAAATTTGTAGTCACATTTAAGTTCATAGCATTGATGAGACTTCTTTTTCACAAGGGAATTTAAATATTAAACTATGTATCATTGTTCTTGAAAAACTTGAAGTATATGCAACATGGTTTAACACTAAAAATGCTTTGTTGAAATGAAGTCTTGTCAATGCATAGTATTATTATTAGTTCCTACAGATAGCCAAGTTCATTATTGCAATCAATACATTTCCCTTTGAATTATCCCCTTGTCCAATATGCATTCACTTGTTTTGTAATTAGTAGTTCTCCAACACATCTTGTACAATCTGGTTAATCAGCTTCCATAACACTCTCCTGGTCATTTAAGCAATAAACACATACTTAATGCTTTTTATGCACTGAGATTTGACAACTTGGGCATTCTCAAGCCATTTAGTTTTCCATGTAATAGTAAGCAATACTCTTAGTTAACAAGTATGTTAAACAAATAGACTACCTAGTCGTCAATAGTAGATTGTTCCTATGGCTCCTCCCTCGTTTGAGGACTATAGACAATAATAGATATTGAGCATAGCAGCCCAAAGCTAAAAACACACAAGCCTATCAACAAACAACAAACAAACAACAATAAGTAGAAATCAATGTTAGACTCATATTTAATTAACTAACCATGCAAAGTTTGCATTCAATGCATTCAACATTGATTAATTGGTTTAGTATCTTAGGCAATGGTAGGTTTTATTTGTACCAATTCTCGCTTGTTTATTGTTTTTTGAAAAGCCTGTGTGTTTTTAGCTTTCTTTGTTCGTAATACTATGAATAGTTAACTAGTGAAAAGTGATTTGTTCATCTATTTATGATACTTGTAACAAAGACCTACTAGTATTCTTTTGCAAATTTTATTGTTCTTTTTGCAATTCATGGGTATGAAGTGTATATTGTATATCATGGACTATGCTCATTTTTTTAATTTATCACTGTAACCACAACCTTTATGTGCAATTCGAGTTCGAGGAAGACATCTATATTAGCACAAATATACTTGGTCATCGAAAAAGGAACCAGAAGATCAGATTCTTGTATCATTCCTCCTCTTTGTTTCCAATGAATATGAATTCTTACAATGTTCATAAAATTTATGCACTAGAAGAGTTGTAGACAATAAAGGAGAAGCTTGGTTCATAAATCTGACTTGCTAGAATATTAATCAACTTTAGGAACAAACAAAGGCCAACAATTGGCTATGATTTCATGAATTGAATTTGTAGTCAATGTGTGTGTACCCATCACCCCTTCAACACATCTTGAATGGATGGTCCAATTGATGTTGGTCAAATATTTTGTTTCACTATAATTTTTCTACTTATCAAGTATGAGAAACAAATGTATGGCTAGAGAAGTAGCGAAAAAAATAGGATGGTGAGGGTAGTGGTTTCAAGAATTTCCAATACCTCATGATGTGTAAATGATGAACAACTATAAATATGAATAGTTTTCTATGCATCGGTGGAATGGGTATGTTCTAGGCATGGGATATGTACATAGATAGTGAAAACAGAAAGAGTATTACATGTATAAACAAAGGTAAAGACAAAAACTATTTGAATGTCAGACAACATTTGCTTAAGAAGAACCTAGTTTCCTAGGATGTGATAGAGGTGAGTTGTTTTTGGATTGTGAACTATTAGAAATTGAATCTAGAATAACTTAGAGTATTTTGTAAAACCTAATTTAGAAGTTTATAGATGCAAAAAAGATGTGCAAAAGTAATTAGCGTACAAAAGATCTTGTTAAGTTTCAATAGATTAACCATATTTTGTTAACATTGTCCTTGCAACAGGAACCTTTTTTGGCATTGAGTATGGCTTTTCCATTGTTCAAGCACCACATAGAAAGACAACCATCAAAGATGGTAGGCCAAAGGTAAAAACACCCAAGCCTGTCAACAAACAACAAATAAATGATAATAAGTAGAAATCATCACTTGTCTCATATTTCATTGATTAAAAATGCAATGTTTGCATTCAATGCATTAAACATTGATTCACTGACTCAGTTTCTTGAGTAAGTAATATGTTTTATTTGTACCAATTCTTGTTTGTTTATTGTTTGTTAAAAATCTTGTGTGTTTTTAGCTCTCCATGTTGACAATCCTAGGAACATTGAACTAGTAGTAAGTGTTTCGTCTATCCATTAATGACACTTGTAACAAAGAGATAGTGGTTGTTTTTATAAGGGATGGGAGGAGAAATGCATACAAAAGATCTATACGGCTGCAATGATAGTTGGTTGTTTAACAAGGAACTAGAAGGTCGCATTCTTTTTGATTCATTGACAATCATTTTGTATGAAATGCAAACAGTGAATTTTGAGTACTAGAGCCCTTAGAATTTTGATTTAATTCTTAAGCATTTGATAAAATTGATTTTGTCTCAACACATCTTAAACATTTTTCATTTAATGGAAAAAACATGAATTTAGTGTTTGAGGGGTGAATATTTTGCACTATATATAGTGCCCCCCTATTTTCATAATTTACCCAAATAGAAATCAACAATAGCCACACTCTAATCAATAGAAAAAGGAAAAAAAACATAATTTTGAAACTTCATAATTTTTTCCTTTAAACTCAATTATAGAAGAAACAAATGATAATTTGTAACAATATAATTTAGTTCATCGAGCAACTATTTAAAAAGTGAATTGAATGATTGTAATAGTAATCTACTTGTCTAGGGAAAAAAGTCTCATGTTTATCAATTATGTAACATGCCATTGACTATGCTCATTTGTCTATTTAGCAAGTCAAATTCTTGAATCAAGATTCTCCCTTATTGTTCACAATTCTTCCAAGGCATAATATCTAGGCACATTGGAAGACTTTAAATTTATTGAAAACAAAAGTAGAAAATGATACAAGAACCTAACCTTTAGTTCCTTGTTCAATAACCAAGTATATTTGCAACCATATAGATGTTTTTCTATGTCTTTGACAACAACCTATGGTGCATGTTACAAAGACCAATTAGAGAAAATAAAATGGTTCACAACATATAATATGTTATTTGTAAACATGAAATAAATAAGAACATGATAAAGTTTGCAAAAAAATAGATAACTATAATTAAATTTTGCTAATATTCGGAAACACAACATGGTGATACTAGCAATATAAAGAAATTTCAATAACTTGTATTCTATCAATGGCAAAGGGATGTATATGGGAATGTTTCAAAATTATCATTTATATCTTTTTGTATTCCTTTGAACAAGACTACCATTCATTTTTCTTTAAGCAAATAATGAATATAGAACAACACAACAAATTTTTCACAAAAATCTAGTTATTAAATGTTGATTTTTCAAACATTGTTCGTATACTAATGCCTATTAAAGTAATCAGTCAAAAGTTAATAAACTATCCAATTTATGCTTATAAACAAATGATCCTTTCAATTATCTAATTGCAAAAATGTTGTAGTCAGAGCTATGCATTATTGCAACAATGCCACATGTAATTCAGATACAATATTTCATATAGCACATTAATCAGACTTGCTTGCAAGAAAATGAGAGAAAATATCCTTTAATTATACAATCTCGTCAATGTACAAAGAAAAACATTATACATGTACTACATATGACATGTTTGAAATTATGCATAACTGTCATTGCAAAAGTAACTTCTTTCACCAACAAAATAGTTTCATGGTTATAGACTATTTACCATTCCATTTACTATTCTCATTTTTCTATTTTTTCCAAGCCTATTAGGCCCTTGTATATCAAAAAAGCTATAAAGTTTCCTTTCAAAAATTATCTCAATATAGCTTAATTTTTTGTGATTAAGTTAGTGAGCATTAGCATTTCCTTTATTGTTCACTAAATTCATCAATGTAAAAAAAGGGTAAGAATGATACAAGAATATGATCTTTGAGTTCCTTGTTCAATAATTAGTCTATTTGCAACCACATATATCTTTTTCTTTCTCTCCAATTGCATTAAAACATGTTACTTTTGCAATTAAGAATATGTATAATTGTAATTGTCTGATAAGAAATTTAATACTTAACTATTTTCCAAAATTCATAGTGTCTTGTTAGTCTTTTAATTTTCCTAAATGGAAATGAATAATAGACATAGTATATTGATCATGCATTGAGTGCATTTCTTTCAACCAGCTCTTTGTTAAAGCTTTTGAAATTTGCATCTAGCAATTAGATATTTTCCAAAATATATAGTGTCTTATTCTCCTAATTTACTTAAACAACATTGAACAATAGACCTAATTGCATTCAATGCAATAGTTGTAGATTGAAAGGCAAGCATGCCATATGCAATGCACAATATACAATTGGAAAATTTATTTACTTCAATCAATAGAAAAAAATAAAAAATAAAAAAAAATTCAAGAACATAAAATATGTGCCTAAATCCCAACTATAGAAAAAAAGGAAAAATATTTCAAACAATACAATTTTACTGGTCAAGCAATTATTTGAAAAGAAAGTGCAACAGATGTAATAGTAGCAGAAATGTTGAGATTATAGAATTTGATTCACTCACTAAAATTCCTAGTGAAGAACAATGCCCACTTTTGCAACAAAGCCTTTACAATTTTCATTCAATTGTTAAACATTTGGAAAAATTCATTGTTTACCTCTATAAAATGTTTATAAGTATCATGTTATATGTAATAGACTGTATTCATTTGTCCTACTAGGTATTGCAATAATAAGCAATATATCTAGTTATAAAGTTTGTGATACCTTCTCAACAAACAAAAAACAAACAAAAAATAAGCATGCATTTACTGCTTGCATAACCACCATCCCTTCAATACATCTTGGAAATTTTCCATTGAATGCATTAAACACACATTTAGTACTTGAAGATTAAATGTATTCCAACATATATAATGTCTCCCTATTTTTCTAATTTAGTCAAACAAAAGTGAACACTAGGCCTAGTAGAACCAATAAAAAGCTCTAGACATAAAACATAATTTTCAAACATGATCAATTTGGTCTCTAATTCTGATTAGAGGAAAAACAAATGAAAATTTTAAACATTATAATTGAATTTTTCAAGCAACTATTTGAAAAACAAATTCAATAGGTCTAATGGTAACTTGTTTTTATGAAAAGAATAGTTTCATGTTTATGAATTACATGACACATTATTCAGTATGCTCATTTGTCTCTCCAAAAAATCAAATTCTTTAGTAAAGGTTTCTAATTTTTGTTCACTACTCTTCCAAGAAAAAAATTGATGCAACTAGTTAAACTATAACTCATTGCAAATAAAAGAAAAAAATAATACAAGAATCTAACCTTTCAGTTTATCCTTTGACATCCAAGTACATTTGTAGGTGTAAAGATGTTTGTCTCCATGTCAAATCGCAAACAATGGTTCTTGATACAAGGAAAATTTAGACAATTGAGCATAGTTGATGACATACAATATGTTATTCACAAACATTAAATAGAAAAGAAGATGATAAAATTTGTGAGGGAAATAGACAAAGGTGATATACTATTGCAAACATCAAGACACCAAATTTAAATTTAGTAAGCCAACCCAATATGCTAGCACTCCATGAAAAAACACAATAATTTTTTGCAAGCATTCCCCATTAACTCTTCTAACAGCAACCAAGTATCATAGACAAAGAAGCATGCCACTTAACAGTAGTGCCCTATCATAGAACAACAAACATGATGCAAAACCAAAACCAAAAGCTACCAACATATGAGCTTTTAATGCCACTTTGTGAGATGTGTTGGAAAATTGGCGCATACACAAGCAAAAAATGTATTATTGATCCATGAAATATGAAGCATATGCTTTCTTTTGCTTACTGTTTGTTTATTTTTTTTAGATTTTAGTTCCATTCTTTGATGTTTGTTACTCTTTGGTAGTGCACTATTGCTAAGTGCTTTCTTTCTATATCTATGATACTTAGTTGGTGTTGCAAGGGTTAATGGGGAACACTCGGTAAAATTTATGATGTTGGTCTATTTTTTTGCAATATTTATTAAATCCTTTGTTTATCATTCATGCAAAATCCTATGAGCTTTTTAGCTATTGTTTGTGCTTTTGCATCTTCGTTATTCTGTAAAAGGGAAGTGGCTATCAATGGATTCACTATGTGTTTATGATACTTGATAACTAGAAGTATTGCTTGTTGTTACAAGGGCTAGCCAGGGAATTGGCTACATTAAATTACACGTTCTTTGAACAAAGTATTGTGGACTGTAGGAGCAATGAATGTGTTAATTATGTGTTTACTACTTGAGTGATTGTTATGGTATGTGGAAAGCTCGGAAAGAAAAATGTGTGAAATGTGTTAGAGGGCTGGTGGGTGCAGAAGCAATAAGTACATAGTTAAGTCATGAAATATGAGGTGAAATATGAGTTTTATTTGTGCTTATTCTTCTTTGTTAAAAATTTTCCATGATTTTAGCCTAGTCTATTTTTTTGCAAAATTTATTTTCGTTTATTTCTCATTCATTGAAAGGCCTATAAGTTTTTTAGCTATTGGTTGCAATTTTTCATATTGCATATAATGCATTTCAATTTGTTGTATGTAATTGACAAACAAATTTTATTTCACAAATCTTAAAATGTGTTCATATTTCGCTTATTTTATTTTACAAAAAGGAATGACAAAACTGTTGTATACAATATAGAGAGAGTTAAATGATATATTTGACACATAAAAGATCAAGTTCATACTTGATAACTAGAAGTATTGGTAATTGTTGCAAGGGCCAACAAAACAATTTGGTGAATTAAATTACACATGCTTTAATGCACCATAGGCGTGCACAGCTCACAAAACTATCATATAGAACATTATTGATTAAAAGTAAACACGAGAACATATGATAAATTTACAAAAAAAAGAAAAAAGTGATAATTTTTTGAAAACGTCAAAGACATTGAATACAAATTTTACAACCATTACTAACACTGAAGCTTGCTAATAGATAATAAAGAAATAGAAATAGACACAAACCACAACTTAACACATATGTCAATGGATAATAAACAAATGAAAATTCACACAAATAAAACTGATTGCTTTTTTGAAATACCAAGACTCATCTTCTAAATTGTGGAGGCATTGAATGCATTTACTATGTATTCATTGCTTGGACAACAACTAGCCTATTGCAAAAAATTATAAAATTTATATTATATGTCTGGATGTTTACAAAAAATTATCACCTTTCAATGTTATTAGATTTCCACAATCCATAAGAATATCAGATAACTATTTCTGGATTAGATTGTGTAAGCTTTTTTTGGATCAACGTTTCGGATCACACTCTGTGATTCATCATCAGGATAGAGAGCTCAAGGAGATGAAAAAGGTTTGTTGCAGACCCAATAGGTATAAAAAGAGGCAGAAAGATGGTAGAGGGATAGAAGGCACAAGGCCCAAGAGAGACAAGAAAGAAATTAGAATAAAAATGGAATTGATAGAGCCAATTGACCATTGGATAAACAATTTCCCATATGAAGAAAAGCCACCATATGAGAACAAAAGAACAATAACATATTTGTATTACTATATCTTTATTAGTGAAAAGAAGATTAAAAATAAAAGAAAGATAAATTAAAAAATTAAGAGTAACAAACCAAAAAATTAGAATGGAAATGTTTATCTATAATAATATATTTAATAAGCTAATCTTTTGTAAGCTAATATCTTGATAAAATTAATGTATTCAAGATTAATATTCTTAAATTATCTACTATCTATTAATATATTCTTCTTAAAAATATTAAAATTGATATTCAAGATTAATATCTATTAATATATTCAAAATTAAGCTAAATAAGATTAATATATTTTCAATATTGATCTTGACTATCTATTAATTATTTTAAGCTAAATGATTAAGATTAATATATAAATAGATATTAGATATTTAAATAAATATCTAAAGATTATATAAAGATTATATTAATATAAAGATTATATAAATAATTAATATATTTAAATCTTTTAATATATATTAATCTATTTAAATATAATCTATAGAATAATTTATATAATCTTTAGATATTAATATAATCTTTATATAATATATAAAGGTTATATTACTATCTAAAGATTATATAAAGATTATATTAAAATCTAAAGATTATATAAATTATTAATATATTTAAATCATTTAATATATATTAATCTATTTAAGTATATCAATCTATTTAATAATTTAAATAGATCATTCTATTGAAAATTAAAATAGATATAAAATTAATAGATATTCAAGATTAATATTGAATAGATCTATTTAATTATTTGTTTAAGCTAAATAATCTTTATTTGAATTAATTTAAATAATTGATATATGTTAATCTATTTAATTTAAATAATTGATATATGTTAATCTATTTAATTTAAATAGATCAATATATTTAAATCATTTAAATATATTAATCTATTTAAATATATCAATCTATTTAATAATTTAAATAGATCATTCTAAGATAAGTTAAAATAGATATAAAATTAATTATAATAGATATTTGAATATTAATCTTGAATATATTAATAGATATTAATCTTGAATATATTCAAGATTTAAATTCTTAAATTATCTAAATAGATTGATATATTTAAATAGATTAATATATTTAAATGATTTAAATATATTGATCTATTTAAATTAAATAGATTAAAATATATCAATTATTTAAATTAATTCAAATAAAGATTATTTAGCTTAAAAAAATAATTAAATAGATCTATTCAATACTAATCTTGAATATCTATTAATTTTATATCTATTTTAATTTTAAATAGAATGATCTATTTAAATTATTAAATAGATTGATATATACTTAAATAGATTAATATATATTAAATGATTTAAATATATTAATAATTTATATAATCTTTAGATTTTAATATAATCTTTATATAATCTTTAGATAATCTTTATATAAATAATTTATATAATCTTTATATAATCTTTATATAATCTTTAGATATTTATTTAAATATCTAATATCTATTTATATATAATCTTTAGAATAATTTAATTATTCTTAAATTATCTAATATCTATTTATATATTAATCTTAATCATTTAGCTTAAAATAATTAATAGATAGTCAAGATCAATATTGAAAATATATTAATCTTATTTAGCTTAATTTTGAATATATTAATAGATATTAATCTTGAATATCAATTTTAATATTTTTAAGAAGAATATATTAATAGATAGTAGATAATTTAAGAATATTAATCTTGAATACATTAATTTTATCAAGATATTAGCTTACAAAATATTAGCTTATTAAATATATTATTATAGATAAACATTTCCATTCTAATTTTTTGGTTTGTTACTCTTAATTTTTTAATTTATCTTTCTTTTATTTTTTATCTTCTTTTCACTAATAAAGATATATTAATACAAATATATTATTGTTCTTTTGTTCTCATATGGTGGCTTTTCTTCATATGGGAAATTGTTCATCCAATGGTCAATTGGCTCTGTCAATTCCATTTTTATTCTAATTTCTTTCCTGTCTCTCTTGGGCCTTGTGCCTTCTATCCCTCTACCATCTTTCTGCCTCTTTTTATACCTGTTGGGTCTGCAACAAACCTTTTTCATCTCCTTGAGCTCTCTATCCTGATGATGGATCATGGAGTGTGATCCGAAACATTGATCCAAAAAAAGCTTACACAATCTAATCTAGAAATAGTTATCTGATTATCACCTTTGTCTAGTTTTTGGAAAATTTTATGATATGCTTTTGTGTTTCATTTTTATGAGTAACATATTAGATGTTTCTTTTCTCAACTATGTAAGCGTATAATGCATTCACTATGTATTCATTGCTTCACATATATAGCCACAATAATATTTAGCATTCTAAAGTTACCAAAGCAATTAAATAATTCATGCTATTTACAACAAGGCATTATTGACTATTGTTTTGTAGCTTCAGATTTTAGCCAAAGATAGAGAAGAAAAGCCAACAATTCCTTGTAGAGAACAACACAAATTGTATAGTGTCACAACTATCAAGACAAAACAAAAGAATCAAATGAAGTAATGATGGTTTCAACAAAGACCTAGAAAATTATCTTTCGAACAATGAATGGTTCCTATTACAGTGACAAAATGTACAAAGGAACATAGTCCACAACATGTTATTCCATAAAAGTGTAGTCATCACAAATGGCTTGGATGTTCATTTACGACACTTGATAACTAGAAATATTGGTTGTGTTAAAAGGGCTAGTGGGGAAAGCAAGTACATTAAATTACATTTTCTTTAAGTAAGGTCAGTAGCAATGACAAATCATAATTCGATTAGAAAAATAGGTGTTGTAGTTGTTGGTGCTAAAAAATTTGGAAGTCAAAATGCAATAGATATCAAAGATAGCATAACAGAATCAGACAGAGCATAGGTAAAAAGATGCAACCAACATATGCCATTAAAGCATTCTGAAATTTTCTTATAGGATTTTTTGTGTTAATAAAATTTATTTCTAAGAAATAGTAACTTTGTCATTACCATTTAGATGCAGCTACAATCAACTCATGAAAAACAATATTTGTAAATAGAGGAACTCATCTTGCACTTCATCAGGCACTTGATTCAGGATGGTTCTCTCATCTTGGAGTACATTCCTCCAGAGGAGCAAGTTGCAAACATCTTCACTAAACCTTTGGCATCTCCACACTATATTTAGTTGTGCTCCATGCTTGGGGTGAAGGAAGTTATCCTTGGGGGGTCTCAATGAGGCCTTCCTTCATGTTTTTTCTTTCAACATGTTTCTTTATCTCTTTTTTGGAGAGGAGTTTTTTCCCACTGGGTTTTCTCCTTTACTCTGCTTTATAGAGATTTTTTCATATTCGAGTACCTCATCTGGCTATGTTGTCGAGACCCAAATTTTCTTTCAGCATTGTAGTTCCTTTGCTTCTTTCGTGCATTGTTTGTAGCTGCATTGTTGCTCATCTTAAGGGGGGGTGTTAGAGTAAAGAATTAACTTTACTACCTCTTAAGATTTCCCTTTATGCACTTGCAATAGTCATTTAATAATTAAATCTAATTATTAAATGCCTATTTACCTATTAGGGTTTCCTATTAGGTTTTAAGATCTCCTTCTATAAGGATTGATCCTTTGTATATTTTTTGAATTAATTCTTTTGCTGACAATAAACTTTCACATTGTCAGAGAAAAACCCTTGTTTTGTTTCCTACAGATTTCTTCCTTGTGACAGGTTTTTGCATGCAGGTTTGTTGGGCTGAATAGATTTGTTTTTCATCAAATCTTACACTCAACACTGTTAGAAGAAATATGTTGGGTTCAAGTGAAACACTCAAATCAGACACATTGTTATCCAAACTACAAGAAACTACATATTCATGAAATAGAAAAGACTCATACATGATTTTGAAAAATTTTATGATGACAAGTAGCCAACATAAATCACTATCATCTATGTTGATACCAAATTTATTGTCAAAACCATTTATATCATGAGACACTTCCTACAAATAGTTGTACTCAAATTATCTCTTAGTTTTAATATCATCATGGCAACTTCTTGTTTCACAAATTGTGCTACAAAAAATAGACCTATGGCACATTTCTCCTTCTATAGTCAACTCAAAAAATAACTTTCATATGATCCACTTGAAGTGCACAATGCATGAGGAAGAATACAAGTTGCACACCAAAGAAAGAGGCTCTCATATGCATCCATATGATCATCAACATGAAATTCCTCATTTGAAAACTCTTCACAATGAATAATATCATTTGTACAAACACTTATATCTACATTTTTTATTTTCATGTCCAATTGTTTCTATGATATCCTCATGGAAACAATCAATAGAAACCTCCAAGTCAAAACAAGGGACAAAATAAAGGAAAATATAAAACAAGAAGACATCTTCTTATTCATTTTTTTTATCATCAACATCACATGAAATTTGTGTAATCAACTACTAGAGCTGATTCATCTGATGACTCTCTCAAGAAGACATATCCTCTCTATTATTCATACTACTACAAGAAATAGTAGGTTTGTATCTCTCATCAATATACTAGATGTCATCATTGATGTCTTCATTATTATTAACCATGAATGATTAATATAGCTGAATTTAGGTGCATACATTATCATTTTCCTGTGTATTTTTATCATACAATTTACTCACACCTTATTATACCTACCTTCAAACACAATCATCACTAGATATTGTGCTTCTAGTTGACACAATCTCCATACCATCACTATTATCAATAGCATGTTTACTAGCAACAACATCTATTCCTCAGGATAATAATTTTGCAATAATTTCCCTTATTAGACCATAAATGAAATAAAGGAAACTATATGCCTACCACATGTTAAAAATTATGTTCTTCTTGTATTGAACTTAGCTTAGTTTCATAAGATTCTAGGAACATTTCAATGCAAGCAAGTGCGTTAGGTCAAAAATACTTGGTATCTTGGAAAGATAAACAAAAAACTTGTGACTAAAATCCATGTTAGACTTTCCCTCTTTCCATCTAATATTTTGCAATTCTTTAATAAGAGCAACAAGTTCTAGGTGTAAAGCATATTCCTCCTCAAATGCAGCCACAAGTTGATTCCACAAAGAAAAAGAATGCTCAAGGATACTAACATACTAGTTCTTTTCCTTTCCATCCTGTGACCTAACAAAAAAACTCTTCCACATGTCTTCACTATAAAATTGATACCTTACCATGAAATTTGAAAATAATCCAACATGTGCATCCCCATTGCACTAATAATAGCTATCAAACTTTAGCATCAAATCTATATATTAAGATCTCATTTTTTTCCTTTCATTATTGACCGAAGAAAGGTAAAGGTGCATGTAAATGGGATCAAGTGGAACATAGGACAAAGAAATATATTTTTCTAAAATATAATATTGTATTTGTGATTGTAGAGTCCTAACTCTTTCTTCACATTCTATTTTAAGCTAAAAAATCCTATCCAACATCAACTTCTTTTCAAGTATGGATGTGCATATGCCTTATTGTAATTTTTCCCCTTGTACTAGGATATATGTATAGTAAGGTGATTTATCCTCCCATACTCCCTAGAGTTTGAACTATATGTTACATTGGATGAAGCATCCTTAGGGTATAGCACACCCATTCCAATTATCAATGGTTGGTTACAATTACTTACATAGGGTAGAGAGGAGAAAAAAAATTTTGTCTCTCTACCAGGAAAGAAACCATACATTGAATTGGAAAAAAATAGGGTACTAGATACTTAGTTGTACTTACTTATTCATGTTCATGAAACATGAAAAACAAAAACATTTTTTTTCTTTGATGGTATATTCATCACCTCAAAAAAGTGAGGAAATAATTGAAATACATTAACCTCAAAAGAACACAATTTTGGGTTGTAGCCATCAATAGATTCTTCAAATTATTATTAGCTCATTAGGTTATTTTTACTAGGTGCTCCCTTCAATATGCTTCAATCAATTAACCAAAATTAAAGATCAAAAGATTGACTAATTCAAAGGGGGAAGGTGGCTATTGGTTTTTCCTAGTGTATTGGGAACCTTAGGAAATACCAATGGGCTCTTCATTCCCACTCCACCATGAGAAGAAAAATTGAATGAAAAATAAGTAGAGGGAAAGGTAGGCATGGGCTTGAGGCCTAATTCCTGACAAAGAAAGTGATGTGGCATATGATTTTCCTAGCCCTTGATGACTTCCTTATGCTTTAATGGGGGTCCAATAATTTTAATGCCACAACATAAAATTTTGGATGGGAAGGGTGAAGAAAAGTTGTGTACATGTGGCAAAGGTTCTTGTTGATGGTGAAAGTGTGAATGAAGGATGAAGTAGGCTTGTGGTATTTTTTGTAGTGTGTGAGTGTTGCACATGCCCCATCCATGCTCTCCACCTACTTGCATTCATGTTATGGTTGTACTAACTACTAGTATTGACTATGATTGGCCTCCATCAATTTGGAGCACCCATATTAGGTAGGATTCCACTTCGTGTATTGATTTTGAATGATGAATAGTTTTTAGCAATTAGGTTTATGCCTTACATTTGATATAGGCATGATTTTTACCATTTTGAAAGAGGAGGTTTTCTCTTCTAGTGATCCTTGAAGGCAATGCAGGTGTAAATGATTGTCTAGGGCTTCTACCATGCCACATCCAATTACAAGAAGGTAGTGAAGTATTCAAACAATTGTAGAATAATATGTTATAGATATTGCATAGACGATGTCTCCATTGCTATTTGTATTTTTTTGAGAAATATTTAATGGTTGTCAATGTTTTCTCTTGCACACTTGCTAGCATGAAGTTAATGAACAATTGATTGTGTGTGAATTCTAATGTATTACAAGCTTTGCAATAGTAATTTATTTGTTCCATATGAATTCATGTAGTTCAGTTTGATAACTAAGTATTCCCTCTATGCAATGTTTGCAATTTGATGGAAAGCATGTTTAGATCAATTCTTCAATGTTTCCTTTAATTGTATTCTTTCTTTATACTTTTGACTTTGTAACGCATTGGATAGGAATAGATCACTAGTCCACCTAGCTAATCTCAATTAATCCATCAAATAACACAAATCAGTAGTATAAGACTAGGATATTTTTTGTACATGTGGGTTATGATTTTACATTGTTATAATCTATATAGGGGTTTAAATATAGCTAGTTTTACTTGGTTCAATGATAGTCTTTAGGGTCAACTAGACAAGTTGAGTTTGGTTAACATTTAATTCATTGTTGTTCATTATATGTGATCTCAATACCTATTAAGGTATACCTCTAGGAACACCCTCCTAATTCTAAGTTGCATATAAGATAAAATCCACTCTCGTAGAGTTGGCCATTAACCCTCCATAGTCTGTTGATGAGTTTATTTCAATTGCATGAAGAGAACCCAAGCCTTATGAGTGAGATGTTTCTGTAAGAAGCAGAGCTATATTTTTTAGCACTGACAACTTGATCATTGGGGAATTTCCCTTTTGTTGTGGCCATAATTCCTCCATCAGCTTCATCTTTTCAAGGTTGATTGGCTTCTTATGGGCATTGGAAAGGTAGGAGTTTCTTAGTTCATGATAATAAAGTTTCTTTGTCCTAGGATTCTCCCCAAACTCATTGAAGAGATCGAGATCACAAGAGTATGTCATGGGCTATTTGGTAGTGTTCAACTCACCTCCTCCTCAAGGCTATACTCTTGGGTGGCCTTTAAGGGGTGCCTCTAGGTGGCCTACTGGTGGTGCTCCTGTGTGGTCATTTGGTAATAGTTCTAAATGGTTTGATTCTAACAAGGTTCCTCTACTACCTTTGACTATTTCTCTTACTCATGATGAAGATAGAGAAAATAATGATAATGGATGGGACCACCCTTATGTCACTCTAGACCCCATAGATGTATGAAATAAGTCGAGTGATTAGGATCCACCATCTCCACCTGCTACTACTACTCTTGTCACCTATTAACCATTATGTTTACGTAATTTCTCTTTTTAATTTGAGCTCTACCTTTTGTGGACTTTGAGGGTGTGATTTCAAATCCACCCACCTTTTTTATGAATATGTGTACGTTTATTTATTACTATAAATAAAAATACTAACATTTATTCATCAAAAATAAATATTTCATCGCTTCTCAATTCTCATCATTATAATTTTTTTAATACTTTCCTTTTTAATTTACCATTGATTAACTTGTTAAGAAGAGATAAACACCCACATATAAAATGCATAAGCTTTAAATAAATATGTCATCAAGTCTCATATTCAATATTCCACATATGTAAATAGACTTAAACAAATATAAACGAAATTGATCTGAACACCTAACCAACATTGAAAATTACACAATTTTCACATGCCACGTTGTGTGGAATGAGACATTTACTCTATCCAGGTGAGTTTTCCAAGCTATCATCTCAATAAGTACATTAATTGAATTCGTAAATAGCAGTCCAGAATTAATGCTTGGTACCGTCCATTTGTCAAATTGACAGCTACGTCTATGTAACTGGACTTGTCAACTGAATTCAATTCAATTTTTGAAAAGATCAATAAGTAATTGCCAAATATGACTAGAAGCAACTATTTTTTCCATTCCTTTTATCTCACGGAATGGAAGCACAAATATTCGGTAATAGCTTTAGTAAAATTAAATTTGTCATATTTTATAAAGTTTAATATATGTTCTTTTTCAAATCATATATTTTATTAAATTATTGAGAATAAAATTAATTAAATTTTAATAGTGGTATAGATATTGATGGGAAAGTCTTATTAAATATCATGTTTTACAAATATTTTATTTTATTATATATGTTTTTAAAGTTTTTTAAAAATGACAACTTATTATATTTAAAATATTTTATTTTATTATATTGTTTCATGCTTTTCATTTTTTTAATTAATTTTTTTTCTATATTTATAATCCATCATCTAAATGATAGATATTATGAGCTTGTTCTTAAAAGTTTTAAAATCTCTTGCAGAACCTTACATCCTCAAGTGACTCTTTCATCATGTTCTCAATTATTATTATAATAGTCAACATCTAGTTCTACAAATTGGGGTGGCAAATGGATCCATGGACTACATTGTGAGTTAATCTCATATAGTAGAGGCCCCTAAGATGACATAAGGAAACAAACAACTTCAAATATTTAAGACATCCCTTGATCCTTATGTCCCCAAATGTGTGCCCCTCCTTGATTGGTCTAAAATTTATAATACTTCAAGGAAAATATTGGCACTTTCAATAGCTACAAGGATCTTCATCCTTCCAATGCTCCCAAAGTCTTTTTGGATTTCAAGATGGGTGTGATTTAGTAAGATCTAGAAGCATCAAGTCACAATGCAAGCATTGAGGAAAATGTGTTGATTAAATATTTCAACAAGTCAACAAAGGAAATGGTATAAATGCTAAGAAAAGTTTCCTTATTTTTAAATTTCACAGCTTCTTAACTAGTTTGGTAAAAAATTATCAATGGTTCTCACTTCACGATAAGCCATTAGTTAAAAGTTGACTCATCATTTGTGCATGTGCAAAAAATACATTTCTTAATAGATTTGAATTTACCTCTAATACTGAAATTGTATGAAGGGGTGCTAATAGTTTATGCGAAAGGTATACCTAGGTCTTAAACCATGGTCTCCAAGGTTTAATATTTTTGTTGAATCTTGTTTAGTGTATCCAATGTCGATGGGGCTTCTGAACCCACCTCTTCATTTTTTTCATTAATGGAACATCTCTCCCCTATTGACAATATATTGGGAAACTTAATTTATATCCCTTCTCTAGAGGACTTGTAAGCACACTTTAGTTACATCAAAATATTCATCCAAGAAACTATAATAAAATATGTTAAATAAAGAAGTGGTAGGAAATATTTGTGAACAATAAATTATTTATAGAGGGACATCCTTTAGGTGAAAATCATACTTTTATCTTTCCCACTTCGTTACAAAGTGCCTACCATCTTCTCTTTCAACTCCAAGGTAAACAAAATCTACTTGGTGGGTTAGGGTATTTAAACATCATCACTATGTAGTTGACTACAAATGAGGATACTCTCTCTATTACATATTCGCATATTTCCTCCTTAGTGTATTTTTATTTTTTTAAGTTTCAATATGATGCACTTGGTTTTAAGGTTGAAAATGGGATAACCATATAAGGTCTTTAGGAAGCATATATAAATATATATGTTCTTAGAGTCACTAAAGAGTAAAATATGTCCCTAAGGAGAGGCATCAAATGTGGAATTGCTAGAATGACAACTCAAATTATGCTCATGGAATGGCATAAAGACTTGACGAGAAAAGACAATTTCACATAGAAACAACCAACATTACACTAAATCATAGAAAGGGATCTAAATGATTGGGGCTAGTATATGTACCTACTTGAATAATAATCAAGGAATGTGTGAACTATTATCCTCCCCATGCATGTGGAACTATAAATGTATACTGACACATAATAAAAAATAAGAAAAAAAATTGGGTAAGAAGGGGAGAGACAAATTTTTGAATACTTAGCATCATCTCCAAAATGCCAAGAAATAAAAATAGATGGGAAATATAGAGAATGTAGATAATAACAAGGGAATGTTACAACATGTTTTTCCTCCTATATCCATTTACGCACAAGGGTAGCATGGATCCTCTACAAGGACCTAATAATTAATAAAAACTAGGGTGCAAGATAACATAAGAACACAAAGAAAAAATATGTGAACTTAACACCCACACACACATGGAATAGAAGTGCTACTCTTGGGACTATCACTCCATAAAATAATCCTTTTCATAGTAGGATTCAATTGGAAATTTACGGCCACTATATTTTGGAACCATCACAAGAATGACATGAATAAAAGAGTTAGAAATAAGATGTTGTAAAATAGTAAGAGGATTAAGATAGTCTATGATCTCTATCTTAAGTATCATAAATTATTGATAACCATGCAAAGAATGAAGATAATGACAATATCATGACTCAAACATATTATTCTCTAAATACGGGTTGGTGAGTTAGTGTTATGATATAAAACTAGTGCCTACTTTGTAAAATTGACAAAGATAATGCAAGAAATAGAAAAGGGAGATTGGTATGGAGGAAGGTCCTCCAAACTTGGGGGAATTGATGTATAGGGGCTTAGATATGGTTGAATAGGGTTAGGGCTAGGTCCAAAAAAAGGTGGGGTCGGGTAACATTCAAGTTTAAATTTGGGATGTGAGCATGGATATCAATATCAAGGGTGGAAGGGAAAAGATTTTGGAAATTCCCTAGAAAAATAAAGTGAGTGGGACAAGGAATAAAATAGTAGTGTTGGAAAAAATACTTAGATTTAGTGGGTCAAGAAACCTAAGAAAAGTGGGTAGTTAGGGATTTGTTGAAGAAGAGGATGGTCAATATAAGGAGCTAGGAATACTTAAATTCTTTGCAATTTCATTTTGTTAAGATCTTGGAAAGTAAAATAAGGTAAAATAAAATTAATTAAAATTTAATAGTGATATGATTATTATAAATAAAAATACTGACATTTATTCATCAAAAATAAATATTTCATTGCTTCTCAATTCTCATCATTATAATTTTTTTAATACTTTCCTTTTTAATTTACCATTGATTAACTTGTCAAAAGAGATAAACACCAAAATATAAAATGCATAAGCTTTAAATAAATATGTCTTCAAGACTCATATTCAATATTCCACATATGCCATGTTTAATGTGAAAATTTGCTTGAAAACTTTCCTAATTGAATATTTTTTCTTAAAATTTAGTGTTGACTATGACTTCCTTAAACAAAAATAGACTTAAAAAAATATAAATGAAATTAATATCAACATCTGACCAACATTGAAAATTAGACAATTCTCACATCCCACGTTGTGTGTACGAGACATTTACTATATCGAGCTGAGTTTTCCACAGCTATCATCTCAATACGTACATACATTGAATTCGTATATAGCACCCCAGAATTAATGCTTGGTGCCGTCCATTTGTCAAATTGACAGCTACGTGCATTTACCTAACTCGACTTGACAACTGAATTCAATTCAATTTTTGAAAAGATCAATACGTAATTGTCAAATATGACTAGAAGCAACTATTTTTTCCATTCCTTTTATCTCACGGAATGAAAGCACAAATATTCGGTAATAGCTTTAGTAAAATTAAATTTGTCATATTTTATAAAGTTTAACATATGTTCTTTTTGAAATCATATATTTTATTAAATTATTGAGAATAAAATTAATTATAATTTAATAGTGGTATAGATATTGATGGGAAAGTCTTATTAAATATCATGCTTTACAAATATTTTATTTTATTATATATGTTTTTAAAGTCTTTTAAAAATGACAACTTATTATATTTAAAATATTTTATTTTATTATATTGTCTCATATTTTTCATTTTTCGTAATTGATTTTTTTTCTATATTTAGAATCCATCATCTAAATGAAATATATTATGAGTTTGTTCTTAAAAGTTTTAAAATCTTTTGCAAAACCTTACATCTTGAAGTGACTATTTCATCATGTTCTCAACTCTTATTATAATAGTCAACATCTGGTTCTACAAATTGGGGTGGCAAATGGATCCATGGACTACATTGTGAGTTAATCTAATATAGTAGAGGCCCCTAAGATGACATAAGGAAACAAACAACTTCAAATATTTAAGACATCCCTTGATCTAAAATTTATAATACTTCAAATGTGTGCCCCTCCTTCTTGATTGGTCTAAAATTTATAATACTTCAAAGAAAATATTGGCACTTTCAATAGCTACAAGGATCTTCATCCTTCCAATGCTCCCAAAGTTCTTTTGGATCTCAGGATGTGTATGATTTAGTAAGATCTAGAAGCATCAAATCACAATGCAAGCATTGAAGAAAATGTGTTGATTATATATTTCAACAAGTCAACGAAGGAAATGGTATAAATGCTAAGAAAAGTTTCCTTATTTTCAAATTTCATAGCTTCTTACCTAGTTTGGTAAAAAATTATAAATGGTTGTCACTTCACGATAAGCCATTAGTTAAAAGTTGACTCACCATTTGTGCATGTGTAAAAAAAACATTTCTTAATAGATTTGAATTTACCTCTTATACTAAAATTGTATGAAGGGATGCGAATGGTTTCTACAAAAAGAATACCAAGGACTTAAACCATGGTCTCCAAGGTTTAATATTCTTGTTGAATCTTGTTTAGTGTATCCAATGTCGACGGGGCTTATGAACCCGCCTCTTCATTTTTTTATTAATGGCACATCTCTCCCCTATTGACAATATATTGGGAAAGTTAATTTATATCCCTCCTCTAGAGGACTTGTAACCACATTTTAGTTACATCAAAATATTCATCCAAGAAACTATAATAAAAATATGTTAAATAAAAAAGTGGTAGGAAATATTTGTGAATAATAAATTATTTATATAGGGACATCTTTTGGTGAAAATCATGCTTTTCTCTTTCCCACTTGGTTACAAAGTGCCTATCATTTTCTCTTTCAACTCCAAGGTAAACAAAATCTACTTGGCGGGTTAGGGTATTTAAAAATCATCACTATGTAGTTGACTACAAATGAGGATACTCTCTTTGATACATATTTGTATATTTCCTTGTTACAGTATTTTGATTTTTTAAAGTTTCAATATGATGCACTTGGTTTTAAGGTTGAAAATGGGATAACCATATAAGATCTTTAGGAAGCATATATAAATATATATGTTCTTAGAGTCACCAAAGAGTATAATATGTCCCTAAGGAGAGGCATAAAAGGTGGAATTGCTAGAATGACAACTAAAATTATGCTCATGGAATGGCATCAATACTTGAAGAGAAAAGACAATTTCACATAGAAATAACCAACATTACACTAAATCATAGAAAGGGATCTAAATGATTGGGGCTAGTATATATACCTACTTGAATAATAATCAGGGGATGTGTGAACTATTATCCTGCCCATGCATGTGGAACTATAAATGAATACTGACACATAATAAAAAAATAAGAAAAAAATTTGGGTAAGGGAATAGACAAATTTTTGAATGCTTAGCATCATCTCCAAAATTCCAAGAAATAAAAATAGATGAAAAATATAGAGAATGTAGATAATAACAAGGGAATGTTACAACATGTTTTTCCTCTTATATCCATTTACCCACAAGGGTAGCATGGATCCTCTACAAGGACCAAATAATTAATAAAAACTAGGGTGCAAGATAACATAAGAACACAAAGAAAAAATATGTGAAATTAACACCCACACACACATGGAATAAAAGTGCTACTCTTGGGACTATCACTCCATAAAATAATCCTTTTCATAGTAGGATTCAATTGTTGGAAATTTAGGGCCACTATATTTTGGAACCATCACAAGAATGACATGAATAAAAGAGTTAAAAATAAGATGTTGTAAAATAGTAGGAGGATTAAGATAGTCTATGATATCTATCTTAATTATCATAAATTATTGATAACCACGCAAAGAATGAAGATAATGAAAAAATATCATATGATTCAAACATATTATTCTCTAAATACGGGTTGGTGAGTTAGTGTTATGATATAAAACTAGTGCCTACTTTGTAAAATTGACAAAGATAATGGAAGAAATAGAAAATGGAGATTAGTATGGAGGAAGGTCCTCCAAACTTGGGGGAATTGATGTATAGGGCTTAGATATGGTTGAATAGGGTTAGGCCTAGTTCAAAAAAAAGGTGGGGTAGGGTAACATTCAAGTTTAAATTTGGGATGTGAGCATGGATATGAATATCAAAGGTGGAAGGGAAAATATTTTTGGAAATTCCCTAGAAAAATAAAGTGAGTGGGACAAGGAATAAAATAGTAGTGTTGGGAAAAATACTCACATTTAGTGGGTCGAGAAACCTATAGAAAGGTGTGTAGTTAGGGATCTATTGAAGAAGAGGATGGTCAATATAAGGAGCTAGGAATACTTAGATTCTTTGTAGTTTTATTTTGTTAGGATCTTGGGAAGTAAAAGAAGGTACAATAATAGAAGGATGAGGTTCTGGTGCATCAATAATAGCATGATTAGTGTTGTGATGTCAAAATTAATATAATCTAGTCCATTGGTTACATTTAATGTAAGATTGAGATATAGATACCACACTGTGCTTAATGAGCTATTGGTAGGACATGAAGAGGAATTGGAGAAAAAAATTTAGGTGTGGTGACCACTAGAGGTGGAGGTGAAGATAACAAATAAATGGGGGAAGAATTTAAATTAATCTTATATTTCTAATAGAGGTTAAATACAAATTCAATTTGTGGTCGGCCAAAATGAGTATTCTAGAAATAATTGAAGGAGAATTATAAGGTATTTGGTCCCACCTCAATAAAAAGGATAATAGAAACCATGGTGCTACAGGGGCACCTAGGTCAATTCATGCCTTCAAGGGGTCAAAGATTGATATTTTGTTTATTTTGAGTTATTTTCATGTAATAAGGTCTTTAAGGACCATTTCATGCTTGTTTAGGTCTAGTTTGAGTGCTTAAGGGTGAATTAGAGTTTAGTTGCAAAATGTGGTAAAGTTGCATAATGTTTTATCTTCTTTTTTTTTAGATTGCAAGAATCAGGTAGCATGACCCCCTATAAACTGTAGTGTGCCTAGTAAACTTTTTAACGTGACCAACAGCGCTAGTGTGACACGCCCTTCAGTACCATGGGGATGGGGGAGTCTAGACCTTGTGACCAACCTCCTACAATAGGAAATATTTAGCCAACTAAGCTAGGGACCCAACCTTGTAAAGTTGCATAATGTTGCAAAAGCAACTTTTACACTTTTTGTTGTCAAATGGGAATATGAATAGTTCAAAGTTGAAATGTGGTTTGTAACTATTGGGAATCTATTGGAAATTCCTTAAAAGGCCTTGTACCATTGACCATGGGGCTAGGTTTTTAGAGATTTGAAGTTTGAGTAATAAAAATCATGTTTTCTATAATTTTCTGAATGTGTTCTTTCCTGATCTAGTAAATAGTATGGTTTGTATAGATTAGTAATGACTAAAACCTTTTGGATAGTGTTGGAATGTAAATCCTCTATGTTTTGGTTTTTGTTTCATCGATTTTTATTATGTTTTGTAGAGGTTACAAGTTTTTTTCTTAAAATAGTCCAGAATCCTAGGTAGGGTTTCTAGTGGACTTCAAAATGTAATTTCTTGCCATTCCCATAGTGGAAAAATATGAAATTTTTGTGAGATGGCATATTTTTGTGTGCATTTACTTATCCCAAGATTGTAGGTTCTAGGGTTTTGGTTGGAACATGTAACTTTGGTGATGCCTTAGGTCTATTTTTTTCATATTTTAGGTCTAATTGGGGTAAACCCACAAAAGTGGTTTACAATTCCAATGAGAAAGGAAAAGTTGCAAAAAATGACCCCATGCAAAAAAATTTGGTTTATGGGGGTTTGAAAGAACTTTTGGTTTGAGTTAACCTAAAGGGGGTTTGCTAGAACCCTAGTTTGGGTGAACCCATTAAAGGTAGGGTCCCACCATTCCTAGGAGAAAATAAAAAGAAAACCTTTGTGGAAAGGGGGTTTGCTCGAACCCCCTTGGTTCGAGCGAACCCCCCTTTTCCCACCTTCTCACCCTCTGGCACCATAAAACCTCCTAAATTTTTCCCTTTGAAGCTTAGGTTGAAGATGAAAATGGAGGAGACTTCACAGACCCAACTGGATGATGGTACTCCTCTGAACAAGCTATCCAATGAATATAATTTTAATATGTTTTGGTTTTATTATGTATTTGATTGTTTAGTTTTATCAAACATAGGTTTTTCACATGCAGAAAAATAGCAGATTATCAAAAAAAACTTGAAAAATATGATTGCACCAGATATTTAAGTCCTTGATCCAACAAAAAAAAAAATTGAATTTCGATACATACAAAAAAAGTTAGGTTGTATACGGTCCGCCTATGTCTAAATTGTAATTGGTTTGACTTCAAAACTTGATTAAGGAAAAAATATTCAATAAAACACTACAAAACCAATTGGAAGCACTAGATATCATAGTTACACATCTAAATTAAAAAAAAAAAAAAAAGTATCCTTCATGGAAAAAATGTTATGTTTTATATGGTGAGTGTCACTCCTTTAAAATGATGTTTACTGAAAAAAGTTAGTTTTCAAAGGAGATAAAAAAAGAAGTGCAATCTGATTCTAATTTTTTTGAAAAGAAATATTTAGAATCTACAGACAAAATGTCACAAATCACTAGTTTGCATCATCTTCAAATTTCTCATAGTTTAGCTACTATAGGTGCCCAAAAGTGAAGATTTAGTTAAAAAATTTATTTTAGTGTCTAGTTTGGCCAAAAATTGTAAACCGGTATTGTGGAATCACCCATTAGCAGAAGATCAATCAATTTTTGAAGGTTTCCATCCAAAGTAACATGCCTTGATTCTGAGATATGTTGTATGAGGTACAAATGGGTGTCTACAATAATGTTTACATTTGTGTTATCATGTCTATACTAAAAGTTATGGCCAAAAAACCCAAATTGCTACTCCCATTTTTTAGGTTTTAAGAGAAAGTAGTCAATTTTTGATGGTTTTTGTACAAAGGACTATGCCCTATTTTTGAGATATGTTTGTAAATGGTGAAAAATGTATCAGAAAGTGCATTTACATTTTGAATGTCATTCTTCCTATGAAAGTTATGCAGGAAAAACCAATTTTGAAAGGCTACAAGGAGAATGAGAGCAAATGAAGGGAAACCCACCATTGAATGCTTAATAGATTGAAAGATTGGTTGTTTGTGGTTATTTTGAATTTTTCCACCCCTAATCTGCATCAAATTGGTATTAGAGTCTAAAGATCTAGGAATTTTTTTTTTTGGAGTCTATGTGTTGTCTTTTTATAGGCTGAAGCAAGAACTTGGATGCCAAAAGACTAGGCCAAGGGAAAAGAAAGAGGCCTGAGGTGAGGTATCATGAAGAAAAGAAGAAGCAAGGTGAAAGATACTTTTAAAAAAAATAATAATGGAAGATTTGAGGAGAAAAGTCCATGGAGACTTCCAAAGTAAGGAGGTACTAAGCAAGAAACAAGTGATAATAAAAAAAGAAGTGAGATGAAGAAGAAAAATGAGAAGCAAGAAAAGATAAAAGTGCAACAAGAGATAATGGAGTTAAGACATGCCTTTGAAGAAATAGAAAAAAAGAATGGAACTTAAGATGCAATAGTTGCTTGAGAGAGAAAACTAGGAGAATGGTTGGCGTTGGCCAATAAGGAAGAAGGTTAAGTGGCTTATCAAGGAAATCATGCAGAACAAAAGAAGGCAAGAGGATAAAACGAGATATTGGAAAATATTTGTTGATCAAGGAAGAGAAAAATCCATTTGAGAAAGAGGAAAGTCATGAATCACAAGTGGGTTCTAGTGCTATGAGTCATGAAAAGGAGTTTGTCCAAGTCATAGAGAAGGAAGAAAAAAATCCAAAAGTAGGAGCAAGTGTAATGTTCATGAGTCAAAAAGAGTTCCTAAAGCCCATGAAGGAGGAAAGGGTGGATTTTGAAATCATGATCAAACCTTAGACTATCAGGACAACAGTTGACATCTATGGATTTCCATGGGAGATCCAAAGCATGTTGAAGGTTGGTATATACATAGTTGTAGATGAGTTTTCACTTTCTTTCTTTCCAATTCCAAGGATCAATCATTTACTATTGTTTGAAAAGATTGCATTTGAGTCTAATGTGCATGTTGAGCAAGGTGAGTTGTAGGGTTCACAATTTCACTTATTTGAATGCAAGGACAAAGCTTTCCATTTAGTCCACCATGGTACACATTTAAAATTTGAGTTTGAGGATGAAAGGAGATTTTTGTTTGATGCTAGGATAGTAAAGAGGGATGTTGATGGGGACGATCAAGATGCTATTGTGAATTTGCAGATCAAGTTACTTCAATAAGATGTTTCCATGTTGACAAGGTCACTAAAAGAGTGTGAGCAACAAAGAAAAGAAGGCATAATCAATGATGGTGTTAAATAGATAGTTTTAGAGGAAAATGTTTCCATTGTTATCATCCAAATGCAGAAGGAAGAGTGTGAGAAATTTGTTGGGAAGATTGGTCAATTTTATCTATCATGGCACAAGGTATCGCTAGAAGGTGAGTTGCAACATAGTTTATATAGCTATCTTTTCCAAATGTCTAAGAAACCTAAGGTGAAGATGAAACCAGTGTGGTACTATTTCAAAAAAGATAAGAAGTAGGCATTTATAGATATCAAGCAAGAGCTTTCAAGCATAGTTCTCATATTTCCACCTTCCATTCAAGTGGAGCTTGAATCTTTCTTCTTCAGGAGTATGGTGCAGGGGCAACTAGGTCAATTCATGCCTCCAAGGGGTCAAAGATTGATTTTTTTTTTGGAGCTATTTTCATATAATAAGGTCTTTAAGGACCATTTCATGCTTGTTTAGGTCTATTTTGAGGGCTTAAGGGTGAGTTAGAGTTTAGTTACAAAATATGGTAAAGTTGCATAATGTTGCAAAAACAACTTTTACACTTTTTATCATCAAATGGGAATATGAATGGTTGGAAGTTGAAATGTGGTTGGTAACTATTGGGAATCTATTGGAAATTCCTTAAAAGTATTTGTACCATCAACCATGAGGTTGGTTTTTTGAGATTTGAAGTTTGAGTAATAAAAACCTTGTTTTCTACAATTTTTTGATTCTTTCCCGATCTAGTGAATAGTATGGTTTGTACAAATTAGGAATGACTTTAAAAAATATTATATAGTTTTGGCACATGAATCCTCTAAATTTTTGTTTTTTTTTTCATCAATTTTCATTAAGTTTTGTAGAAGTTACAAGTGTTTTTCTAAGAATAGTCCAGAATCCTTGGTAGGGCTTCTAGTGGACTTCAAAATATAATTTCTCACCATTCCCACAGTAGAAAAATATGAAATTTTTGTGAGATGGTGTATTTTTGTGTGTATTTACTTATTCCAATATTTCAGGTTCTAGGGTTTTGGTTTGAATTTGTTTTGGTGATGACCTAGGTATGATCTTTTCATGTTTTAGGACTAACTAGTAGAAGAACAATAAATTTTTGAAGGTTTCCGTCCAAAGTAACCTACCTTTATTCTAAGCTATGTTGTATAAGGTCCAAATGGGTGTTTTAAAATATGTTTATATTTGTGTTATCATGCCTTCATTGAAAGTTAAACCCAAATTGCTACTCCCATGTTTTAGGTTTTAAGAGCAAGTTGTCAATTTTCAATGGTTTACGTACAAAGGACTATGCCATAATTTTGAGATATGTTTGTAAATGGAAAAAAAGGTATCTGAAAGTTCCTTTACATTTTTAATGTCATGTTTCCTCTAAAAGTTATGAAGGAAAAACTAGTTTTGAAAGGCTATAAGGAGAATGAGAGCAAATGAAGGAAAACCTAGCATTGAATGCTTAAGAGATTGAAAGATTGGTTGTTTGTGGTTATTTTTAAGTTGTCCACCCCTGATCTACATCACATGATTGGAATTGAGAAGTAATCATGCATGTGAATAAAGATATCAAAAGGATTATTTACATCTTTATGTAGTTGGTTGATGTATTACTACACTATCACTACATTCATAATGCTCACTAGGTCAACGAAAGAAATATGAATAAATTTTTTGGTAGCATAAGTAGGTATGTATAAAGGGTCATTGTAGATGCTAGTGATTATGTTGGTAGAAGAAAATAAAATAATGTACTCATGAAAGTTATTCTATCATGAGGAACTACAAGTTGAATTTCCACCAAACAAAATGCTAATATATGGAAACAAAGAGGGTGGATAGTTAATATATAGTATATGAGGGGTGGAAGTGAGATAAATGTAGGAATGTTGAAAGGGGTTGATGAAATTAGTATAAGTCTATTGCTAAAATTGGTTTATACATATTTAAAATTTCTGGTTGGGTTGAGAAATATAGTTGTTACCTCTATCATTCACACTGGGTATGCATATGACATTACAATCAATGAGGTCTTGACCCACATATTTTAGTTATATGTATTTGTTTATTCCATTCCAAATTAGATAGAAGAATTGACATAAGACCTTTCATGATAGGTTGGTGGAAGGGGTTTGTTTTTGTTTAGGGAGTAGATGGAAGGTGATTCCACCAATTTTTTAGATAGGATTTGACAGGGAATATAAAGTGATGCATTAGAGAATGGTGTGAAATGATAGTTACATTGTGATTGTGTAGATATATCTAACATCAATGAGGATATTTTGAGTATACCAGTGTTATGTACAATAACGCTTGTTCTAGTATAAAATAAATTATTTTTCTTATATAATTTTTTATAAGTTGTAGAGGGCCTTAATGATGAAGTAGAAGCTAGTGAGGTGAAATAAGGTGCCTCAAACTATTCAATAGTTTACTAGTAATCAAATAGAGCTATGAATAAATAAATCAATGAAAAATATCACATAAGTAGCATTTTATCCTGAATAAGACACTATATGTTTACAATGAAACCCCTTTGGACATGTTAGCTTTGGCATTGTTTGTCATTGATGTCATTAATACCTTGATCATTGATTTACTTGTCTTGGTTTGAATTTCACATGATATGTATATCTAAAGTTGTTCTTCTTGGTTCAAGTCATTGATGGTTTGGCATTGAAATAATGTTGTCATTTGCATTTTTCTTTTGATGTTCTTCATGAAAGACATTTTGAGAAACTTGCATGGTTCAAAAAGAATCAAAGTATCAAGCTATCAAAATACATAGTGACTAGCTGGGATCATTGGACATGTTCACATGTCTTCAAGGCCTTTGAAATGTGTTAGAGGTTCTTCATTTTGTATAAAATTGATCAAAAATTCTAAGTGTTTCTTAAAGGGCCAAAAAAGAGTTATTTTACTTTTAATTGGATTAAACCTTTTGCAAGGGTTTAGCCTCTGATACCACTTGTTGGAGTACATCAAAAGAAAGAGAAGTCTATTACATCAAAAGAAAGAGAAGTCTATTACAAAGGTTGAATATGTTTCTAATCTTCTTGGCTTTAAAGAATGTTATGTAGGAATGCCTGATGCAAAAAGAGATGAGTTACAGTTCATGGAGGTTGCAAATAAGCTATATGATGAAAATGATGAAGAGGAAGCACAAGTTTATCTTGAAGATGAATTGGCTATTTCCTTAGATGAATTGAAGAAAGAAAGAAAAGAAAAAGAACTCAATATGAAGTCTAAAGAATCTGACTAGATTTGAAAAGATGAAAATAGGAGTCCTCTTTTTCTTCTAGGGTTTTGGACCTAAAAGGAGAGAGGCAATTTCCTTACTCTTTACTCAAGAACAAACCCTTGAGATTTCAACGCAAAGGAGATTGAAATCTATCAAAGTGATTTTCATAAGGGTTGAATGAGATCAAATGAGGGGTTCACCACCAAGTGTAAACTTGGAAAAGATAATGTAATGCAAAATATAATGTAAAAACCCTAATTGAATGTAAACTAACTCTAAATGACCTAGTAAAGTGAAAAAAATGTAATAGAAAGCTATGAGACTAAAAGTGTGCAACTAGAAGACTAAAGAAGGTAGAATGGAGGTTTGGATCACTAGAAAATTTGATGTTAATGTTGGATAGGACTCATTCGCCAATCTAGGTGAATTAATCTAGTTTTTGGGAAAATATGCAGGAATAGGTTTCAGCCAAAAGGGTATCCAGATATGTAAATATATTTTTCAAGATTGTACAATGGAATTGATTTTCCAATAGTGGTGAATTAGTCGACTTCAACTTTTCTAGAAATTCTGAACTAGATTTTGTGCCTCTTGGTGTGCTCTACTCTTTCTAACTGATTTTCGGATCCAAAACTACAAATTGCCACTTGTAGGTCTTCTCCAAGCTTCTCCAAGACTTGATGAAAACTTTGAAAAAATTTCTTCAACTTTCCTTCTTGAAAAATCTGCAACCTAGCCTTGCAAATCACACACAAGAAGAGGGAAAAATGTTGTGGTGTTAGAGATTAAGGATTTTCTTTTGTAAAGCCTCTTGTTGGTAATTAAACCTTGAAATGAAAGAAATGTGAAAGGAGAATGATGAATGAGAAAATAGTAATGTTCAAGTAATGGCTCTAATGGATGTGGTTCTTGAATCTTCCTTTATGTTGATAGATCTTTGAATGAAGCACTTGCTTGAATCACAAACCCAACATCACAATTGTTAACTCTAAAACAACATGATGCAAGCAATATTTAACATGATGATTGAAACTTGAAGAATACTCTTGAATGTTTGATAATCTTCCCTTTAAATTCCTTGAATGCTCAAATTCTCTTGTGAACTCGCTAAGTGATCTCTTGAATGCTAAGTGTTGAATATGAGTGAATGACCCTTGCATTTATACTCAATTATGCAAGAATTTCTGAAATTACAACACTACAAGTTGACATCAGATCTAGGAGAATAAAATATCTCTAGAGATTTGAATTAAATTTGAATTTTGGTCACATGGGACTCATTCACCCAAGGTGGAAAATGAGTCCCATCACACATAATGTATGGGACCAAACATAAAAAAAATGTTTAGAAATGTGTGAAACCTGCATCGAGACTAAAAAGACCTAGGTGGGACTCATTCGCCCAAGGTTGAAAATAAGTCCCAAAGACTAAATCTGGGCCACACAAGCCAAAAACACCTAAATTATGATTGGTTACTGATTGGTGTTAGGATTATCCTAGAAATGATGCAATAAATGAGGCTTGTGGATACAAAATAGGGCCAATTAAAGCATAAGAAAGCCCAATTATTAATGACAATCCTAGAGGAATGTGAAAGTGTGTTACAACACTTTACAAAACTCTAAATAAGGAAATATTAAGACTAATTATGATTAAAATTATGTTCATTATGCTTAGTTAATTGATAAAACTCTAGAAAAGTGTGAAAGTATGTTACAACACTTCATAACACTTTTGCAAAGAACCATTAAATTTCATTAGTTCACAAGGGCCCAAGATCTAATGTGAATGTGTTATCCACATTACAACACTAAATCAAGGAAACATTAAGCCAAAATCCATAAGGAGGACCCAAATAAGTACAAAAATTTCAAAGGACCCTTTTCTCGACATTACATTTAGCCCTCAATTTAGTGAGACGATGAACCTACTTCAAACTCACACTAAAGTAGAAAAAAATGCACCAAAGTGGTTCCAATGAACTAATGCTAGCAATATGAGACAACATTGATCAAGAGGGGTGATCAAGCATCCAAGATCGAGATCCCATGGAAAACCAACATAAGCACAAAGGAACATGCATGAAAATGATATAAAGAAAAATGACAAGGACAATCATACACTGCCAAAAATGAAAAGGAAAGAGAAAGACATAAAAGAATCAGATCAAGCTTCAACCATTTTTCCATCCTAATGTGGATCAAATCTAAGTTGTTTTTCTAGAAAAATGCATACTCACTCTAAGGTGATGAAACTCCTAGTTGTCGACCAGGTGAGAAGTCATAAAAGGTGAGAAACATAAACTCATGGTTGGTATACACTCACACACACACAATTTTCTATGGGGAAATTCATGCTTCATATTGGGCTTCACACTCAACCATACCCAAGTTATACCTCCTGATAAATTTAATAAGGAGCCACACAAAAAAGGATTTTCGAGCTTCATGATACAAGAAAAATTTTTGTATGCTTGGAGCTCATGAACAAATAGGATGGCTCCACAAGCATGCAAGCTGTGTTATGCAAAGTGACCATATAACAACAAACATGTACAAATGTACAAATGTAAAAATAGGAAATGTTCAAAGGAGTCTTGTCTAGTTCATTTGAGGTCTTTAACTTAGGGTACATCGTGCCTAATGTCTCCAAGAGAGGACCAATCAAAGAATAGAAGATTCAAAAATTAGGAGATGCAGTACATTGCATCAAGCCACTAAGAGGAATATAATATGCTAAGAGAGATCATGCTCTTGAAGGGAATTATACCCAATGTCATCCACAAAGCAAAAAATGCTTCATATGGAATAAGAAGGCTACAATAAGAACTAAGAAAAAGAAAAATGAAAAAGAGTAATTCCACTATATGCACCCACTTTAAAGAAATTTCTAAATACCATACTGTAAGAAATTACTTTAAATTAGAAAGATGAAAATGAAAACAAGAAAGAGGACATGAGAGCCAACTTGGAAAGCTCTATGTCAAGTCATATGTTTTCCAATAAAGCTATATCATGCAAGAGAAAAAGAAAAGAGAGGGGTTGGCCCCAAAATGAAAACACCAAACACATAAGGGATCTATGGATTTAGGGTTAGTATGTTCTTTGCTATAATGTTTTTAGAGAGCTTGGAACTGTCATCATCCCCCAAATACACATATAACTAAAAGAATGACACAAAGAGAGAGAAAACAAAGAAAAACCTTTTGGGTCAACATGGAAGAGATGTGAATATCTCAACACCTTGCATTATCCCCAAAAGAAAAACACAAGACAAATGAAAAAGATGAAAATGGAAAGGAAAAAGAAAAGAAAATCCTTTTGGGTCAACATGGAAGAGATATAGGGTGTCTCAATGCCTTGCGTCATCCCCAAAACAAAAACACAAGACAAATGAAAAGATAAAGGAAAAGGAAAAAGAAAAGTAAAAGACTTTTCGGTCAACATGGAAGAGACATAGGGTGTCTTGGCACCTTGTGTCATCCCCAAAAGGAAAAGCCAAGACAAATGAAAAAGATAAGGGAAAAGGAAAATGAAAAAGGAAAAAGAGATACATGACATAGAGAAGAATGAAGGTACAAATAGAGGAATGTCACAAAGCGAGAGAGAACATCAAACAAGACATCACAGGGGGATCACATTATGCACATGCAATCACACACAAAAGAAAAAGAAAAATAAATGCAACAAACTAGTAAGGAAAATGTGAGTCAACCTATGAACAATTCATTCTCCTCCCAATCATGTTTTGTGTATACCAAAGGTAGGAAACTAGCCAAAGGGACAAGAGAAAGTTCATAACTAGGAGAAACACTAGGTTCAACAATCTTTATAGGATATTTTTCATTTAAGCTCATGAAGATGAAATCAATGTGTTCAACTCATTATGCACCTCTTCGTCAATTTTAACAATGTCATCATCATCAACCAAGTTAACTAAAATAGGAGGTTAAATGATAATGTCCATTGAAGAGTTAAATTCTTGTTGTGGTTTTTGTATTGGGTCATTTTGTTTTGGCTGAGGAGGGGGGTCATCATGCATTGCTTCAGTCAAGTTTGGATTTTGATTTTCTTTGTTTAAGTCTTCGTGTAACTTGTGAGCAAGGGCACAACATCTATGCCTGCACTACCTTTGTTTCTTTTTGTTTTGTTTTCAAGTTGTGTAGGAATGAGTTGATCAATAATGTATTTCTTTTCTTTTGTAAGGGGAGGAACGGAAGGAGGCACAAGAGGTTGTTCGACAAAGTTTTCTCTTTAACTTTGTACACTTGTTTGATTTTGGGAGGTGTAATGGGGTTGCTTTCATTGTATCTTGGGTATTTGTGGGATGCAAGTGAAGTTTCTATTTTTAGTTGGTCTAGGTTGTTTGGTTCTTTTTTAGGTTCAAGCATGGTTTCATCAAGGATGGGAGGTTTGGAGGTGAATGGGGACATGTTTGAGAGAGATAGTTCTTTTATCTTATTTTCCTTGAACTTTTGGTAGGACAAGAAAAATAAGTCTTCTTGAGGTTTTTTAGGTTCAATAGGCTCAGGCCAAAAGGCATATAGGGAAAAGTTTCCTTTGGAAGACAAGCGGTTAAATCCACTATGGTGAAAAATGAATACTTCATTTTCAAAGGGAAAATTTAAGAATTTATGCACAACCGAAGGAACAACTTTCATGGAGTGAAGCCATGGGTGGCCTAGCCTCACACGAAATTGGTATGACTATGGGATGATGGAGAATTTGACATCTAATGTTTTTAGTCCTATTTACAATGGTAAGGTGATCAATATGATCATAGGGAAAGCAAAAAAATTGTGTCTTGATCCATGCTTTTGGTTTTTCATATTCATCTTGATAGAGTTCATGCAAGATTAAAAATTCCTAAGTGATCACATTCTCTCCACAAGAAAGATCTATTATTATGCCATTAGTGGGATTCTCATAGATACGACTAGCTATGTAGAGAGGACCATTAGGAATTTTTTTAAGTATATCCTCAGAGGAGAAAGCAATGTCAAGAGGAATCTTAGGTCAACCCTTAAGAGGGATGACATATATCGTCCCTACCATTTCATCTATAAGATTGACATTGATAGCATTATTTAGAACAAAATCATTGTTTTCATCATCTGTATCAATATTCATCACATCACTCTTTGTAGTTTCCTTGGCTTTGACAAATGAAATATTATGTTTGGGCATTGGGTTCATAAAAAAATCCAAATTTTGGTTAGGATGGGAAACAAACTTATTTCCTTGATCACTAACACCTTTAATGGATAAGCAACCAGAGTCAATGAGGTCTTGCACAAGATATTTAAGATGCTTGCAATGTTTCATGTCATGTCCATTTTTTCGATGATAGTGGCAATAAGCATTTTATTTAAAATTTGGGGGTAAAGGATTATTAGGGTTGGGTGTTTTGATGAGAGGTAAGATAATCATTTTTTGTTCTAAAATTTGGGACATTATACTATGAAGGGTATTAGGTAGGAGAGTGAATTGTCTTTTCGGGTCCCCATAATTAAAAGGGATCATGGCTTTAATAGTAGCTACCTGGTTGTTGGAATTTTGAGTTTTTTGTTGAGGAGGGTTAAATTGAATAAACCCTTTATTTTGTTTTCTAAAAGGTTGGGTGTTGTTTTGGTTTGTAGGTTCGGATCTCTCAGTTCGACTAGAAGTGGAATTTGTATGTCAACTACTAACAAAATTTTGATAATCATGGAGAGCAGCGCACAGGTGCATGAAGGATGGGTATTTCATCATTTTAAGTTTTTCTTCAATCTAAGTTTTCAAGATTTCTATGAACATCTTTTGAAGGTGTGGGTAGGGAACCTTAACATCAATTTGGGAATAAAGTGATTGATAGCATGAGATATTAAAATCAGTTTTATTTTCTTCTTCTTTTCGCTTGCATCTCATCAAATCAGCCAAGGCCATCTTGGGAGTCATATTCACTTGGAAATTCCTTACAAATGCCTCAAAAAGTTCATTGAATGAACAAATTGAGTTGTTCAGTAAAGAAGATAACCATTCCAAGGTGGTATCTTTCAAGGACCTAGGAAAGAGTTTTTCCAATAGTTTATCATCAAGGACAAAGTCACTACATAAGGTAGTGTAGGAATTAACATGGTTAGAAGGATCTCCCTTCCCTCCATATTTCTTAAATTTTGGCACCTTTACACCTTGTGGCATCGGTGTTCACAATATCTCCAAGGAAAATGACTACTTTTGACATAATATGTAGGTGGACCATTTTGATTTTGGTTGATGGTGGAAATTTTCTTTTGAAGGGATGAAATGGTTTGGAAATTTTTTGTTATGAGAGGATCATTACTTGTGTTATGAGATGGAAGTGAAAGTGGTGATGGAGTATATGTGTTTGTAGGAAAAGTGAATGGAATGCTTATAGGTGGTAAGGTAGGAGATATAACTTGTGATGCTACATAGGAACTAGGTATGCTAGTAGGAATACCTAGGGAAGGAGTCACATTACTAACTTGTTGCATTTTTGTTGTGACTTGAGGAGTGGTATATGTAGGTATTTAGGCTATTGTTGCAGGAGGAGGAATTTGAGTTCCTCCTTGACTTGTGACATTACTTGTCAAAAAAGAACAAGTGGTTGAGGGAATATGTTTTTCAAATATTTTCACTATGTTTTTCACAAGGTCAAGGCCATCTTCACTTTGAAGCATGCAGTGAATGTTTTCTATGGTAGGAATTGTAGTGGTTGAAATTTTTTTAGGCTTATTTGACATTGTAAGTTTACTAGGTCCTCATGAATTTGAATTATGTTTTCTTGTAGGATTCTATCATTTTTTGGTTCATCTTGCATGCTTCTTGAAGGTAAAGAGTTACTAAGGGTGTTATTCATGCCTAGTGTACTAGTGTCAATACTGTGGAAGCTTTAGATATCCCTGTTAGAAAAATCAAGAACATATCATTTTCTTGTTTTTTTTTTCCATTGATTTCACCATGAGTTGAATTTGCAAGATCAAGATTGAAGTTGTTCTGGTATTCTGGTCCAGTATCTGAACTGATATTTTGCTTGTATCCTATGGTATTTTTGGTTTGCATCTATTTGTTGGTGATTACTGTTGCTTGCGATTTTGGGAAATGGTTTGTAGATGTTGGGAGCATGTACATTCAATATCTCACGTACCTAGATGCTCATATGGTGCAATGACATTGCACTGGTATTTTCAAATATGCTATTAGGTCTATCCCTAGATGAGCTAATGAATGTATTGTGTAATGGTGAGTTTTTGTTATGTGGATATATGTTCAACCTATCCTAGATGCATGTTGACTTGATGTAGTGTGTTGCATGTGTGAATTTATTTTTGAGAAGATTTTGTGAGAGGGGTATGTACAGGATCATGATGGGCCATAAAGTGGCATTATTATGAGTATTTGTAGGGTATGTGGCTGACGACTTTTTTTTTACCCAAAATTGATGAAATGAAAAGGGATTTTAGAGGATATTCTCAGCTTTCCACCAATATAAATTATGCTTTAATTTGAATTTAATAAATAATTATTGTTCATTTTCTATTAGAATTACGACTAAAGTCTTGATTGATAGGCTAATTGAAAAACATCTATAACTTTTAAATGGTATCACATTTTTTGAATCCGAATCATGTGTCACATTTTATGCTTCACATAATATAGGATTAAAAAAAGAAAAATTAAATTTCATGAAGTTTTGACCAAGTTAAGGTGGTCATACATATGAGTTTTTATATTTTTTAAAAGTTGTAATAAAAAATTCATAATTAATTATTTACTTGGAAAAATGTTACAAAAAGATATGCATCACATCCAAACATGATTCCTCTACTTATATGTAAAATATTATAAGAAAATATTATCATTTTATTATGGTTAGGGTGGTCAGACAAACACCTACTTCTTGTTTTTTCCTTGAAATTTAAGTACTACTACATTGAAATTTCAAATTTTCGCCAAATAGATTTTATTTATTTATAAATAAACCTAGTAGTTTAGAAACTACATTCAATTTTCTATAGATTCTATTGTCACATATTTTTGAAATAATATAGATAACTTATTCAAATTTTTACGTCAAGTTGCCTAACATTGATCTTTCTGAATTTTTTGCCACTTAAGGGCGTATTTTTTCCATGATGATCTTGCACATACCCAGAGCTTGAAGCCAATTGTTGATATTTCTGGTGAATGAGAAGTGCATCTAATTAGACCAACCTAATTGATGCTTGAAAGAGATCAGATATACATATGAGACAATTTTATATACAATTTTGATGTAATGATGTGAATGCAAATGTGAATAGGGGAAAATATGATGAAGTGTGTCAAGTCAATTTATTGAGCTTCATTAGAACTGAATCTGCACTCACTAGGTGTACTCTATCAATTCATTTTTTGGCATAAATCCCTTTTTTCATTTTAATTCTATAGGCAGTGAGCCTTTGTTTTTGGACATTGAGTCCTGGCATTGAGCCACCCATTTTGTAATATCTTATAACCGGTTATACTATATTGTGAGCTAACACCCACCATGGTTTTTCTCACTGGGTTTTCCACATAAAAATCCTGGTGTTCATGCATTTTGTGATTTCATGTTTTGTTAATGCTTTACTTATCTTTTCTATTGTGTGTATTGGAATAATTGGATGGTATGTGATTATAAAATTTAAGAAGATGTTAATTCACCCCCCCTCTCAGTATCTTGGACATTTAACAATTGGTATCAGAGCTTGGTTCCTCTAGAAAATCCTAACTCGAGGGCTTAGATTTTGAAGATGGAAGAAATGAATGATAAATGAGAACTCCAGACTACTCTTGAGGATCTTGACAAAGTTGAAAGAGAAAATAGGGATCTAAAAGAGAATCTTGAAGATGAAAATGAATGTGTCCAAAAATTAAAGGAGCAATTGAAGAAGTTCAAAGATAGACACAAGGAAGTAATTGATCAATTGAAGAAAGCCAACAAAGATATCACCAGTTTGAAAGTGAAAGTAAAGGAGAAGAAAATAATTGAAGAATGCTTGAACAAGTTGGTACAAAGAAATTCTGAATATTTCACCAAGATTAAACAAGAAATTGTGAACCTAAAAGTGGATCTAGAGAAGGTGAAACTCTATGAGAATAATTTCAAATCTAGCTTTAGACAGGCTTGATGAATTGATTGTAGGACAAAAACCTAGTAAAGACAAAGGTGGTTTGGGAGATCATACTGGTGAAAGTTCTAAAGCTATGGACAATCAAAAGACTCAAAATAAAGGAAAGCATAAAGGAAATTCAAGGAACTCTGCTAGGAGACCTCCAGTGAGACAACCTAATGCACAAAGGTATCCTTATTTTAATGGAACCTATTTTTCATGCAACAAATTTGGTTAGAAGGCAACAAAATGTAGGAGTAGGATGAATCAGTTCCTTGGTCCTTTTACTGGTCAATGTTCTACATGCAAAAGAATTAGACATAGGGCAAGTGAATGTAAAACCTTGATGATGAATTAGTTTAATGGAGGAAGAATGAATCAATCCTTTAATGGCTATTGCTATACTTGTAACAAGTATGGGTATAAAGATAATTATCAGTGTAGAACAAGAATTAGTGGAAGTCAATCTAATCACATAAATATTGTCTACTATAACTACAACAAACTAGGACACGTTTCAAGAGTAAGGAAAAAAATCTGGTAGAAAAGAATGAATCTATGAGGAAAGTTGAAAAAGATGAGATTAAGCAAGAGATGAATAAGATTTGGAGGAAGAAAGAAGAACCAGAGACTACTAATGAGTCTATTGCCTTATCGGGTACAAATGATTTGTTTGGTAATTAGACCTCGCAAGGTTGTAAGGGAAGCATTATTAGAAAATAATAAGAACCCCATGGATAAATGGCATGTCAGAGGATGACATGAGGATGAAATGTGAAGATTGAATATGCAGAGGTTCTAGAAAAGGAATTGGAAGAAAATATCAAGAGATGATCTTTTGCTGATCAAATTAGGGTTTTTTTGTACAAAAGAAAAGAGTTTTTAGCAGCTTTTTGAAATCTACCGCATTTAATGCGAATTCGGGTTTTTACTAGGCTCTAGGATAAAGGTACAATACCTTTGTTGAAGTCTATGAAGAATGAGGTTGTAACAGAACTTACAAGAGCCACTAATGATAAGAGAGCTTTAATGACGAAAACCATCATGAATCTAGCTATGAAGTATGTAGCTATCATGATCGGTCACAAAATATACTTCACAAACATAGAAAATTTTGTTTCAGCTACAACAATCTATACTGGCTTTGATATGGTTGAAAATGGTGTTGATTATGATATATGTGAGATACTTTAGATTTAGCTACTTGAGAACTTGAAGTCAACAATGGAAAATAAATATTCTTTCAAATTTAGTTCATTGATTATATGTTTATTGTTTTATTTCATGAAGAGGCTTCCAGGAAGGAATGGTGAAGTAAATTGGGACTCATCCAGACCTGTGGCATATCAATTTTTTAATTATATGCATAATGTAGGTAATATGAGTGCTCAAGATGATGCTCTAACAACATTCTTTGCTTTATTGAAAAGGAACATGAATGAAAAGGAAAGGATTCTAAGGAAACTTGTTGAGAAGTATAAAAATGACATCATATTCCATGTTTCCTTGATGAATGTATGATTGAGGCTATGGAACATTGAACCATATGGATTCATCCTCTGGGTTATGAAGTTACAAAAGAAGAAGCTAAAGTTTATGTGCAAATGTTGCTAAAGAATCCAAAGGACCCCAACGAACCTAGAATTAGAACATATGCTAAAAATTCTATGGAGATTCATCTAGAGTAGAAAAAGCCTAAAATTAAAAAGAAGGTGGAGAAAACACTTAAAGATGTTGGTTTCAATGATGAGGAAATTTCCCTTGGAAGGGAAAGGCGAGAGCAATTGGAGGTAAAATCATCTGGCTTGAGGAGATCTAGAAGGACTACCTCTGTAAAATCATCTACAACCCCTATTGCAAAGTCTAAACCCAATACTATTGATAAAGGAATAGGTCTTGTTTCCACTAGATTGACTACTAGATCTGCGAAGAGGAAATAGACTCCTCTGGTAGTCCCTACAAAGAGAGGAAGGAAAGAAAAATAAACAAAGGAGAAGAACCTCAGTGTTACAGATGATCAAGATGATGAAGAAGAAGATCCTGATGCAAAGCCGGTGAGGAGAAAAAGAGGGAGCTTATCCTTTGGTGAAAGTGTTTCTACATAAGCTGTTGGTTCCAAGAGTTTACTTGTTGTATCATCTTCTGATGATGAGGGAGCATAATATTTTGGTGTCCATGTACACACCAAACTAGAATCAAAGAGGGAAGAGATGTCTAGTGAAGCCTCTGTGGACCAAAGAGGAGAATAAGATAATCTGGTAAGTTTTGGTCCCTACTTTAAATTAGAGCCAACTCTCAATTCCTTGCTACATTTTGAGAGCATGCTTCAACCAACAACAAAATATTATGATGATGCTGGAGAAGAAGATAAGAAAAATTTTCTTTTAGCTATTATTCAATATGTTATCATCTTAGAAATTGAGTGGGGTGATATAAAGAAAGATATACCTGAAAGAATGTGGGAAACTTTGATGAAAAGGAGATTAGAAGTTGTTGATCTCAAAGAGAAATTTTTTTTTTATGAATACAATAAGATTGAGTCTTCCCTAATCCAAGATGATCTCAAAACCTTGAAGAAGATCAATGTAGACATGTTGATGACAAGGAATAAAATGATGACAAATAAGGTAAGGAAATAGAAAGAGTGATCCAGGATACAACAAGAAAATAAGGGATGCTTAAAGATAATGAAGACGTTGCTGTGGAAAATGTTGAGAAAAATATTCCTCTTGATATAGGTATCACATATATTTTTGAAAATATTAGTGTTGAAGTTGTTGTCAGTGGTGAAAATGATCCTTTGAAAGGTGAAAAGTAGAATGAAGGCGAGGATGAGCTTGAAAAGCACAATGATGTTCCTCTGGGGAACACTAAAGGAGAAAGAGGCAATAATGAACAAGGCAATACAGAAGTAGGAAAATGAAGTGAAGAAGAAGAATAGGGTAATCCCGAGGAAGAGCAAAATAAAGATGAAAAGGATGAAAATGATGAAGAGGATAACAATGATAAAGACACAGATGAAGACAAACCGGAAGAAAAGAAAGAAGAAGAAGAAATGGAAGAATAAAAGGAGGAAGATGAGAAGGAAAAGGGAGAGAAAGAAAAGTCAAATGAAAAATCTCCCGAGAAAAATGAAGGGGAAAATCATATTGTAAAATCTTTAAAGAATCTTGGAGAATCATCCTCTGGTAATGATGTTCTAAAAGGCTTGCTTTCCAAGCAAGTTATATTTTAGTTGATAATTCCCTAGGATCTTTTATGAATTCATATGATTGAAGGATTGGTGGATATGGAGATGTCTCCAGTGCATAAATTAATGTTGGGAGATGCTATGCAAGAATCTAGTAGGAAGGAAATTCTGGATGCACATCAAAAGAAGAAGAAAACTTGTAGATGATGCCCTCAAGGGATTACAAGAAGTCATACCTAACACATCCATTGATACATCTCTCACCCCTATTGAAAATCTAAGATTGTTACTAGAATCTTTCGAGGAGTATACCTCCGGGCTTAGTGAAAACTTAAAACAAGAGGTTGAGGAGAGGTTGGTAGAGAGAAGGTTATTGGAGCTACATGAAAAGTGTGCTCCTGTACACTCTAGAGTTGAAAATAATCTAGAATTCATGAAGGTTTGCGAGTCAAAAGCTAATGTTGTTCTTGTGTATTGCTTGAAGTGGCTGAATGCCATTCAAAATATTAAGGTTGTTATGGACTCTATTGAGTCTCATCTATCTTTCATCTCTTGTACCTATAGCCTATCCAAAGATGGAGACATATCAACCTAGAATGCAATTATTGCGCATAAAGAAAATTTCTTTGTCTTGCAGAAGCAGAAGGAAGAAATTATCGAAAAAAATTATTAGTTGAGTAATATTGTAAGAATGGAATACACTTTGGTTGGCAAGGCTCTAGCATGTTAAAAAAATATTCAAAAGATAAGTTTGACTCCTGATACTTCAGACAGTCCAAAAAAAGCTTTGATAGAGTTGGAATCTCTAAATAAGATGTTGATTGCCACAAAGGATAGTTGGGAGAATGGAAAATATGTATGGGAAGGTATTCTAAAGGAGCTTCAAGGCTCACCATCCTCTGGTTGATACATATTTCTTTGTTTTCATGTTTTCAAGGTGCTTTTGGGACACCCTTTGTCCTTGATGTCAAAGGGGGAGTGAAGAATGGTGCAATGTTTGCGTTAGGGGGAGAAGTGTTGTAAATATTTCTTTTGGAACATGTTGCCATCAATGACAAAGGGCAAGATTGTTAGAAAAATGAAGAACAACTCATTTTGTTGTTTTGTTTTGTCATTGATTTCACCATGAGTTGCATTTGCAAGATCAAGCTTCAAGTTGTTTCAGTATTCTAGTCTGGTATTTGAACTAGTATTTTGCTTGTATCCTCTAATTTTTTGGTTCACGTTTATTTGTTAGTGATCACTGTTACTTATAGTTTTGGGAAATGGTTTGCAAATTTTAGGAGAATGTACATTCAAGATCTCACGTACCTAGATGCTCGTATGGTGCAATGACATTACACTGGTATTTGCAAACATGCTATTAGATCTATCCCTGGCTGACCTAATGAATGTATTGTGTAATGGTGAATTTTTGTTATACGGATATATGTGTGACCTATCCTAACTCCATGCTAACTTGATGTAGTTTTTTGCATGTGTGAATTGATTTTTGAGAATATTTTGTGAGAGATTGAAGCCAACTGTTGATATTTTTGGTGAATGAGAAGTGCATCTAATTAGGTTGACCTAATTGATGCTTGCAAAGAGATCAGATATATATATCAGGTAGTTTTATACACATTTTTCACGTGATGATGTGAATGCAAATGTGAAGAAGAGAAAATATGATGAAGTGTGTCAAGTCAGTTTACTGAGCTTCATTGGAACTGAATTTGTACTCACTAGGTGTACTCTATTAGTTCATTTTCAGGCAGAAAGCCATTTTGTCATTGTAATTTTGTAGGTAGTGAGCAATTTTTTTGGACAGTGAGTCATAGCAGTGAGCCACCCATTTTGTAATATCTTATAACTAGTTATACTATATTGTGAGCTAACACTCACCGTGGTTTTTCCCACTTTGGGTTTTCCATGTAAAAATCTTAGTGTTCATGTGTTCTATGATTTCATGTTTTGTTAATCCTTTTAATTATTTTTACTATTGTATGTATTGGAATAATTGGATGGTATCTGATCAAAAAATTTAAGAAGATACTGATTAACCCCCCTCTCAGTATCTTGGACATTTAACAAACCCAAGATCCACAATGATTGTTTTATCGTGGTATGACATTAGTTCCAAACTTCTTCTCACTATGGTATTAGCATTAGGACACCAAGCTCTCATGCAAAGGATACTAAATGCAAGGTGATTGCAAATGCAATGTAAGCTAGTAAGAATGAAATTATTATAACTAAAATTTTGGAAAGAAAAATAGAAATTCAAAAACAACAAACAAAAACTGAGAAACTAAAGTTTAAATGCAAGCATATGTAGTGAAAAAAAATCAATGGGACTGATTCGCCCTAGGTGGTGAATGAGTCTAGTTACTATTTTTTTGAATTTTTTTAGAATTTTAGAATTGGATTTTATGCTTTATATGTTTTCTGATGCAAATCTAAGATGAAAATGCAAAATTTTACCAATTTTCAATGAAATTGAATGCAATAGTCCAAGCTAAATGAGCTTTCACTAATGCAAGAATTCAAACCTTGTAATGTGAATTAACCAATGCAAAACCTAATGCAATTTTAATGAGAGCCAAATCTAGGATGTAAATGCGCTCCAAATCAGAAATATGATGCTCTATATGTAGGTTCACCAAGATGAAAAGAAGAAAATAGGGGTCCTCTTTCACTTCTAGGGTTTTGGACCTAAAATTTGAGATGTAATTTCCTTACTCTTCACTCAATAACAAATCCTTGAGATTTCAATGAAAAGGAGATTGAAATCTGGAAAGGGACTATCTTAGGGGATGAATGAGATCTAATGAGTGGTTCACCACCAAGTGTAAACTTGGAAAAGATAATGAAATCCAAAGCATAATGTAAAAGCCCTAATTGAATGAAAAATAACTCTAAATGACCTAGAAAAGTGAACAAAATGCAATAGAAAGCTATGTGACTGAAAGTGTGCACCTGAAAGACTAAAGAAGGTAGAATGGAGGTCTAGATCACTAGAAAATATGATGCTAATGCTAACTGGGACTCATTTTCCAATATCAGAAAAATAGTCTACTTTCTAAGAAAATTTGCAGGAACAAGTTTCAACCAAAAGGGTATCCAAACTTGTAAAAATATCTGTTGGTCTATATAGTGGGACTCATTTTCCAATAGTGGAAAATAAATCCACTTTTTCTTTTCTAGAAATTTTGAACTATATTTTGTGCCTCTAGGTCTACTCTACTCTTTCTGACTAATTTCTAGATTTGAAGTTGCAAATTGCCACCTATAGGTCTTCTCCAAGCTTTTCCAAGACTTGATGACAACTTTTAAAACTTTAGGGATTTGAAAAATCTTCTCCAACTTTTCTTCTTGACAAATCTATAACCTAGCCCTACAAATCACACACAAGAAGAGGGAAAAATATTATTAGGTTAGAGAATATGGGTTTGCCTTTGTCAAACCCCTTGAACTAGTAATTAAACCTTGAAATGAAAGCAAGTATGAAAGGAAAATGATGAATGAACAAATAGTAATGTCGCAACTCACCAAATCCTAGCAATAAGGTGTTGCAAAAATGTAATGGCTCCAATGGATGTGGTTCTTGACTTTTGCTTGATGTTGATAGATCTTTGAATGAAGCACTTGCTTGAATCAAAAACCCTACATCACAATTGTTAGCTGTAAAACAACATGATGCATGACACTTGAAGAATGCTCTTGAATGCTTGATAATCTTCCCTTGAAGTGCCTTAAATTCTCTTGTGAATTCCCAAATGATCTTGTGAACTTGCTAAGGAATCTATTGAATGCTAGGTGTTGAATATGAGTGCAAGAACCTTGTATTTATACTTAATTATGTAGGAATTCCTAAAATTACAACACTACAAGTTGACATCATATTTAGGAGAATAAAATCCCAAGTTGGAAAATGAGTCCATCACACATAATGTGTGCGAAAAAAAATGAAAAATTCTTAGAAATGTGTGAAACCTACATTGGGGCCAAAAATACCTATGTAGGACTCATTTTCCCAAGGTGGTGAATGATTCACAAACACTAAATCTGGGCCACACAAGGCAGAAACACCTTAATTATTATTGGTTGTTGATTGGTGTTAGGATTATCCTTGAAAAGATGCAATAAATGAGGCTTGTGGGTGTAAAATAGGGCCAATTAAAGCATAAGAAATGACAATTATTAATCACAAGCCTAGAGGAATGCGAAAGTTTGTTACAACACTTTACAACACTCCAAATAAGGAAAGATTAAGATTAATTGTGATTAAAATTATGTTTATTATGCATAGTTAAATGATAAAACCCTAGAAACGTGTGAAAGTATGTTACAACACTTCACAACACTTTTGCAAGGCACAATTAAATTCCATTAGTTCATAAGGTCCCAAGATCTAATGTGAATGTATTATCCACATTACAACACTAAATCAAGGAAACATTAAGCCAAAATCCACAAGGAGGACCCAAACGAGTGTGAAAATGTCAAAGAACACTTTATTTGACACTACAAGATTATTGAGAAACTAAAGTTGCAATTGGAAGATTCTATAAAAGTTGAAGAAGCTAGTTGCATGAAGTTGCAAACCAAAGTAGAATATTGTCAAAAGATAGAGGCTAAACTGTTGTCTCTAAGAACACAATTATAGGAAAATTCTCTATTTAAAGAACATACTATAAAAGATGATTTGATTGTCAATCTAAAATTAGGGATTGAAGAAAACAATAAGATAGAAGATATGACAAGGTCTAATTTGGAAGCCAAAATAGTTGAATGCCAAAAGCTTCAAGGAGAACTAATCTCTCTAAGAAAAGATCTTGGGAATGTTAGGAAGCAGTTAGAAAATAATATGAAATTTGATGAGAGTACTAGTAAGTTGAATGAGATGTTAAGTAAGAAGAAACATTACAAGGATTCAACTAGTTTCAGCCATGAAGAAGGATAGAGTTTTGAGGTCATAAAAACTCCAAGAAAGAAGATAGATCTTAGCTATCATGTTGTTGCCTCTAAGACTGAAGAAAAGAAGAAATAATAAATTAGGACTACTAATAGTAGACAATTCAAGGACATCAACATGCGAAGAAGTAGAGTCAACTGGTTCATAGGACCTCCACCTACTTGGCAAGATCAATCAGTGAGGTACAATTATTCATTTTCTGGTTATTATTATTCATATAATGGTTATGGGCATAAAGTAAGTTATTGTAGAAGAAGGTCTAAAAGGAGTCAATATGCATTCTCTAGGAATATGAATGTAATATGTTATAAATTTCATAACCATGGTCATGTTGCAAAGTACTGTAGAACTAGGTTTGTGAAACAAGAGAATAAATTATTGCTTGATGTAGATAATCCTTCACTTAACACAACTTAACACTTTTCAAATAAGGTTTCAATACAAATGATTCAAATATGCACCCTCGCTCATTCTTGGCCATGTGTTTCTAAGCCTAAAACATGGGGGTAGCAATCTAATTGCACCAAATAATTGAAGTAAACATGGAATTAGGACCACTTGATGGATTTAGACCTATTTCAATAGAATTTAAGGGTTCCAAATGTTCATGACACAACCAAGTGTTTGAAACCATGAACCTTGCAATTTAGGACTTGCTTTCATTAGTGTATTAGACCAAAACATCAAACAAAAGAGAAACACAATTTTTAAAATCAACTATAGGCATGTGCATACCTATTACAATATGTTACAATGTCTTACCATCCATCGAAGAGCCCACAACACATAGATTTTTTGATTTCCGTAACATAGATCATACAACACAAATTTATTGGAACAATCATGTTTTGCAAATCAGAAATTTTTATCAAAGATATCTCCTTCACACACACATGAAATGATTCCAAAACTTTTAAGGATGTAGATGATGCCAAGAAATAATTTCCCACCAATTTTTAGTATTTTCCCATGGAGGAAACTCAAGTTATGACATTTTTTTATGACTGCAAACCCTAGGTAGGGTTTGGGGCAGTTTTCACCAAAATGACAATAACTTTTGCAAATCATAACAAAAATTGACAAAACCAATTGTAAATGAAAGGTATCTCATTCCTCCATATTCTATAGGTAGTATCCCATCCATACAAGCTAGTATAAATCTATAAAAAAGGAAAGAGAAGGTCAGCAACGTTAGAAATACACAGAAAAAGCTTGCTTCTATTCACCAAAAATTACAAAATCAGTTCTTCCATCCACAATCTAACTTTGGGGGGTGTTTTCATAAATTTCCAATCAATCCCAACTATTTTGAAATAGTTTTTTTTTTATTTTCATGTTGTTGAAACATTTAAAAATGACCTAGGCTCTCAAGCTACATTTTTCTATGACAACCACACTTCTCCCTCACATAATCAAAGTATTAATTATTCCCCTATGATTATTTAAATAAATAAATAAAATTTATTTATTTAAATACGTAACTAATTAATCCTTGTTCCCTCCATCTATTTAATAACATTACCATTTATCCTTCAATCAAATTAAATTATTCATTTAACCAACTTTCCATCCCACCAAATAAATAATTAAAAAAATTATTTATTTCCTTTTTGTCATATTCCCATTTATGAATTAAACCATTATTTAATTCATAAGTCAACCTTCCTCCATAAATCAAATAATATATATTATTATTTGATTTTCCAACTACCTCTTATTCTATCTCATTTATTTTCTACCATTGATTTAATTGGTTGAATCTCAACCCTTTATTTCAAGGCTTTCCCTAACTTTGACCTCATTTTCCCCTAACCCTAATCCTCCTCATCACATTTAATCCTAGCCTTTTATCTTAGGGATTCACCAAATTTTAATCCTAGCCATCCATTCTCAATTTAGAATTCTTTAAAAGGCTCTCTCTCAAGCCATTTTGGGCACACAGTTATTTACAACATGCTTGAGAGATTTTGAGTACTTGAGCATATAATATTTCAATATTTTTCTTAGCTTAGACATAGGTTATAATTGCACTTCAATTCTGAGTGAAATCATACCATTTGTAGCAATATGGAGAAGGCCAATGGAGGTCAATCAATGGAGGCTTGACGACTAGGTGATGTTGTTTAAGTATTTTTATGCTTCTTGCTTTCATTGTTCTCTATTGTTGATTGGGTTTTGATTTAGTATTATGTTATTTACAACTAATAATTTTTTTGATCCCTAATACTTTTGGTGAACCCAATGTTCTATTTGTGGGGGGATGCATATGTTGAGACATCTATTTCCCTTGGTGGCCATTTAATTCTATATTTGTTTTGGTAGTGGTCATTTAACTTTCTGATCTAATTTTCTCGATAACATGTGTTTCATGACTATATAGTTATGAATACTATCTTTGGCTATGTATGGTGTATCATTTGAGGGTACTTTCATTGAAATATTATCGAATAGTTTCTTAATCTACATCATCTGATGCTTGCATTTTCATTTATTTGCAAATGATTGACTATGGTGTGGTAGTTCGCAAAAAGCTCTAGCTAGCTGTCACCCTTATCTTAGAATATCTCAAATATTGTAAACACAAGCATCAATTCGTTATGTCTTCACACCCCCATCAAATGATACACAAAAAAAATGAGGTAGTGAGCTTTATGCCTACCGATTCACACTTTTTTGAAAGTTTCTAACAACCCGTTCAATAAATCCATTTTATGTGATCATTGTATTCCATGAGATAACATCTCTTTCAAGAATTTTTCCAAACAATTCGTATGCCTTGTCTATGCATCCACATTATGCATACATGTCTATTGATGATCTCCTTATTGTCACATTTCTTTATTGATGATCTCCTTACTGCATTAGAAACCTGCCATTGTCTTGGGCTGTATTTATGAAAACTAAAACCAAATTTTGACTAATAGCTTCTCTTTTGTGTTTGTTCCCTACATATGAGTGTTGAAAAGAATTTCTTGAACAAGAAATAATAGTTTTCTTTTAAAAGGATCAATTTCCTAATTGGTAAAAGGATGGATAGGGCATTACTAATGTGAATTTCTCCCATAACATAGATTTCTAGGTCATACAATATGTATTGATTCCTAAATCACTATAATTGATGCAGAAGCATCCTTGGTTCTTGACAATCTTGCATCAACAAAAAAAAACATTTTCTTTCAGTTTTTGTTCATCCTATTCTTACTCAGTTCATGTTGGTGGATTCATCATATTTTCTCACTAGACCCTATGGATCTTAATTTACATCGTGGACATGTTCATTTTCCTTTTTCCAAGATTTGAGCATCATTGAATCTTTTTCTTGTAGGTTATCACTTCCGGACTGAGTGATAGTTTCTTGAATTGACATTGGAATAATTTTCAAACCTATTGGTTAGTTTGATCACTTTGTTATGAAATAACTTTCACAATAGAAGAATATGATATGAAATATGCTGCAAATACTTGATAATAACTGAGAATAACAAGCCACTTCGAGGGGGAAAACCTCCAAATATCTCTAATGAGAACACACTTCACAACTTGATGATGAAATAAGACTCACAACCTCCTATATATACCTATTTACGCCTAGGATATCACCTAGGCCAACTTAGACACACCTATATAAGTCTTAGGCCGACTTACACAACTAAATAACAATATACTAATGTTAATATGACTTAATAGAGAGTTAAGACAGCCACAAGCCGACTATTCATAACCTGATGTACACTAATATTAAGGGTGTAGCATGCCCCCCTTCTTCAAAGAAGCATTGTCCTCAATGCTAATCAAGTTTGGATACTTTTGAATGAACTCCTCATCCTCCCATATGGCATCTTCAACTGGATACCATTTGTTATGAAATAACTTGCACAATAGAAGAATATGATATGAAATATGCCACAAATACTTGATAATAACTGAGAATAACAAGCCACTTCTATGGGGAAAACCTCCAAATATCTCTAATGAGAACACACTTCACAACTTGATGAAATAAGACTCACAACATCCTATATATACCTATTAATGCCTAGGATATCACCTAGGCTCACTTAGACACACCTTTATAAGTCTTAAGCCAACCTACACAACTAAATAACAATATACTAATGATAATATGACTTAATAGAGAGTTAAGATAGCCACAAGCTGACTATTCATAACCCAATGTACACTAATATTAAGGGCATAACACACTTGTGGATCTTTCCCGTAACATGTGGATCTTAACAATGTGATTCAAATTATTCCATGGAGTGTCCTCGACCTTAATTATAGTGTGTTGTAGAAAATTGGACCCTCTTGAGGAAATAAAAAATTTCAAGCATGATTAGATCCGCTTGTGAGTCCCTTTACATCAATTACTCTTTAAAACAACATCTATAGGCCCCTTAGACCCATTAATTTTGATCTTGAGGCTCGTTTTTCCTAGAAATCACATAAAACCTGACAAACAACATTTAATTACATCATACCCTAACAACCCACCTTTAAATAGTAGTAGTGGGACCCATTCTCCACCTTGGGTGAATGAGTCCCCTCTGGTGGGACCCATTTTCCATGGGTGGCGAATGAGTCCCCTTTGAGGGAAAATTCAAATCAAGTGGGCATTTAATTAATTTAACTTTAATTTTTGGTAAATGTCGGCCTCTTAGGTTTAATTAATGGGAAAATAAGGTGTTGTTGCTTATAAATACTCATTATTATTCATTTTTTAAAATCATTTTTTAACCTTTTTATCACTTTTGAAGAGAAATTTCTAAAGTCAAGTCTTCTATCACAAGTTTTATGAATAAAGTTGAAGTTTTAGGGGAGAAAAATAAGGTTTTTATAGGTCTTGAAGCTCACTATTTTGATCAAGATTCAAAATTTCAAATTTTTGATGATGGATGCCTATGGTGAATCATGAAGAAATCTAGGGTGAAGAGGTGCAACTAGCCACTAAATCATGCCTAAGGGCTTGATTTCCTATTGATTCCATCTTCCATTGTTACTCTATCTTCATATTAAGGTTTACATATTATTTTTTTTCATTTGCATTTCATTTCATCCCTCTTTCTCATGTTTTGTGAGATTTCTTGGGTTGAGATCTTGCATCATATAAATGATTCTTGCATGTCTTATTCTAGATCAATAGAATAGGGTTTTTGTCATGATTCAGACTTTCCTCATTTTTAACACATCTAAGGCTAGGGTTTATGTAGATTTTTCTCTATTCAAGGTTTAATTATCCAACTAGGGGTTTGACTAAGGAAAACCCACCATTAGATAAATAATTTTAAAGTGTTTTGCAGGAATTTTTTGAGATCCAAAATCGTGTTTCCATCATAAATTGTTGCATAAGTGTTGAGGTGCCGAACATAGTTTTGTAATTATAGAAATAAAAAGGGGAATAATGCACCATGCATGGCGAATGAGTCCCTCTTGAGGTGAAAATTTGAGTAAGATACATTTCTAGATCCCCAACTGTCAGAAAACAAGTTTTGTGCAGAAAAGTCTTGATCTGGGACTGATTCACCCAAGGTGGTGAATGAGTCCCAGTAAGCCCAAGTTTAAATTTCATCAGTCTTCCAGATCATTTTCCAACCTTCTATAGTTTACCAGATGCATACATTTCGAGAAACAACATTTTGTTTGGTCTGATTTGCATTTCTATTCATTCTTTCATGCTTTTTGCATATCGTATCGTGTTTTCAAACATAGTGTAAATCTTAGTTTAGCATTTGTTTTCATTCATTTAGATCATTTAATTGCATTTAGTTTACTTCATCTAGCTTATATAATATTCCACAATACATAATTTGAATGAACCCTACAACATTTTTGGCCTAACTCTCTCCTTTAAGGTGAAAAACCCTAGAAGAGTAAGAGAAGTCCTAAGAGCCAAAAAGTGACGTTTCATTTTGGTGAACCTAAATTTTGAGCATAACATCATTCTGATTTACATTTTTGTTTGCATCTTAGGATCTCATTACTTCATCATTGTGCATTGTTTGGCATCTTTAGGTTTCTTAAACATTGCATTTGTGAATTTTTTAGATTCCATCACTACATTTCATTTAATCATTCTAAATCTCTGCATTTACATTTTGTATTTGCATTGGAAAAAATTAACATCCTACAAAAATACAAAAAAAAAGAAAAATATCAAAAATTTCATATCCTGAGACTCATTTGCCGCCTAGGGTGAATCAGTTCCTTTATTGTTTTAAATGAGTACTTTCAATTTTTCATTTCCTGCATTGCATCTTTCTATTTTTTTCATTATCACTTTGTTACAGTTCAATTATTTCTATTTTCTTAGCATAAAGTTCCTTTATTTTCATGGCATTTATAGATAGTCTTAGACTTTTACAAGTTCCATTTTTAGTAATATTTCATAGTCCTTTTAGATTAGCTTACATTGAGGAAACTCTTGCAAATATCCAAAACCAATCACATAACACATCCAATGATCCAATTAAGCACATGATTAAAGTTCCAAATAACATCTCATCCAAGCCACTTAGTAGTGATGATGTTGAGAAGTTAGATGAAGTCGTTCAATACTTCCTCTTACTCACTTCATCCTCTAATACTTGCAATGGGAAAACTAAACGCCTTAATGATAATGTTTCCCTCAAACCTTTTGCTTGTGATGAATTTTATTTGTTAGATGAAGCCCTCTAAGACTTCATCTCACATAAGCCATCCACTAAGGTTTGTGGAGACCAACTCATGATATCGAATGTTACAAATTTTAATGTTTCTCTTGAATCTCTTAACCCAATCGATGAAAAATTTACCTCTCAAACCCTCTAGTAGTGATAATTGGAATTTGATAGATGAGTATCTTCAAGACTTCACCTCACCAACTCATCCACTTTAGCTTGTTTTGAGACCCCTAACAGCAAGGAAATTAATGTAATTCAACCTAGGCTTATCATTCACCCACCCTCACATCTGCTTGACCCCTCAAATCGACCCCGATACACCCTTTACCCTCCTAATACCAATGTATCACAACAACCTAGTAATAGTACTATTGCTCATACATATAACACCTTAAACAACCCACAACCACTGCAACCAACCCCACCCTCTTTACCTTTACCCAATCCGCCTAGTGCTCCTTGTTATAACTCACACACAAAGGAGTATGATCTTGTTGAACAACTAAAGAACACGCCTACCAAACTTTCCCTTTTGCATTTGCTTCAAAACTCACCAAACTATCACAATATTCTTCAAATCGCTCTTAAACAAACCATAATTCCTCTTGGTACCACTCTGAATGACATGGAAGCTCTGATCCATAAAAAGAATCTTGACATTACCTTCCACCAACATGAGCTCCCTCCTTTGGAGTTGTGTAATCAACATGATGCTTTTATGATAATTTATTGATTCAATTGTTTTGGTATCAAGCACACCCTCATAGATAATGGTTCTTCCCTTAATCTATGTAGTGTGAGTCTCCTTGATCTTGCTGATAGGTCACAAATCACCCCTGATTCCATCTCCATTTGAGGATTTGATAATACAACAAAGAAATGGCTTGGGATAATTACTTTTCCTATTACAATCGGAATGGTTACTTTGTAGACTCCTATCCATGTCATGCCTTATGATATTTTTTATAATCTTCTTTTAGGTCGACCATGGATTCATGAGATGAATGCAATAACTTCAACCCTTCATCGTATCATGAAATAGATCCCGAGCTTGAAATTTTCTTGCACCTTGAAAAAGGGGTTACAAGTCCTTTGAAAACATTAATTCCAACATCCAATATAGACCCTCTTCAAATTGAGCATAATGATAATGAATCAATTTCTAAATTATTTGGTGACAATTGGGGAACCTTAGAATTGACACCCTTGTTTATGGGCGAATACATACTCACGAAAAAGAAAGATAAGAAACAAGATCAACCAACAAGCATGTCCACTGAAAATTCTAATCAATCTCCTCAAACATTTATCTCCTATAATTTGGATGACAATGCGACATACACAACAAATTTTGACAAGATAGATTATCAAACCCTGCCTAACCTACGATAAATGGAACAAATTTATGGAAAAGGCTATAAGTTTTTCAAATGATTAGGCTATACTGGAAAATGATGTGGAAAACATGAGCAAGGTATTCATGTCCCTATTGAACCTACTACACAAGAAATGAAAACTGGATTGGGTTGCTCTTTTTCTAAAATGACTAAAGCCACTCAAAAACCATCCTTGAACATTAATTTCATAACATGCCACCCACAACAAAAACTTACAAACAAACATCCTAAGTTGCTTGATATAACCTTACCACCTTCATGGACGTATGTTGATAGTGATGAGGATTTGAAACACATGTTAGGTGTTTATGATACCCCATCCTCACATAATTACATGAAAAAAAATTCTAGTGTCATGAATGTTATTGAGCAAGAAGCAAGTGATATCAATGAAGAGCTCTTTGAATCTGAAAGTCCTAAATCCAATGCACTCCCTTTAGGAGATACAATTGATGTTCCAATGGACATCAATGATAAAGATAAAGTTATTAAGATTGGGAAGTGCCTTGATGATGAACAACAAGAAGATACTACCACTTCATGATTTTACTAAAAAAATTTCTTGGAAATATTTTGATATGCCAAAAATTGATGAAAAAATTGTGATGCACAACATTGTCCTTGCTGAAAATGCTAAACCCATTCATCAAAAGATATAAAAAATGGATCCTAACATAGCCTTATGTGTTAAAGAGGAACTTGAAAAACTTCCTAATGCAAGCTTTATTAAACCTATTGATTATTCCCCTTGGATAATCATATTATCACAATTTTCTACTTCCTAATATAGACATGATCATGAATTCAACTACTGGACATGCTTTGTTGTCATTCATGGATGAATTTTCTGGTTATAATCAAATACTTATTAACCCTCAAGATCAATACAAAACTGCATTCACAACTATTTGGGGAACATTTTGTTGGGTTGTGATTCCTTTCGGCCTAAAGAGTGTTGGTGCAACGTATCAACGTGTGATGAAATTAATATTTCATGATTAAATTCATAAAATTATTGAAGATTATGTCGATGATATCCTAGAAAAATATCAACTTGACAAGACAATGTGAACATCCTTTGTACAATGTTCAAATGAATATGTAAATACAACATGAACTTAAATCCAAAAAAAGTGTCTTTGGAATAGATAGTGGTAAAATTTTGGGGTTTGTCATCTCTCACAGAGGCATTGAGGTGGATACAAATAAAATTGATGCAATTATTAACATGCCACATCCTAGGAATATTTCTTAGTTGTGAACATTACAAGGATGAATTAAAGCTATTCATCATTTCATTGCATCTTTAGCTAATTACACATTACCTTTCATGCATCTTCTTAAAAACGGTATACCTTTTGATTGGGATGATGATTGTAAATAGGATTTTGAGAGTCTCAAGGAATATCTAGTCACTCCACCTATTTTACAACCTGCTATGCCACATAGATCGTTTATCTTGTATGTCACCACATCAACCCATGCTCTTGTAGCATTGTTGGGTCAAAACAATGATCATGATAGAGAACATCTTGTTTATTACATTAGTCATACCTTAATTGACTATGAAACATGATACTCGCCAATTGCAAAACAATGTTTGGCTCTTGTATTCGCTATTAGTAAGTTGTAACATTATTTACTAAATCTTGAAATACAAGTAATCAAAAAATTTGATCCTCTTAAATATCTTTTCAACAAAACAGATTTCTCTCGATGCTTAGCTAAGTGGGTGATGTTGTTAACTAAGTTTTATCTTAAATTTGTTTCACAAAAATAAATTAAAGGACAATCCTTAACCAATCACTTAGTTGACGCTCCTGCCCCTTTTTCTTTTCCTAATCCTAATTATTTTCTTGATGATCATGTCTTAACCTTTGACATTAAACCATGGGAGTTATTTTTCAATAGATCTAAGTGTAGAATAGGTTCCGGTGCTGGAGTGATTCTCATTCCACCTGTTGGAAAACCTATTCCCTTATCCTATCGATTAAATTTCCTATGCACAAATAATACAACTAAGTATGAGACTTTGATCACAACTTTACAACCTGCTAGATATCTTTAAATGTTAAACATATCAAGATATTTAGCAATTAACAATTGGTCATTAAACAAATCAGTGGAACATATCAAACTAAACATGAGAAATTATTAAAATACAAGGATCTTACATTGAGACTCAGAAAAATTTGACTCATTCACCATTGATAACATCCCATGCAAAGATAGCTGACATGTAAATACAATGGTGAGTGGAACTTCTCTCATATCCCTGCTCGACCCTTCCACTGATTTCACCTTTATTATTCATCCCATCACCAAACCTTTGATTGATACTTCATTATAAGACATTTTGGCAATAACTCAAGATGCTTCGTGTGAATTGTACAATACAATATATAGTTATTTACAAGATGTTACATTCCAAAGCCTACCATAATGAATATTCGAAAGCATTTACGTAAACTCACAGCTAAGTATGTGATCCTTGCAAATGCCTTGTACATAGAAGATCTTTCAATGGTCTCCTATTACGATGTCTTCACAATTTTGAAATCTCTTTAGCGCTCACGCAGGCTTATTCTAGTGCCTATGGTGGTCATTTTGGTAGTCATTCGTTAGTGCAAAAACTTATTCTGATGGTTTATTATTGGAGACATATGCAAAAGGATTGTTTCACCTACGTTAAAAAATGTCACAAATTCCAAGACCATAGCAATTTGATCCATGTTCCTACTACTGAGCTTCAGACTAATGTTCCTATTTGGCTATTTTTAGTATGGGGGTTCGATCTTATTGGAAAAATTTCACCACCTTCTTTAGCTGGACATACATTTATTATAAATGCAACAAACTATTTCATGAAATGGGTAGAAGCTATTCCCCTTTATTCTACAACTATTGAAGTAATTTTTTGTTTCATATTGGATCACATAATTGCTCACTTTGGACTCCCATCCACCATTGTTTTAGACAATGGAACTCCATTTAAGAATAATTGAGTTCAACAATTTCTTGAAACATTCAACATTAAACATCGCTTTTCTACACTGTATTATCCACAATCCAATGGACAAGTTGAAAATACTAATAAGCTTCTCAAACAAATCCTTAAGAAAACTATCACCAAGCATCATAAAGATTGGAATACACAACTATCCTATGTGATTTGGGCTTATAGAACTAACGTTTGATCATCCACAGGAAATACCCCTTATAGCCTTGTTTATGGAATTGATGTGATCATGCCCTTGGAGTTAGAAATTTCTACTTTGTGAGTTGCTCTCTGAGATATCTTTGATGATGACACTTACAAAGATCAATTATTTCATCAACTTGAGATTCTTGATAAACAACGTATTAATGCTCTTGAACATCTCCAAGCTCACATCAAAAAATTACAATGCAAACACAACATTCATGTCATCCCTCGATCATTTTCTAAGGGATATTTTGTTCTTATTGAAAATCAATGAAATGCTAGTGCTGACAATTAAGACAAAGATAAGTTCAACCCTAATTGGTTGGGACCTTGCAAGGTTAATACCACTTATGGATCTAGTGCTTATCCCTTAATGAAGCTTGATGGAACATCCCTTAAGGAATCCATTAATGTCGGACATTTGTGTCAATATTACCTCTAGCTTCTTCAAATAGTATGATAATTAAAGCATTTTAGTTTAAAGTTATTTGATTCTAAGTAACTTTCACATTGCTTCATCCTTGACAACTAATCTTGAGTTTTCCTTGAACACTAAGGTAATTATATAAATCCCTTTTATAATTTCTTTAGGCTTCATACTATTCTTGTTGTGTTAAGTCAGATCCTTATTAGTGTATTTAATTTAACATATTATCTTCTCATTATTCATGTCATATCTATGCTAATATTGAAACATGTTTTATACTAGATTAGATCAATCATGTTAAATCATGTAGCCATTAATTAAATAAGTTTACTCTAAGTCATTTAATTAATCACATAGCATTTAACATCAACAAAAAAAAAACATCATAACATCAACAACACATTTCTATATATATCTCAAAGATTTTTTTTTTACATATCATCATCATATGAAATGTAAAAATGGTCTGTGAGAGCTAGACCCCTCGGGATCTGGTACTCGTGATCCAGTCCTTGGGAGTTGAGAGATGGTCGTGTGTGACCGTGATCATGAACTTCCGAGTCTAAGTGCATAATATAGACCCTATACTCAACCAATGGCTACAAGCCGCTCATTTTCCATCTCACCCCTCTCCTCTCATGCCTGTGCCAGCTCTACCTATATTCTCTCTACCTCTGTTGAGGACTATGCTGACTGTAGTGTACTCTCAACTCGGTAGAGTTTCATCCTTACACTCTTGTACATTGTCGGTAGCGTCATGAAAGGTTTGAGTGACTCTAGCTCTTCCTCCATGATCAGTGGGGGAACATAGTCAGGATCCATCTCCTCCTTGTCAATGGATGTTGGAACTATCTCTGTGGTAGCCTGATGATAGAACTCTCTCCAGTCTCTCATCACTCTTACAAAGTAGACAAAGTACACAATCAGTAACACACCATCATGGTATATATATATAAATCAGAGAGGAAATCACTAAAGGACATGCGTAAAATAAAATATCATCACCTATGTCTCCAGATGCATGAGGAATGCCAACTTCATCCTCTCTGGGGGGACATTGAAGATGTGCTAGCCTCTCTCTAACTCTGAGTGCTAAAATCTACTATAGCTACTGTCTGTGATATGGTCGTGTAAGTATGTGAGGACTCTCCATGTTTGTACCAATCCTCAATATCTACCTAATCACCCTCAATCATGGGTGGCTCCTCTTCATAGTAATCATCCCCCTCCTCATCCTCCTCTTAGTCCTCATAATCATGATCAACTTCAAACTAGTAAACCTCATCAATAACATCTATAAAAATCTTTGCTGGCCTACACCATATCTCCTCTGCTCTCTCCTCTAGCTCATCACCCTCATTTGGTGCTGGTCCTACATCACCTGTTGGGAAATCCATGGGGAATACAGGAGTTGGTCCTGCATATGACCATCACTCCTCATGCCCGTTTGTGCTTCCAACATCATCAACATCAAATGATGGTGGTTGGTTGTGATTTCAATCATCAGAATCACTCTCACAAACATGATCTATCATCAGATAAATAGTATCACCTAACCTTTGGTCATTCCACACTAATTGTCTAATAAAGGGGCACACCCTCAATGGTGTTTGCACCTATCCAAACTGTCGCATGAATCACCCATAGTAGAATGTTCATTCAATGTAGTCATGCCTCACTACCAGATACCTGTCCATCTGCATCCTCCTCAACTATTCTATGGGATCTAGCCACTATATCATTAGTAGATAAGGTCTCCAAAGGATCTCATCCTCCTCTAGCTAGTCAAATCTCACCCTCCAAAACTATAAACCTTCAAACTACCACAAGTGTCGTAGAGGATAGCTGAATTCTCGTGGGTAACGTGCAACTATAGTATAAGGGTATCCAATAGGCCTTGTACATGTGATATTCTCAAGGAACCAAACATGTATAAGTGTACAATGTACCATATTATTGATCTCTCAAAACACAAACTGATCAAGATCATGATACAAGTGTGCTAGAATGCAACAACCCAAGCATAGACTGTCATTCACTCATACATCCCTCAAATCAAGTGTACTAGTCCTCTATCTAAGTGTGTCACTCATCCATATAGATTGAGAACTAGTGCCACTATGTGCATCATAACATACTTAATCACTCGAGCTCATGAATACAACATGGGAAGATCTATCTACGTCCTAACCTTCTCATCATGTATAGGTCCATCTAAATAGTACTGCATGCCTCTCTTATTCTCCTGGAATGATCGATCCCCCCAGAAATATACCCTTTCTCCCTAAATAGGAACTCAGAGGATGTAGTGTACATCCTTGAGAGTGATCATTATTTCCTTAGTGGGAAGATGAAAGGTACAAGTATCAACATCCCAATGCTCACATAGAGCCATAAGCATGGCATCATGGTATCTCATAGGTGGCATAAGATATTCCAAATAGATACCCACTAATTGTAAATTCTCTACCTCTACCATTGATAGCACTGACGCATGATCTCTCAAGAATGTAAGTTGTCTTCCCCCTATCCACTGTCGTGACTAGGTGGGAACCTATCAAAATTATCACAAAATGCTTTACATTTCATCTAATTTCTTCAATTTTCACATAATTCATCATGCAAGTGTGCTAAATTTGATCTAGTGTGCTTTTCTCATGGTCCTAGACACTTTAGAACCCTTTTTGGACATTTTGCAAATAAACAAGACACTTTGCGAAGAAATGGGACACTTCATAAAAAATGGGACACTTTGCAAACAAAAAGGACACTTTATGAACAAATGGGACACTTTGTGAAAAAAGGGGACACTTTGCAAAAAAAATTCCAAGAACCCTGAATTATCCTATGCATGCCTAAAAATCATTAAAATATTACAAAATCACAAGAAGAAAGTTGTAGAATTGACTCACCTCATGATGTAGCTCATTGTGTGCCACCTACTCACAAAGACCATCGAGATGTGAAGGTGTGTAATCTCGTCTGCTCGGCATGTTCTTCTCTCACTAGTCACTTTCAAGCTACAAGAAGGTAAAATGAATAGTACGTGACAAATTACTTTCATCTACTTCTTTTAATCTCTTTTCATCTCTTTTTACTTTTACACATTAGTATACAGTTATCATCTTTTCATGAAGTCATAATGTATACATTCTTTGAATCAACATAACGAGAGCTAGGGTAATCCATTTTTGATGTTGTTTGATGTGTTGGAATCATGTTTCCACACTAATCATCATCAATTGCATATCATTATGTAGGATGGTACTTGGAAATGCTCTACAATATGTTTTCTCTTATTTGATGTGGCTAGACTGCTACCTTGATTCCACCTACACAAAGCAAGTGGAATCAAGGGGGGGAACACATCTACCCTCGAATTGGATTCGTAGGGGTTAGACATAAGGAGTTTTGATCAATTAACGAATGTGTGTTGTAGGATGCGATTCCTAATATTGTGGTTGTGTAGATAACTACATTGGGGACTTCATTCTCTCATATTTTGAATGTGTATCCTTTTATGTAATAAAGTGCATCTTTTAGAGTCCTTTAGCTTACATATGCATGTAGAGTCATATGGGTGCTAAAGTGGAGGCTAAATGTGTCATATAAAATTGGACCCTCTTGAGAAAAGAGATAATTTCATGCATGATGGGACCCACTTGTGAGTCCCTTTACATTAATTACCCTTCAAAACAACATTTATAGGCCCCTTAGACCCATTAATTTTGATCTAGAGGTCTTTTTTACCTAAGAAATCACATAAAACCTGACAAACAACATTTAATTACATCATACCCCAACAACCAACCTTTAAACAACAATAGTTGGACCCATTCGCCACCTTGGGAAAATGAGTCCCCTCTAGTGGGACCCAATCACCAAGGGTGGCGAATGAGTCCCCTTTGAGGGAAAATTCAAAATCAAGCGGGAATTTAATTAATTTAACTTTAATTTCTAGTAAATGTCATCCTCTTAGGTTTAATTAATGGGAAAATAAGGTGTTGTTTTTGGATGCTATGGATGTGTTGATGATATGTTGTTGTCATTGATGTCAACACTATTAGCATTTGATGTATTGAAGGCTATATATGTCGAGGATATTGAGAAAATTGTTAAAAGAAGAGTTCCAAGTTGCTAGTGGTTCAATGAAGGTCATGAAGGTTTCTTATTATGTACGATGAAGATCAGTTGTTGTGGATTAAAGGGTTTTCTATTGAGTGTATCTATTTCATCCACCAGAAGTTTTAGAGGTCCGTGTGAAAATTTGTTTGTGTTGTGAATAATTGTGTTTTGATAGTATTTATGTGGGTTTTGTTAGTGTTACATGTTTCTGGTCCTACAAATGTTTCTCTATTAGTTCCTATTATTTTTGGATGCTTCTAGATTGTTCTCTATCTTTGTGGTATGTCCACATTGATCGATGTGCTTGATGTCAAAGATTTTTCTTTGTATGTTTGGTTTTTTATGTTCTTGGTCGATATGATGGTGGTAGCGTGTTGTGGATCTTCAAGGTGAAATTAATTGAAGTCTTTTTGTGTTGGAGTTATTAATTTGGGTCTCCACTGTGTTGTGGCCAACCTTGGTGGATTCACATTGAAAATTTATTTGTAAATTTGGGTTGACATTGAAAATATGTTTTATATTTCTGGCCGACTAAGTTGTTGATGTAATCTCATGTTGCAGATATATAAGAGTGATTGTTTCATCAATGTAAAGTGTGCTAAGTGTGCTCCTATGTGTGTATGTATGAATATAATTTGATTGTAGAGAAGAGTGTGAAGAAGATTGAGCGTAGTGTGAAGAAGTCTGAGCAAAGAGTGAAGAAAGTTTTTCTGTGCTTAACTGGAACTGTAATCAGGCTTGTGTAGAATCTATTTTCTTAGTTCACATTTTGGATGGTTTTAGTCCAAACATTTCTTTGGAAAGTGAGTCCTCTTTTGTATTTGAGCAGTGAGCTCTAGGTAGTGTGCCTGAATGCATGTGCATTCCCATTATTCTTATACTTTTAATAGGGTATAATATTGTGGACTAACATCCACCATGGTTTTTCCCCTAATAGTGTTTCCAAATAAAAAATCTTGGTGTTCTTTGTGTTTCTGATGTGTTGATTATTCATGGTTTATTATTCATTCATCAGATCTGAGATTAAGTTAAGTAAAAATTGAAAAGTTTAAATATTCTGTGACAACTGATTGACCCCCCTCTTAGTTGTCTGTCCTTATTTTTCCAACAATTGGTATCAAAGTAGGTTCCTCTAAAGAAGTTTAAAATATTGAGGTGATCTGAGATGGCATCATATAAGAAGGATGATCCTAGATTTGATGGAACAAACTACTCATTGTGGAAAGCTAGGATGGAGTGTCATTTGAAGTGTATAGGTGAACCCTTCTAGAAAATTACAAAGAAAAAATATGTTATTCCTGTGATTGGTCCTTCCATTGCTGATGAGATTAAAAAGGTTGAGAATAATGTCCAGGCTATGAAAGATTTGCTGAGTGCTCTAAAAGATTCAGAAATGAAAAATGTGTTAGGTCTAAAGACAACTCATGAGATGTGGAAGAAGCTAGAAACTTTTCATGAAGGAGATGCACATGTGAAGATGGCTAAGCTATAGATTTTGAAAGGAAAGTATTAAAATTTGAAGATGGGTGAAGATGAAAACATTTCTTCTTTTATGCAGAGACTAAATGAACTAGTGATGGGTATTACACGTGCTAGTGGTATTTTGGATGAGGAAGAAATTGTGGCTAAGGTGCTCAGATCATTGCATCCCTCCTACAAAGCAAAGGCTCATGCTATTGAAGAAACCAGATCATTGTCAGATGGGAAAATAGACTAGAGTTTCTTTTCAGAGAAAACAACATAATTCAAATGGATTAGTGGAGCTGATACATACTAATCTATGTGGTCCCTCTAGAGTTAGAAGTCTCCATGGTCAAAGGTAATTTATGCTGATTATTGATGATTACTCTAGAATGATATGGGTTGCTTTCTTAAGAGAAAAATGTGAAGCATTAGAGAAGTTAAAAGGTTTCAAAGCTATGGCAGAGAATGAAAAGGGTCTAAAAATAAAATGCCTAAGGTTAGATAGAGGTGGTGAGTTCACCTCCAGGGAGTTTAATTATTTCTATGATGAGCATGGAGTCATAAGACAGTTATCTACTCCCCGAACCCCTCAACATAATGGAGTTGTAGAGAGGAAGAACAAAAAAAAATTGGATGTTGATAGAACAATGATGATTGAAGGAAATGTGAATTACATCTATTGGAGTAAAGCTATAAGCACTGCTATGTACACTTTGAATCGAGTAAATGTAAATGGTAATTCCGGTAAGACTCCTTTTGAACTATGGTTTGGTTATAAGCCTACTATTAAATACTTCAAGATATTTGGAAGAAAATGCTACATCAAGAGAGATGATGATATAGGAAATTTGGATGCAATAAGTGATGAAGGAATCTTTCTAGGTTACTCCACTAGAAGCAAGGCCTACTGGTGCTATAACAGAAGATTGGGAAAAATGGTTGAGAGTGCAAATGTCAGAGTTGATGAGGACTTTTCTAAATCATCCAAATATCGTGGATATGATTTAGATGAAAAAAATACAAACAAAGGGAAGAATGTTTAGACATAAAATCAACTTCAAATCGTGCCATATGTTCCATATGCTCCATGTGTTCTAGTAATTCAAGGTAGTTAGGAAGGAGAGACAAGTGCAAGTATAGAAGAAAGATTAGAATAATCAAAAGTTTGAGAAAATACTAAAACTATAAGGTATGTAAAGCTAAATCATTTTGAAAATCAAATTATAGGACACAAGAATAAAGGTGCACAAATGAGAAGAAAGATTCCAGAAGAGTATTGTCTGATATCCAAGATTGAACCTAAAGATGTCAATGAAGCTTACAATGATGAACACTAGATGGAAGCTATGAAGGAATAATTAATGTAAATTGAAAAGAGTAATACATGGGTACTTGTTCCCATACCAAAAGATAAAAAATGTGATTGGTACTAAATGGGTCTTTCTAGAAAAACCTGAATGAACAAGGTGAAGTGGTCTAAAATAAAGCAAGACTGGTATGTAAAGGGTATTCACAAATGGAAGGTATTGATTTTGAAGAAACCTTTGCCCCTACTGCCAAAATTGAAGCTATAAGGCTATTTCTTGCTTATGCTACATATATGAACTATAACGTCTATCAAATGGATGTAAAGTCTTCTTTTCTAAATGGTGAGCTAGAAGAAGAAGTATATATTGAGTAGCCAGATGGATTTCAATTAACTGATAAGAAAAATATGGTTTTCTGATTGAAGAAAGCTCTATATGGACTCAAGCAAGCCCCATGAGCCTGGTATGCTAGGTTGGAAAAATATTTAATGAAGTTTAGATTAAATAAAGGCACTATTGATAGCAACTTATATTTCAAGTTGGATCATGAAATAAAGCTGATTATTAAGGTCTTTGTTGATGACATTATATTTAGAGGAGATGATAATATATGTATGAAGTTTTCTGATGAAATGAAGAATGAATTTGAGATGAGTATGATTGGAGAGATGAAATTATTTTTGGAATTGCACATTAGTTAGATAAGGGAATCTTCATATCTTAGTCCAAATATGTGAGAGAGATGTTGAAGAAGTTTGGTATGGAAGACTCAAAACTTGTTGGTACTCCCATGGTAACCGAATGCAAATTAACACATAATGATGATTCTCCCAAGGAAAATCAAACAAGGTACAAATCAATGATTGGTGGATTGCTCTACTTAGTCAAACTAGACCAGATATTATGAATGATGTATGTATGGTTGCTAGATTTCAAGTTGATCCAAAAGAATCCAATGTGACTGTAGTAAAGAGAATTTTTAGATATCTGAAAGGAACAATTGATTTTGGACTTTGGTATGCTAAGGATGATGATCTTACTTTGAATAAATTTACTGATGTGGATTGGGAAGGAGATGTAGATGATAGGAAGAGTACTAGTGGTGGTGCTTTCTTCCTCGGGAAGAAGCTAGTGTCATGGTTGAGTAGAAAGAAAAATTCCATTTCTCTATCTACTCCCGAGGTAGAGTATATTGTTGCAAACAATTGTAGTCAAGTGATGTGGATGAAATAGATGTTGAAAGCTATTAGAGTAGTATATGATGAACCTATTACCATATATTGTGACAAATCAAGTGAAATAAACATATCAAATAATCTGGTGCTACACTCTAATACCAAGCATATATCAATCAAGTTCCACTTTCTAAGCGAGAAAGTGAGTGAGAAAGAAGTCAAACTGGAGTATGTTCCTACCAAAGAACATGTTGCAGCTTTTTTTACTAAGGCATTCCTAAAGGATACTTTTGAGTATCTTAGAGCGATGCTAGGTGTGATTACCCCTCCTGATATGAAATAGGATGCATTAATTTGCATCAATCCATGCATTTCGTGATCATATTTTGATCCAGATTGATGTTTACATGGCTGCTACTTAGGGGGAGTAGTCAGATATGTAGATATGTGGTTCAGATCTTGTATGTTGAAAGATAATGCTTATCTTTGCCAATGATGTCAAATTGGGAGAAGAGTAATGTTAAAAAAAAAATGTTTCTTACCTAGAGAGAAGAGTCTTGTGGGGATAAGTTCATGCATAAAAGGTCAAGGAAGAAGAGTCATAATAAAAGGAGTAAGTGTTGATTGAGAATCGGGTTGATGGTATATTTAACATCATGTGTTGCCATCAATGCCAAAGGGGGATATTTTTTGATGCTATGGATGTGTTGCTGATATGTGGTTGTCATTGATGTCAATACTATTAGCATTTGATGTATTGAAGGTTGTATATGTCAAGGATATTGAGAAAATTGTTAAAAGAAGAGTTCCAAGTTGCTAGTGGTTCAGTGAATGTCATGAAGGTGTCTTGTTTTGTATGATGAAGATCAGTTGTTATGGATTAAAGGGTCTTCTATTGAGTGTATCTAGTTCATCCATCAGAAGTTTTAGAGGTCCATGAGAAGATCTATTCATGTTGTGAATAATTGTGTTCTTACAGTATTTCTGTGGGTTCTACCAGTTTTCTTGAGTGAAGTTTATGTGTTTTTGGTGCTGCAGATGTTTCTATGTTAGTTCCTATTGTTTTTGGATGCTTCTAGATCATTCTCTATCTTTGTGGTACATCCACATTGATCGGTGTGCTTGTGGTCAAATATTTTTCTTTGTATGTTTGGTTTTTCATGTTATTGGCTGAAATGATGGTGGTAGCATGTTGTGGATCTTCAAGGTGAAATTAATTGAAGTATTTTTGTGTTGGATTTTTTAATTTGGCTCTCCACTATGTTGTGGCCAACCTTGGTGGATTCACATTGCAAGTTTATTTATAAATTTGGGCTGACATTGAAAATATGTTTTATATTTCTGGCTGACTAAGTTGTAATCTCATGTTGTAGATATATAAGAGTGATTTTTTGAGAAAAGTTAGAGTGTACATAAGAGAAAATGTATTCCAAAGAAAGTGCAGATGTTGGAATAGTGTTCTAATCATTCGATTGTAGAGAAAAGTAAGAAGTTTGAGCGAAGAGTGAAGAAAGTTTTTTTGTGCTTAACTAGAACTATAATCAAGCTTGTGTAGAATCTATTTTCTTAGTCACAATTTGGATGGTTTTAATCCAAATCTTTCTTTGGATAGTGAGTCCTCTTTTGTATTTGAGTAGTGAGCTCTAGGAATTGTGCCTAAATGCATGTGCATTCCCATTATTCTTATACTTTTAACAGGGTATAATATTGTGGAGTAACATCCACCATGGTTTTTCCCCTAATAGGCTTTCCACATAAAAAATCTTGGTGTTCTCTATGTTTTTGATTTCTTGATTGTTCATGGTTTATTACTCATTCATCAGATATGAGATTAAGTTAAGCAAATATTGAAAAGTTTAAAATACTCTGTGACAACTGATTCACCCCCCCTCTTAGTTGTATGTCCTTGTTTTTCCAATAGTTGCTGCTTATCATTATTATTCATTTAAAAAAAATCCTTTTTTTAACCTTTTTATCACTTTTCAAGAGCAATTTCTAAAGTCAAGTCTTTTATCACAAGTTTTATGAATAAAGTTGAAGTTTTAGGGCAGCAAACTAAGGTTTTTGTAGGTCTTGAAGCTCACTATTTTGAGCAAGATTCAACATTGGAAATGGTTTATGATGGAATCCTATGGTGAATCATGAATAAATATAGGGTGAAGAGGTGCAACTAGCCACTAAATTATGCCTAAGGGCTTGATTTCCTATTGATTCCATCTTGCATTGTTACTCTATCTTCCTATTAAGTTTACATTTTATTCTTTTTGCATTTTCATGTCATTTCATCCCTCTTTTTCATGTGTTGTGAGATTTTTAGGGTTGAGATCTTGCATCATATAAATCATTCTTGCATGCCTTATTCTAGATCAATAGAATAGGGTTTTTGTCATGATTCAGACTTTCCTAGTCTTTAAGACATCTAAGGATAGGGTTTATGTAGATTTTTCTCTATTAAAGGTTTAATTATACAACTAGGGGTTTGAATAAGGAAAAATACCAATTAGAAAAAAAAATTAAAGTGTTTTGCAGGAATTTTTTGAGATCTGAAATCGGGTTTCATTTAGAAATTATTGTGCATGTGTCTCGGTGCCAAACAGAGTTTTGTAATTATAGAAATTAGAAAGTGGAATAATTAACCATGCATGGTGAATGAGTCCCTCATGATGTGAAGATTTGAGTTAGATACATTTCCAAATCCTTGACTATCAGAAAATAGGTTTTGTGCAGAAAAGTTGTGATCTGGGTCTAATTTGCCCAAGGTGGCGAATGAGTCCCAGTCAACCCAAGTTCAAATTTCATCAATTTTGTAGATCATTTTCCAACCTTCTATAGTTTACCAAGTTCATACATTCTAAGAAACAACATTTTTTTTGGTTTGATTTTCATTTCTATTCATTTTTTCATGCTTTTTGCATATCACAATGTGTTTTCAAACATAGTGTAAATCTTGAATTAGCATGCATTCTCATTCATTTAGATTATTTAATTACATTTAGTTTACTTCATATATCTTAGATAACATTCCACAATACATAATTTGAACAAAACCTATAGCATTTTCAAAGTAATCCTTCTATTTTTTCTTATTTTGTCCCTCCTTGTCCTCAATTGGCTTAATTGGCTTGATTTTTCCTTGATTTATTAAGACTTTATAATGTCTTGTAAAGGTTTTGTAAGGTGTTGTAATACATTTTTACACTTTTCTAGACTCTTCCTATTATAATTCATCTAAATATTCCCTATTTATCCCTTACCATGTCCTATTCTAAAGTGTTGTAAAGTCTTGTAACAAACTTTCATGCTTTTCTAGGCTTGTGATCACTAATTAAACCTTTCTTATGACTTATTTGGCCCCTTTATGCACTTATAGGCCTTAATTAAGTGTAGTTTTGAATGTAAAATTGACAAACATCATTAAATACAACTTAATTCTTGACACCCACTTACATGCCTTGAGTGGAACCCATTCACCATGGGTGGCGAATGAGTCCCTCTTGGCACAAAATTAAAAATAATTTCAAATTTATTTTGAGTTTTTATTCATTTAAATCTAAGGTCAGCCTGTGATGTTGCATTTTTGAGAAATTAGGGCATAAGTGTGTATAAATATATGTTTTTCTATTCATTTTAGGATCCATTTCATTCATTCAAGTATTCATGCATTCCATATCTCTAATCATTCAAGCATCATAGCATCATTTTATCAAGAAATTATCAAACATATTGAAGTAGCCATTGACATATCTTCAGACTTTGAAATTAAGGGTTTAGTGAGTCTATAAAATTTTCATGTTATTTGTTCATCACTCTTTTCTTATTTCATTTCATTACCAAGGGTTTGATTACCAAACTGGGGTTTGACCAAGGAAAACCCCTATACTCTAACCCTTAACCATTTCCCCCCTCTTTGAATGTGTGTTTGCAGGTCATGTAGGATAAAATTTCAAGGAGATAGGTGTTGAAAAGTGGTCAATAAGTCATCAAAGCTATTCAAGTCAACAAAGAGCTTATTCAAGCTTGGAGACATCATTTAGCCCATTTTTTGCAGATTTAGATCTATCAACCCGACAAGCAGACAAGTACACATCTAGACCCATAGAGTTGACTTCAGGATTTGTAGATTTTTGTAGGTGGACTAATTTTCCATTTTTGGAAAATTAGTCCCAATATTAGGTTGGAATTTTTTTTTTCAGTGGATTTCAGTTCCCAACACCCCAAAACCTATTTCAACAAAATTTACCAGAACTAGGACTAATTCGCCATCTATGGAAAATGATTCCTAGTGGTCATCAACAAAAATTTATGAAGCGTTCCATAACCTTCAAAAATTAGTAATCTACCTCCAGGTGCACCCCATTTAGTTTCATTAAGTTCTTTTTTCAATTTGTTTATGTTTCTATTTCTTGTTTTCATATCACAGTGTGTTTTTAGACACTTTGTATTTCTTAGTTTTGCATTCATAAACAATAGTATCTTTTAGTTTTCTGCATCTATTTTATCTCATCTAGGAATTTTACATTCATATTACCTGAATCTCGAGTGTTGACATAGTGGTTTGTACCCTATTCCTTCCCTTTTAAGTGAAAAGCCCTAGAAGGGAAAGTAAACATTAGGGTTCCAAAACCTGTGTTTACAACTATGAATCAATAATGGTTTGATTTTGCACTAAATAACAACTATAACAACAAATGTAAATTGAAATTTTGTAATCTAGCTCATACATCTATGAGAGGAATCAAGGAGCCTATAGCAGATGAAATACCAAGCTCCATTTCCCTATGAACATGTGGAGGTATACCTGCTTCCAACATCTGAAAACAAAACAACAAATTATTAAATCACAAAAACTATAATAGTGATGCACATCATGGCTTATAATGAATGAGATAATTAATAAAAAATTTAGTACTTATTAAACTATATATTCTAACTATCATGCTTACTATTTTCCCTATCCATAGCTTGATCGAAAGTACCTATTTTTAGGATTTTACCCATAGTAGCAAGGCAATCAAATGTTTAATAAAATGATTTGGTAGAAATGTATGATAACCATGGTAGCATAGAGAAGGTAGTGAATTGTTTGAAAAAATTCCTCAATGAAATGGGGTCTCATGGTGATGGAATGCCATTACAAACAAATGTGTAATAGAATTCTATCACCATGAGACCACTTTACTTTGAGGTATTTTTTCAAACTATTCATCACCTTCTCTATGGTATTATGTTGGGATGGGGTGGATGGTATATTGTGGTCTTGGTTATGAGATGGAGGGAAATCATGACATGAAGAGGGAGGGGTGGGGACATGAACAAGTGTAATAGGTGGAAGGTTCCATGGATTGATAAATTGAGGATGAGGATGAGGAACATGAAAATAATTTGGAGGGGAATTTTGGCTAAAGGGTTGGTTTCTATTCTTCAGGTAGTAAGCTATTTGAAAAAATCCTTGAAGAAATGTGGTATCATGGTGATGGAATGGTATTCCATCACCATGATACCACATTTCTTCAAGGAATTTTTTACAACTACTCACTTCATTGACTATGATATTGCTTACTATTATGCTTTGATAGATTTTTTCCAAGAATCCATAGTTTGTTGGAAAGCACCTATTTTAGGATTTTAGCCATAGTATCAACAAAGTGAGTAGTTTGATTAAATGATTTGGTAGACATGTATGAAAATCATGGTAAAATAGAAAAGATGACGATTTGTTTGAAAAAATGCCTCAAAGAAATGTGGTCTCATGGCGATGGAATGGCATTCCATCATCATGAGACCACATTTCTTTGAGGAATTTTTTTAAACTACTCACTACCTTGTCTATGATATTGCTTACTATTATTCTTTCATAGATTTTTTCCAAGCATCCATAGTTTTTTAGAAAACACCTATTTTAGGTTTTTAGCCATAGTAGCAAGGAAATGAAATTCTATTTGATAAAATGATTTGGTAGACATGTATGGAAAATGTGGTAGCATTGAAAAGGAAGTGAGTTGTTTGAAAAAATACCTAAAATAAATATGGTGTCATGGTGATGGAATGGAATTCCATCACCATGACACCACATTTCTTTGAGGAAAATTTTCAAACTACTCATTGCCTTGTCTATGCTATTGTTTACTATTATGATTTGATAGATTTTTTCCAACCATCCATAGTTTTTTGGAAAACACTTGATTTAGGAATTTAGTCATAGCAGCAAGGAAGTGATTAGATTGATAAAATTCTTTAGTAGATGTGTATGGAAAATGTGGTAGCATAGAAAAGGCGGTGAGCTGTTTGAAAAAGATTCCTTAAGGAAATGTGGTCTCATGGTGATGGAATGGCATTCCATCACCATGAGACCATATTTCTTCCAGGATTTTTTTCAAACTACTCAATGCCTTATCTATGCTATTGCTTACTATTATGCTTTGATAGATTTTTTCCAAGCATCCATAGTTTGTTGGAAAACACCTTTTTTATGCTTTTAGCCATAGCAACAAGGAAATGACTATTTGATAAAATGTTTTGGTAGACATGTATGGAAAATGTGGTACCATAGAAAATGTGGTGAGCTATTTGAAAAAATTCCTATAAGAAAAGTGGTCTCATGGTGATGGAATCAAATTCCATCACCATGAGACCACATTTATTTGAGACATGTTTTCAAACTACTCACTACCTTGTCTGTGCTATTGCTTACTATTATTCTTTGATATATTTTTTCCAAGAACCCATAGTTTGTTGGAAAGCACCTCTTTTTAGGCTTTTAGCTATAGTAGAAAGGAAGTGAACTATTTGATAAATCGCTTTGGTAGACATGTATGGAAAATGTGGTATAATAGAAAAGGCGGTGAGTTGTTTGAAAAAATGCCTCAAAGAAATTGGGTCTCATGGTGATGGAAATCACCATGAGACCACATTTCTTTGAGAAATTTTTTTAAACAACTCACTGCCTTGTCTATGCTATTTCGTACTATTATTCTTTCATATATTTCTTCCAAGCATCCATAGCATAGACAAGGTAGTGAACTGTTTGAAAAGATGCCTCAATAAAAAGTGGTCTCATGGAATGCCATGACAAGAAAATGCAATTAGTAGCTGCTCCTAGTTATTACTTATGCTATGTGAAGTAATTGCATCTCTGCTTATGATGAATTCCTAAACATTTATATTGTAGTTGAAATTTTTTAATCTATCATCTAGTTATTAGTTATGGAATGTGAAGTAATGCTTTGAGTTTGAAAGATGTATAATGCAATCTAATCAACAATCTAAATATAAACTACACAAATCTATTAAGTACAATTCATTAGTTAAACTCTTTCTTCTATTACCTACATGAAGGTTTGTCTAAATCCATTGGCATTGAGAGATGTTCCTACAAAACTTTGAATATTAGCGTATTCAACATCCAAAATCAGATATTAGAATACAATTCATATAACAATGCTATTAACATGTAATAAATTTATAATTGTTTACTAGTTACATACCTCAATGATATATGTAATGAAGTAATAAGAAGTTGTAGTGATAGTGTATCTAGTATCAACATTGTGATCCTCAAATTTTATTACAATCATAAAAATAAACTAGTTAATCTTGCATTTCAAAAATGAAATTTAATAAATTAAATTCAATGGACATGCTAACATTTACCTAAGTATCAATACCATAAGCCTCATTCAAAATGTCAGCTACCCTAGCCATCTCTATAGCTGCAAACATATCTTGTGTAGTAGCCTCCCGAGTGTTGGTGGGGTCATATGTATAAGTTTCCCCACAAACCTAACACAAATGGGTGCAAGCCTACAACCTGAAGACTCCCCTGGATGATAGGATTGGCATATTGGATGACACTCTGGGTCAAAGAGTTGATAGCCTACAAATTGTCTACCTTGACACTCTCCTTCGTGATGGAAGGGATAATGATGAGTGCATGAGTCAGCCTACCGATAGGTCATCTTGCTTGTTTCCTAGGCTCTTATCATGCTCCAGGTCTATCTTGAGCCGACCCCCCACCTCTTCCCTAGAAGTCCCTCATATCAAGATAATTCAGGATTTTTTTTTAGGATGAACTCATAGTAGAGTTTTCATAGGAAATATCAAGGGACTTTGCAATTGTTACATGGTTGGTAATAAAAAAACATGTAGCACCTATCCCAAAAAAGTTCCTAATCCCTTGGTGGTGGCACAAATAGATAGGAAACCTCTTCACATTGAGGTAAAGATTTCAATTTGTGTGTGGGTCAGTGAATAATGAGCAAAAATCATATTTTATAATTTTTTCATATTTTACATCTTTATATGATAATTTATCTATGTAAAAATTCCTAGTTGCTTTCCTCCTATCTTGTCAACCACTTAATTGTTTGTTGATTGGATCAACAGGTTTTAACATTTATTTATGCGAATTTCCAAGTTTTCTTCTTTCCATGGTTGAACCTAAAGGATCATTCAACCTCATTATTAACTCCTCAATATGTTTCTAATTGTTTTCAATTACCCCCATTAGATTGTGCTGAGTACCAATAGGATGTTGAGGGATTGGTGGAGGAGATCGTTGTTGTGGTTGTTGAGGATTTTTTTCATGTTGGTGTTGCTCTGGTTGTTGAGGATTTTTAGGAGGGTTTTCAAGATCATTATCATTTCTTACAAATTAAACAAATGAATACTAAAAAAAACTAACGTGGTGACATCCTCACAATGAAATAGCAATAAATTGATGAAAAAAATGCAAGATTATCTCCTCCCAAAATACAAGCGTGTAAGAGAAGGGTTTTTGGCCATGAGCAGAAAAAGAATAGTCAACACAAAAATGAATTTGATTTTTTTTTTTTTTTTTGTTTTAATAACTTATAACATGAGCATGTTATAATATGAGCACATAATAGGCTTGATGTGGACGAGCCTCAAGCTCAGTCACACCAAGCTATAATGCAACCGTGTTGTAACTTGCTTGCATTATACCCTATAAATTTTTTTAAAAATTTTTTGCCACAATTTGGCCACCCATTTTTTGTACCCACCCCAAGAACAACCATCCTAACACAATGTGAAATGGGGTTGTTTCTCCATAAGTTATACTGCTCACTTTGGGGTAGTTGAACCTTAATCTATCCACTAGGTGAGTTGTCCCAATGAAGTGCAAAATGAGAGAATCATATTAGCCTCTTGTACCATACCAAACTTATCTTCCTGAAAACTTCGATACAGCATAAAAATGTAATGTTCTTGAAAATCCTTTTGAATGCTACCATGTAAAATTTTGTTAAAGGGAATTTTTCTTTGTTCATGTAATGGTATTCTTCTTAGGAAGAATTATGCCTAATATCTCCAAGATAGGACAAGTCAAAGGTGTTAGATCATCACTCATGAGATGTCTCATTTGCATCATGCCATGACAATAGATTGTACTCTTGGATGACATCAAACCTAATGGCACCACCAAGAAGAGGACATGTCACAAGAGAAAGGAAATATCACACCATGAAATTTTGTCAAAAGATGTCATTGATGTATGCCCCCACTTTAAAGCAATTGTTGCACCATTATTTTGATCAGTTTTTTTAAAGTGTCCAATGTTTTTCCTAATATGTAAGAGATTTACTCAAAAAACCATATGCAAAGTCATGTGTTTCCGAAGTAAGCTACATCATGAAATAGGAAGGAAGGATTGCCCCCACAAATACATAAGGGATCTATGGAAAAGGGGTCAATATGTCTTTGCTACAATATTGTCATAGAAAATGTAACTATCATCATTCCCCAAATAATCATAGAACTAGAAGAATGACACAAAGAGAGGGAAAACAAAGAAAAAGAATTTAGAGTCAACATGGAAGAAACCTAAATGTCTTGACACCTTGCATCATCCCCAAAAGGAAAAAAAAATACAAATAAAGGGGATAAAAGAAAATATTTTGGTTCAACATGGAAGAGACCTAAATTTCTGAATGCCTTGCATCATCCCTAAAAGGGAAACACAAGACAAATGAAAAAGATAAAAGAAAATCTTTTGGGTCAACATGGAAGAGACCTAAATTTCTTGATGCCTTGCGTCATCTCCAAAAGGAAACTACAAGAAAAATGAAATGATTACAATGACATATAGAAGAAAGAAAGGTACATATAAAGGAATGCAAAAAAAAGAGGTTGATAAAGGGTATGTGTAGGATCATGATGGGAAAAAAGTGGCAATATGATGGGTATTTGTAGGGTATGTGGCTGACGACTTTTTTTAAACCAAAATTGTTTAAATGAAAAGGGTTTTTAAAGGATATTATCAACTTTCCACCAATATAAATTATGCTTTACTTTGAATTTAATAAATTATTCTTATTTATTTTCTATTTGAATTTTGACTAAAGTGTTGATTGATAGGTTGATTCAAAAAAATCTATAGCTTTCAAATGGTATCACATTTTTTGAATCCAAAACATGCATCACATTCTATGCTTCACATAATATAGGATTAAAAACATAAAAAAAAAAAAATTCATGAAGTTTTGACCAAGTTATGGTGGTCAGACATACGATTTTTTATTATTTTTTAAATTTGTAATAAAAATTTCATAATTAATTATTTACTTGGAAAAAAATTACAAAAAATATGCATCACATTTGGATGTGAGTCCTCTACTTATGTCTAAAATCTTATAAAAAAATATTATCATTTTATTGTGGTTAGGGTGGTTCGACAACCACCTACTTCTTATTTTTTCCCTGAAATTTATGTACTACTGCATTGAAATTTGAAATTTTCACCAAATAGATGTTTTTTTTTAAAAAAACCTAGTAGTTTAGAAACTACATTCAATTTTCTATAGATTCTATTCTTACATATTTTTGAAATAATATAGATAACTTATCAAATTTTTACGTCAAGTTGCCTAACTCTGATTTTTCTAAATTTTTTACCACTTAAGGGCCTATTTTTTCTATGATGATCCTACACATACCCTCAAACGAAACAAAATGGGGGATAAAATTATGAACATGCAAAAAGAAAACATGAAAAAGAAAAATACTAGTAAGGAACATGTGAGTCAACCTAAAGCAGGTTGTCCACATCCCAATCTTAGTTTGTACAAATAGAAGGAAAAAAACTAGCCAAAGGGACAAGAACAAGTTTTGAACTAGGGAAGCACTAGGTTCAACACTCTATTTAGGATATTTTTCATTTAAGCTCATAGAAGAAGAAAACAATGTATTCAATGTGGACATGGAAAAGTAACCCTTGTACTTTTTCTTCTTGTTTAGGCCCTCCTTGTGATTTTTGCTTGATTTTTTCTTGATTTAATGTTGTGATGTGGTCAACACATTCACATTAGGTCTTGGTCCCTTGTGAATCATTAATAACTTTATGTTGCCTTGTAAAAGTTTTGTGAAGTATTGTAACACATTTTCACACTTTTCTAGGATCTTATTATTATAATTCACTTAAATAACCTCTTTTTATCATTTACCAAGTCTTATTTCAAATTGTTGTAAAGTTTTGTAACAAAATTTCACACTTTTATAGGCTTGTCATCAATAATTATACCTTTCTTATGCTCTAATTGGCCCCATTTTACCTTCACCATCCTTACATGTATTTTTGTGAATAAACTCGATAAACATTATTTAAAACAACTTAATTTTTGACACCCACTTAAATGCCTTGAGTGGGACCCATTTTCCATTATGGGAGAATGAGTCCCCCTTGGAACAAAAATCAAAATAATTTCAAATTACTTATGGTATTTTATTTATTAAGACCCAAGGTCATCCTGTAATGTGGTATTTTTGGGTAATATTGCATAATTGTGTATAAATATAGGGCTTTTCCTCTCATTTTCATCTCCTCAATTTTCCTAATCATTCAAGCATTCAAGCAATCATTCCTAATAATTCAATCAAGCATTCTAGGTATTTTCAATGGTTTGGTGAGTTGTAGCATTGCATGTTTTTCCTTCATCATTATCTTCACCTATTTCATTTCATTTTTAAGGGTTTAATTACACACAAGGGACTTGACCAAGGAAAACCCCTATTCTCTAACCCTTCAACCATTTTTCCCTCTCTTTGCATATGATTTGCAGGTCTTGTGTGCAAATTTATCAAAGAGAAAGGTGTGAAAAAGGCGTCAACAATTTTTTGAAGTCATTCAAAGTGGTCAAAACCCTAATTGAAGCTTGGAGAACACCTATAGGTTAAATTCTACAGTTTTAGATTTGAAAACTTGTCAAGAGCATAAGTGTAGATCAAGAGATACAAACTTCACTCTTGATTTTCCTAAAATTTGGAAGTGGAATAATTTTCCATCTTTGGCATATTTTTCTCACTACCAAGCCCAAAACAAAGATTTTTGCAGTTCTGAGTACCCAATTCCCCAAACCTTGTTCTTGCAAATTTCTCCCAAAACAAGACTAATTCTCCCAGCTTGTCGTATGAGTCCCTGTGGGCTTCAATGGTGTCCTATTTTAGGATTTCATAGTTCCTATCCATAAATTTCTAGTTTCCAAGCACACACCTCAAATTTTATTAATTTATGTTATTGTTTGTTTGCATTTCTAGGTCTTTTTGCATACCACATTGTGTTTTCAAACATCTTGCATTTCTTTAGTTTTCATTAATTAGTCAATATCTTTTATCATTTTTCAGCATTTAGGACATTAAATTTAGACACATTTCAATCATATTTGTATTAGTATTAAGTGGCCAATCACATTTTTTGGTATACCTCTCTCCTTTTAGGTGCAAAACCCTAGAAGTGTAAGAGAGCCCTACATTGCCATAAGCCTTTGTTCACATATTGGTGAACTTACATTTAGAACATAAGTTTTTCTAATTTAGAGTTCATTTACATCATATTAATAACTTGCATTACATTTTTCTATGCTTAATTTACATCCTAGGGTTTTAAAAAATTGCATTAGTTAAAAGATCATATAGCTTACTGTTGTGCCTATAGCACACATGCCTTGTTTCAAAATGGGGAACCTCTTTCCTTTCTTTTCATTGGGTTTCTTTTTCCACTGCATCATTTTGTGTTCTAAGTGACTTGTGAGTCTTAAAGAAGTTATCTTGAGTTCGCCATGTTTGTCCACCCTCAAATTTTCAAGGCTTTAGGCCTTCACGGAATTCCATTAGCTAGTTGCCTTCATTATTTGAAGCTGGTGTCCTTGGAGTTGAGCAAGTCCACCCCTGTGAGCTGCCCTATGTATATATTTTTGGCTCTATAGCCATTCCAAATGGCCATCACATAGCGATTTTCCATGCTGTGGGACCCATCTCTCTGATTGTCATTTTCATTGCTAAACAATCGAACGACCAAGCCAAAACTATCGTTTTCTCGGTAGATTCTGCCCTTCCCATGACCATTTTCAAATTGACCTCCTACCAACCTTCAATTCCACCATATGAACATTAATGAGGTGCATTAAATGCACCATTTTCTATAAATAGCTTAGTTTGAGCTATCATTTTCATCTACCAATTGTTCAGAAGTGAGTCAAAGCCCTCTACAAACATCATTGTCACACCTATTAAGTGCATTTATCAATTTGGGACCTTTGATAATTAATTGATCATCCACCTTCATCAGGTCTTAAAGTTTAGTTTTCTACCACGCACCCTATTTCAAGATTTTGTTGATTTCCATATAAAATGGTTAAATTTCAAAAAAAAAACACTTAGAAATTAGCTAATACACACCTCGTGGAACAAAACCCATGAATTCAAATTTCCAATGGGCTGTGTGGGACTTAAGGTCCCTATGACCATTCTTCAACTAGGGCCTTCATCCCTTATAGGCCCGCGCCCTTACCATCGTCATCACTGTCTTTGAAAAATGCTTAAAACTTAACAATGGTGATCTCCTCTTCCAGGTACACCCTCGTAGAGGGTTCCTTTGACTCAATTTCCCAAAACTTAGCTAAAATTCACAAACCCAAATGGAGAGCCATTGACCCTTTCAGGTCCCTAGGCACGGGTTTCCACCTACAAAATTCCTTTTAGCTTTATTGTTTCAAATGACTATTCAATCATAGCCTCCCGATGGTCGGGTCTCACCCATATCATTCTCCATTGAACTTGAATACTTTGAATGCTTAAGTCTCAATCCATTATAGGCCTCTCCCTATGGAATTCCACTTGCAAGTTTCTATCTTGACTTCACCATTTCAATCTGCTTTCATAGCCTATCTTTTCACTTATCGGCTTCTTCCCTTTGGTCCACCACCAAAATCAAAAATAGAAATCTACATGCAAATGACCTCTTAAAATGGCAGGACCCTAACATCCTTCCAGTGGGTGGGTCCCAATCTTATCAATGTCATTCAATAATCACACATTGAAAATAAATAAGTAGTGTTTTTTTGGGCCTCGCTCTACAAACTTCCATCCCTAGATCGTCGTGGCTGGCTGATAGTTCTGAATGGCCTTTGCATGCTAACCTTCTACATTGTGAGTTTCGAGCCCTCCACGTCCATCTGAATTGAAATGAAAGGAACAAGTGATGAACCTTAGGATGACAATATTTTTTGGGTGGTTGGTCACGAGTTGTTGTCTCACCCCCACTATTCTAAGCGTCCATCAAACTCTATCAGCTTGCTATGCGAGACCCAACCCTATCATCTCCCTCTGACTATTTGATAAAAAATGAGAAATTCAAAGCACCATGTAGACCTAATCATGCTAGGCTCCCTACCTAGACTTTCATCTGGCCTTCACCATCTCAAATGGCTATCACCCACCATCCTCCCACGCCTTTCAACTTGCATCCTTTTGAGTTATTTGAACTTCAACAATGAAGTATACATCATCCTTTAAAGCCATGGGTCTCACATAGTGGAACGCCGCCTATGGAATGTCGCATTGCTAGTGTTTTTTCATTGGCAGGCCCTAAAACAACTAAGCTACCCTCTGATTCTGCATACTTAAAAGATGGTCTTAACACCTCCAAAACACCAAAATGATGTCAACCCACATTCCAAAATGGATTGGCCTCTTTGATGGACCCCATTGTATGACTAAATCTCAATGCGAGTTCAGACATATAGGTTGTCATGCCCCAATTGTCATCCCTCCTGCATCTACCTCTAGAACATCCATCAACTCAGGGAAGTTCGCACCTTTGGGACTAAATTGTTGTAACTACCTCTTGTGAAGGGTTGATGTTGATCTGAAAGAGATGTTAGGATGCCTAAATGGTAAATTATCTAATCTAACATCATTTTGCAAGATTTTGGCTAACTTTCGTCATGTTTTTATGCTTGAATGTGCTTACCTCTCTCTCGCACGTAGGATATATGGAACCACATGCAAGACTTTTAGAGGTGGTAATAGAGAAAGACAAGGTAAAGAAGCTATCCAAGGAACCCTGAGGAAAAGAGGATAAGGACTAGATGAAATAAAAATTCCAAGGGGAGCCCCTTAACTCCAAAGTCACCATATATTGGAGGGAAATCTCAGACACATAGATATTGATGAATTTAAACAAAGGGTATGAATCAATCCTACAATAGAAAATTCTAGAAAGATTAGAAGTAGTGGGTTGTTAAAGACTGTCGGTTTCCCACCTGTCCTCATTGTGCCTGAGCTTGTGATGGCCTATAGGGAGGCATATAGAGTATAGAAGAATTGCAGATAGAGATGGGAATTTTTTCACTGATTTTTCTACCAAATCAATAGGGAAAACTTTTCATATCCCTACCTTTGGAGAGATCGAAGGAGCATCTAAAGAAGATGCCAAGCAGATGCCAAATGTAGGCTCCCTCAAATGTAAGAAGCTCATTTATCAATATTGGTTGAAAGAAAAGTGGGGTAGTACAAATAAGGTGCCCCAAGAGCTCTTCTGAAGCAATTTCTATGAGGATTACCATGACTTGGTAACCTTAGTAAGAAGAGTTATGGGGCTTCCAACTATGGCCTTCTTTTAGCAGTGGATGTTATACTTCATTGAAGAGATCCTCCGAAGCAAAACCACATTCTACTGGGTAGGAATAATTAGTAATTGCTTGTAAAAGCAATTTGTGGTTCTTAAAAAGACCTCACAATTTTACATGACATCTTGCCTGGTATATTCACTGGCCAACTAGATGCAATATAGAGGCTTGTTTAGAGCTCCAGATGAAGCTCTAGGTAGGGAATTAAAGGTCTATGATAGGTACCCTTATCTCCAATATAGGAATTTCAAGAAAAACTATTACAAATTCAATGATGCCTTCATAGGCCATGTTATCAAATTGCTTTGGGGTGACTTTGAAAGAAGGGTCTCACATAGTGCCAATGCTTACATCCACCAATTCGACTTTCTGTTCATACAATTTCCTAGTTTACCTACAACTGAGCCAAGGGTTTCTCATAGAAGCTTTATAAGTTGCCCTGGTACCCAAATTGTTGGCTGGTACTATTTGAGATCTCTCAATAGCTACAATGAGCACACACCCTCTTAAGCAGTAAGCATAAGGCAGGGATTCCCTATCCCCTTTCCTTTGGCCAAGGAATGAATGAACTCCACACATTCCAGTGTGCAGACAATTTTGATAAGCAACTTGTGGAATATAACTTGGAGCTCCCCACTGCCTAGTCATGGATGGACCCATATGACAAGTTTAGGAAGATGGTCGTGATTGAACATGCTCATGCACATGGGTATGTGCAAGATCATGATGGGCCAAAAAGTTTCAATATTATGGGTATTCGTAAGGTATGTGGCTGATGACTTTTTTTTACCCAAAATTGATGAAACGAAAAGGGTTTTTAGAGGAGATTCTCGGCTTTCCACCAATATAAATTATGCTTTAATTTGAATATAATAAATAATTTTTATTCATTTTCTATTAGAATTACGACTAAAGTCCTGATCAATAGGCTGATTGAAAAACATCTATAACTTTCAAACAGTATCACATTTTTTCAATCTGAAACATGCGTCAAATTCTATGCTTCACATACTATAGGATTAAAAAAAGAAAAATTAAATTTTATGAAGTTTTGACCAAGTTAAGGTGGTCAAACATGCGAGTTTTTATATTTTTTAAAAGTTGTAATAAAAAAATCATAATTAATTATTTACTTGGAAAAAAATTACAAAAAATATGCATCACATCTAGACATGAGTCCTCTACTTATATATAAATTATTATAAAAAAATATTATCATTTTATTATGGTTAGGGTGGTCAGCCAGACACCTACTTATTTTTTCCCTAAAATTTAAGTACTACTACATTTAAATTTCAAATTTTCACCAAATAGATTTTATTTATTTTTAAATAAACCTAGTAGTTTAGAAACTAAATTCAATTTTCTACAGATTCTATTCTTACATATTTTTGAAATAATATAGATAACTTATTCAAATTTTTACATCAAGTTTCCTAACACTAATTTTTCTGAATTTTTTGCCACTTAAGGGCTTGTTTTTTCCATGATGATCCTACACATACCCACATGATGTTGAGGAATTTTGGGCCAACTGTAGGGATGACAAAGAAGTGTGAATGATGCACTACATGTGAATGATGTCGTACTTTGTAAAGAAGGTCAAATTGTTCCCTATGCTAGACCAAATAGTGGAGGATGAAAATATAGTGATTGGTGCTCGATACGGTGGGGTTGCCAATATCTCACTACCATTAATTGATTGAAATGAAAAAGAGTTCAATAACCTATTCTGATAAAGTTGATAGAAGTAAGAACCAAAGAATGGATCGATGGAAAGATCACCCAATTGAAGCTACAGGGAGTCACTCTAACCTATGTTGAGCTCAAGGACAAGCCAAGAAGTGAGATTGATAGTGCCTTTGTTGCTGCTGCCTCAACAGGAGAAACTTCAAAATCTCCTCCCACAACATGATGGAGGAAGAGAAAAGAGATGGTTGAATGACATCCTAAGCCCAAGATATACTCAGAGAAGGCCTTGGAAGGTGAACCTTCCAAGAGATCAAAGACATTAGGTACTTTCACGAAAATGCTCACCATCCAGGAGGACCCACTCTAAGAGGGAGAAGAGCAAGAGGTTGAGTAGCCAAAGTCTCCACCTGCTGACTCCACTCTTTCGGTCCCCATTTCCAATAACATTTCCACCATTGCTACCCCTCTGACTACTTTTTAGGCAATTTTTTCTATTTCTCCACCCACATTGGATATCTTTGTTTACTTTGCCTCTATTCCACCTACACTATAGGTTGTGACTATAGATTGTTCCTTAGCTACAACTTCCTCACTCTATTCTACTTCAATGTCTCAAATGCCAACTCTCCCACTAGCTACAACAATAATGCCAGTTCGCACTCTCTCGATCTTAGAGTCCTTCACCCACCACATGAAAAATATCCCAACGAAGTTGTCTAGGGTACTAATAAACCTGACAATACAAGCTACCTTGGCATAGATAGTTGCAAACCTCCTTGTCCCTCCTCCAACCAAAGCACTAGAAATGAAAGCAACCATGTAGATATCACAATAGCTAGAGAGACAAGAAAGGGAAGATACTTAAGGAGTAGAAGAAGAAGTAGATGACTACCATGAGCATCTCGAGTATCAACATATTACAATTGATGAAGTGGTATAGGAAGAGGAAGAAACATAGTCATTTGAAGAAGACACTGAAGAGCTAAGTACAAAATATATTGTGGAAACCTTTGACTTGGAGCTCGAGGAGGAGTTGGATCAACAGCTCAAGAACATTGGAGAAGAAATAGAGAGACAACCCTCAGATGAAGAGAAGAACACAAAAAAGTAAATTAAGGAAGACACCAAACCACCAACTAGGGAACAACATAAAGGTCTTGAGCATGATAAGGAGATGCCTCTATCAAAAGTGAAAGAAGAGAGCCTCAAGCATGATGAAGGGGTGTCACCTTAGCATGAAGAAGAGGGAAAGAAAGAAGATAAACCTGAGGAAGAGACTAAAGCCAAAAAGATCCCAAAAAAGGAACATCATGAAGAACATGGGCACGATCAAGAAGAATAATATAAAACTACTAAAGGCGAGGACAACCCCAAAGAACATGCAGTTGTTGAATCCCCACAAAAGGAAACTATATTCATCTAGGATTTTGATGAAGAAGAAGAAAGGATGGAATAAGAGGCTCCCAGAAATAAAGAAATCAAAATCCAACACACCCATGAAGAAGAAGGTGATCATGAATCACCAAAAGGGGAATCTCAGGTGCCTGAATGGATTGAGAAAAAACTGGAGAAGAAGAATCCACCTCCTAGGGATCCAAAGGAAAGGTTGCACGCCATCTTGGATTAAGCCCAAATAAGTACAAAGAAGGAGAAAAATCCAAAGGTCAAATCTCATGTGACAATGGATGCATCAATATCCAACACTGTACAAATAGCCACCCTGGTGGTGGGAGAAGAGGGGGTCAGTTATAACATTTCCACCCTTGATCCAGGAACTAAAATGAGGGATCATAAGATTGATCATCTTCAAAGATCTATTAACACCATCATCCACCAAATGCATAAGGATAAGATCTCTTCAGAGGAGTTAAAAGAATAGGAAGTTGACTTAACAACATGCATTCAATAGTGGTCATCAGTTGAAGAGCTTCCCACCACATCATCAACACCAGCTCAACTATTGTCAAAGGACCACATTAACCAACTGTAGAAAAGAAATAATTGGACAAAGGCCACAGAGGATTGGTTTTGGAAAGTCCTCTACAATGGGAACATGGGAATAGGCTATGCTATTAGGACAACCAACAAGTTCCCAGAGTTACACAAGGTACTTGAGGGAATAAGGAAATTTTGCATTGACTTCACAGAGTTATATAGGATAAAATATCCCAAGCTTGAGGCTATTCTCAAGATACCTAATGGATCCTGGGAGGAGTTTTCTTTGGAAGAAGATGATCATTGGTTCCTGGAGACATGGAAGCTAAGCTTAGACCACAGAAAGGGAATATTGGAAAGAGTGCTCCATGAGGTGGAGCTAGAAATTGATTGGATCAAAGAAGTCAAGACAACCTCTAAAGAATATCTAAGGCTGATGACAGATTTTGATGTGTTTGTTGTCGAGTTAAACCCAAAGAAGCTAAGGTTGTACTTCCATAAGAAGATAGAAAATGGGACCTCAGATGCATTAATTCTAGACTTCATGGGTTTTGTTGCACAATCCTTTGCTCAATCTAAGCAGGTGATTAAGAATGCACAAAAATATGATAGGGACTAGGATGACTTCATGAGAAAATCTAAGAAATTTAACTTCTAGGTGATCTAGTCAGATATATTGGAATGGGATAAGATCTAGGGATTGATCAAAAAATTTATGGAATATTCCACCATCAAAAGGAATGAAGGAAATCTTGTGATTGATGATGAATTCCTTACAGTGTAGATGTAACAAAGAGAAATCAACTAGAAGACAAAAGAGCTATAGTATTACCACATGAGGACAAAATAGGCTAAATAAAAAAATGTAATTTTAAATTGCAATATATTTGGAGGTAGGTGAAACCCTAATTTGTAGTGAATCTTGGCCATTCATTTTTCTTTCTTAGACACTATAAATAGGGGGTCTCTCATTTTCAAGAGAGATTTGAGTTGTTAAAAAAGAATGCTACTAGAATTTAAATAGAAGTTCATTGATTTGGTGGATTCTTGAGTTCCAACTTTATGTTGCATGACTCTTCTTCTCTTAGTTAGTGAATTGGAGTAGATTAACTTTGTTATTTTGTATCTTTAGGCTTGGTTTAGTAGTTAATTAATGTTGTTCATTGGTTTTGAAAAATTTTGTTGTGTTGATGCCCTTCCTTGTTCATGCTTTTTGTGATTTATTGCTCATAAATTGTTGTGTAAAGCTAGTCTAAACATTATATGAATGTTGCACTCAAGCTCTATCTCTTGTTCATTCCTTATGGTGAATGAAAGGTTGAAAATCTATAGACCTTAGAAGATTACATAGGTTTCATGAGACTATACTTTGATTTCGTTAAGTGGAACTTTTTCTTAGGAAGGTTGTCCATAGTAGTATACTCCATTGTCGCTATTCATTGCTATTTTTAGGTTTAGGAAATTCCTCTCTTCCCTACCCCTTTTCCCTTTTTTTAAGTAGTGACCTAAGTTAAGGTTCATTGCACATTGTAAATCCAAATGTGAAGTTAAAATAAGAGTTCTAAACTACTATTTGAAACTACAACAATTGTGCAATCACTTTCCCCTCTTATGAACTCCATTAGAGGAACCAATTATACTTCAACTTAGATCATGTAAGTCTACCATGTGATTACTGACAAGATCACATCAATACAATTGAGATATTCCAAGAAAGTCATGCACTACTTGTGTTGAGAAAGTGTTAAAATACCCATCAACAAAACTAGCTCTAGATGAAGGGATTTTTTGAGTTACGTTGGATCAAAGTGGTTCATTCTCCCCTGAAACATCCTAAGGAGTTTTAAGATCAACACCCAATAAAGGGGAATTTCAAGAACTACAACCCCCTATAAGGGCTAGGACTAAGAGAGGGGATGCAACCTCTTCTTCCTCCTCCATTCCATCCTCTTCACCTTCACCTTCACCTCCCTTCTCATTCCATTCACCCCATACTCATCAACTATTTTCCACTCCCACCTCTTCCATTTAGTCATACCACAGTTCTTTCCCACTACTTTCTTCCTGTGGCCAACATATTGTTCCCGCCCCTACCTTCCAATTCAAAGGCATTGTCCCAACTATTGCTACCCTTATATAGCACCAAGTTGTTGTTCAATAGAAAATACCACCTTCGACTCCCCTCATGCCTTGGCTGGGGAATAACCCTTCTCCACTGCGGTTCAATGATTACCATGAAATTCCCAAGAACCTAAATAAATTTTGAATGAAGTTCAATCCTCGGGATCCACATAGGATAGTGTAAGAGCACATCAAAATATTTGAAACAACACTAAAGGATATATAGATCGATCATGTGGATGTGGCATGCAGACTCTTTCCTTATTCCTTGGGGGAAGAGGCTTTCTATTGGTACATCAATATACCAATGGGGAAATACAAGATCTCGATTAGCCCTTCAGAGATGTACCATCAGTTCATGTCCATTCATTGGTATGTGCAGGATTATCATGGAAAAAATAGGCCCATAAGTGGAAAAAAAATTAGAAAAATTAGAGTTAGGAAACTTGATGTAAAAAATTGAATAAGTTATCTATATTATTTCAAAAATATGTGAAAATAGAATCTATAGAAAATTGAATGTAGTTTCTAAACTACTAGGTTTGTTTAAAAAAATATCTATTTGGTGAAAATTTGAAATTTCAATGCAGTAGTACTTTAATTTCAGGGAAAAATAAGAAGTGGGTGTTTGTCTAACTACCCTAACCACAATAAAATGATAATATTTTTTTGTAAGGTTTTAGATATAAGTAGAGGACTCATGTCTTGATGTGATACATATTTTTTTGTAATTTTTTCCAAGTAAATAATTAATTATGAAATTTTTCTTACAACTTTTAAAAAATATAAAAATCTCGTATGTCTGACCACCTTAACTTGGTCAAAACTTCATTAAATTCAATTTTTCTTTTGTTAATCCTATAGTATGTGAAGCATAGAATGTGAAACATGTTTTGGATTCAAAAAATGTGATATCGTTTAAAAGAAATAGATGTTTTTCAATCAGTCTATCAATAAAGAATTTAGTCATAATTTAAATAGAAAATGAATAATAATTACTTATTAAATTAAAAGTAAAACATAATTAATATTGGTCGAAAGCTAATAATTTTATTTAAAAACCCTTTTCATTTCATCAATTTTGGGTAAAAACAGACATCAGCCACATACCCATCATATTGCCACTTTTTTCCCCATCATGATCCTACACATACCCTTGTAGAATGGTTAATGAGACAATAGGCTCCTTCAATGATTAGTTTCACCAAGAATGCATGAGGTTACAAACTCCATATGTACTTAATGATGCTACTATTTTTCCAATCTACTATGCTTCCCTAGATAATCTCACTGCAACATTTGTCAAAAGAATGAACCCACCACCTAACAGACTGGTAGATTCTTATGTCGAGGCAATCAAAGCCAACACAAACTTGGGGGAAACCATAATTAATATGTTTCCTTCATTGGGACAGATCACTCATCCTATGCAAATTCAAAGGGTCAATCAAGCACTCCAACACCATATGCCTCTTATGAACCTGGTGATAGAGTTTCCCATAGTTCCTAATTTGGGACAACCCATGAATCAAGCACCTCCATTGCCTCATTATCTATAGCCCCCATAGCAGAAAGAATATTCACAATAGCCTCAAGTTCCCCTATACCTACAAGGGCCCAAATTTTTTCCTTCTCAACAAAACCAATTGGTAGCACAACCTGTCTTTCTTGAAAATCAAATGTCGCAACCGAGGAATACAGAGAAGGATCAATTGGATGAGCTAACAAAGATGATCTAAAAGATGTCCACATAGATGAGACACTCAAGAAATCAAAACATCCATATGAAAGCTTCTTAACGTAGCATTTAGGCCAATCTCAACCAAGATAACATGGATAGCCAAGGTAAAATGAATAATTAAGAGATAGGTACCTCGTATGGATAGAATTTTGAATGAAGGAAGAGTTCCAATTAGAATTATGAAAGGAGACTCTCACAGAGGTAGAACCAGATGTGGAATAGAAGGCCAAACAATTAAGGTGTTCCCACTCCTCTTAATCAACTTTCTAATATGGAGAAGAAAACCAGTGGAGTGTACCTTGCCACAACTGCTTTATTTGGATGGTGCCAAATTCATAAGACAAATAGACACTCTAAGTTGGATTGCCCTGAGTTCCTCACGACCACCGAGATCTTTCAAGTGGAGGTCTAGAATGCTATTGATGGCACCAACTGCCAAGATTTAGTCCCATCTAAGCCCTACAACTCCTCTTGTCTCATGGTGAATTAGGTTCCCTTTCTGCATAGTGACAACAACACGCCAAAAACTGAGGCAACCTTCCAAAAGAATGAAGAAGTGGAAGAGGTAAGTAATGAAGAAACTCTATCTCAGCTATTTAATTTAGTAGATAATGGTCTTTTAGAAGAGGAAGAGTTTTGTGAAGACGAGGTCCAAATGTTCCACCAAAAAACATCTCCATATTTCTTAAGGAATAGACAAGTAGGAGGACCTTTCACTACTTGCACTCTACCCAATAACTTTAGCACCCTGACTGACCCTAATGCCAACAACAATCCTTGTTTTCCCCATGTTCCAAGTCAATTCCTTGACAAAAACAAATAGCTAGGTCAAATGAAAAAATAGTCAGCTAGCTCTTCCATAGGGAGAGATTTCAAGTCTGAAATTGAGCAAATGGGTGAGTATGTCATTGATGAATTCAAGAAGGTAAAAATCAGCTTGTCTACCTTTGAGTTACTCAAGGTCCCTGTAGTTAGGCACACCTTCTTTAGAGTTATTAATGAGACTCCTTCCTCCAAGGAAACACAAGAAATATAAGTGAAAGGAGTCTCTTTCAAAGATCCACCACATGATCTTGTAATTCAAGAAATTATAGGCAAGAAAAATGATGTCCCTCCAAATCAACAAATAAGAAAACAACTCACTAAAGAGCAAAGACAAAGGAATTCGAAGGAAAAGACAAATAAAAAGGATAAAGGTCAGGTGGCCCAAGCTAACATGCCTATGGTATCCTTCCATGGGAGGTTGGAAATGCCCCCTTTCCTTACCAATATCCAAGTATTTGTGAAGAACCTACATAATTGTTTGATTGACTCTGGGGCATTAGCTAATGTCATGCCTTTGGCAGTATGCAAAGCTGTTGGGATTGCCCCCACACCCTCAAGAAGGAAATTAACTCAATTGGATAAAACTACGGTGAACATTCTTGGAGATATCCTCCATATCCCCATGCATATTACTATAGATCCAAGGGTGCAGTAGGTTATTGATAGCCAGGTTGCGGATATTCCCAACACATATGAAATAATCTTGGGACGCGACTTCACTTGAGCATTGAATGGGTATGCCGCGACAAATTTATCTCACATGTGGTTGTCATGGAAGGGGCTTAAAAATCAAATTCACATTAACTAAGAACCCCACATGAAGTTCATGATTATAGAATATAACAATGTCAACGAGGTGTTATTTCTTAAAGCAAAGTTGGGAAATTATTCTCTCGTGGCATACTAGGAAGAATCAAAGCCTCAAGAAGAAGACATGACTGAAGAATTCTTCTTGGTCCTATGTAGCCCTACAACCAATTTAGCAAACGTGCCCCAAAATATGGAAATTTAGGTAAAATCCGATGATGATGAAGCATATGATGATGAGAATTTGGGATTGTTGGACGAATTCTAAGATTTCATGGAAAAGTGCATACAAGATTTTCTCACCCTATGGGCAAGAATGAATTTCCAAGAGCTCTTGATGCCTAGTTGGTGCAAAGTACATAATGTTTCCCACTAAATTTGAGTGCTTATTTTGTCAAACAATAGTAGAACATGTCATAGGACAAGTCACTCCTCAAAAGGAGATGTTGACAACACAACTTGCCTTCAATCATGCAGAACCAATGCCTACTCCATAGGTTGCGGTTACATGCATGTAGCCAAAGGGAAATGAACACACCATTGGCCCTGGAGTTAAGGAACCTTCCAAGTTTTGGATGATGCACTTCAAGGGATCTAAATCCAAGCAAGGAGCCAAAGAAAAATTCAAACTCATCAACCCTATGGGTAAGACATACTTTGCTACCCATAGACTAAAATTCTATTGCACTAATACCATAGCAGAATATGAAGCAGTAGTTCATGGTCTTTTAATGCCATTGAGGAAGAAAGTCAAAAAATGTTGCAAATGTTTCGTGACTCAGAATTCGTAGTGAAAAAAGTCAAAAAATTATACTCCTACCATGATAGAAGGCTTGCAAACTATAGGCATAAAGTTTGGGATCTATTAGAGAGCCTAGATTACTTTAATATCCAATTGATCCCTCACACGCAAAACCATACTGTTGATGGCTTACCCCAAGTAACCAACATGATTTAGCCACTTTCCTTTTCTAGACTTAAAATATTCATCATTGAGTTGATTTCCATCCCATCCATGCTAGACAATGTTAACCACTTTCAGGCTTTCAATGATGACAAGCACATCTTGGAATTCATCACTAGATACAATGTGTTTCCTACTCAAATAATTGTTGAAACTAAGCCCAAAGAGGTTGAATTGGATATAGGAGTAAGGTATGTGCAAGATAATCATGGAAAAAACAGGCCCTTAAGTGGAAAAAAATTCAAAAAAATCAGAGTTAGGCAACTTGATGTAAAAATTTGAATAAGTTATCTATATTATTTCAAAAATATGTAACAATAGAATCTATAGAAAATTGAATGTAGTTTCTAAACTACTAGGTTTATTTTTAAAAAAAAATCCATTTGGTGAAAATTTGAATTTTAAATGGAGTAGTATTTAAAGTTTAGGGAAAAAATAAGAAGTAGGTGTCTGTCTAACCACCCTAACTAGAATAAAATGATAATATCTTTTTATAGGATATTAGACATAAGTAGAGGTCTCATGTATGGATATGATGCATATTTTTATTTATTTTTTTTGCAAGTAAATAATTAATTATGAATTTTTTATTACAACTTTTAAAAAAAAATTATTTAAAGTCATATGTCTGACCACCTTAACTTGGTCAAAAATTCATGAAATTCAATTTTTCTTCTTTTTAATCCTATATTATATGAAGCATAGAATGTGATGCGTGTTTTGGATTAAAAAATGTGATACTGTTTGAGAGTTATAGATGTTTTTCAATCAGCCTATCAATTGGGACTTTCGTCATAATTCAAATAGAAAATGAATAATAATAATTTATTAAATTCAAAGTAAAGCATAATTTATATTGGTGGAAAGCTGAGAATCTCCTTTAAAAACCCTTTTCATTTCATCAAATTTGGGTTAAAAAAAAGTCATCAGCCACATACTCTACAAATACCAATTATATTGCCACTTTTTGGCCCATCATGATCCTACACATACCCAGTCATCAATCTCAAAACGAATACCATTCCAAGAGGTATGGTCTAGCTAGAGCATATATTTGACCTTGATTAGATCTAAGACTAGGATCAATAGGCAAAGAAGGAATCCATCAACAATTAGTGCAACACTCACAACGTCGAGACAACTAAGGAGGTTAAAAATATGTTTATTGGTAAAGTTTGCATGTCAGAAGAAAGAAAAGGAATAATTGATGCTTTGCAAAAGTATCATGATGTAGTGGCATGGAGCTATGAAGATTTAAAGACATGATGCCTCCATTATCACGCAAACTATTCCTCTTAGATAAGATGTCTAACCATTCTGACAATGATAGCATCTTATTAATGCATTATTAGAACCCATCATCTACAAAGAAGTGTAGAAGTTACTGTCAACCAGAATCATCTTTCTAGTTAGGAACTCCACATGGGTGGCTAATTTGGTCCTGGTTAGGAAGAAGAATGGAGAAATCAGATTGTGCATGGAATTTCACAACCTAAATAGAGCTTTCAAAAAGGACAACTATCCAATTCCTTCATTGGATGAAGTATTGCAGATTGCTAACAAATCACATATGATGTCCTTCCTTGATGGGTACTCTGAATACAACCAAGTGATGGTGCAATATGAAGATCAACACAAGACCGTGTTCACCACCAAGTGGGGAACCTTTTCCTACAAAAGAATGTTGTTTGGACTCATCAACATTGGTGCCACCTTCCAATGTGAAATGGACATAGCCTCAAAATAGTTGATTAGAAAATGTATAATCATCTACATGGATGATTTGACCATATTCTCAAAGCAACAGAGTGATCATTTTGTTGATTTGTGCAAAGTGTTTCAAAGGTGCAGATAATTTGGGGTATCTCTCAATCCAAAGAAATTCATCCTCAGAGTCACTGAAGGAAAGCTCCTTGGGAATATTATTTTAGAATGAGGAATCTCCATAGACCCTGAGTGCATTTAGTGCCTATTGAAGATCCAATTGCGAGGCAACAAGAAAGAGCTAAAATATTTCTTTGGAAAATTAAATTTCATCTAAAAATTTATTATAGGCTTTTCGAAAATCATCTTGCCAGTTAATGTAATTTTGAAGCAAGATGTAAAAATTGAGTGGAACCCAGAGGAAAAGAAGGCCTTTAAAGAAATTAAGAAATCTATTGTTGAAACACTTGTGCTAGTCAGCCTAGATGTTTTGAATCCCTTCTATATTTACTCCTTCGCTTCAGACCATTCATTTGCTTACATTCTCACCTAGAAGGATCGATAGGCTGATTGAAAAACATCTATAACTTTCAAACGGTATCACATTTTTTGAATCCGAAACATGCGTCAAATTCTATGCTTCACATACTATAGGATTAAAAAAATAAAAAATAAATTTCATGAAGTTTCTACCAAGTTAAGGTGGTCAAACATACGAGTTTTTATATTTTTTAAAAGTTGTAATAAAAAAATCATAATTAATTATTTACTTGGAAAAAAATTACAAAAAATATGCATCACATCTAGACATGAGTCCTCTTCTTATATATAAATTATTATAAAAAAATATTATCATTTTATTATGGTTAGGGTGGTCAGCCAGACACCTACTTATTTTTTCCCTAAAATTTAAGTACTACTACATTTAAATTTCAAATTTTCACCAAATAGATTTTATTTATTTTTAAATAAACCTAGTAGTTTAGAAACTACATTCAATTTTCTACAGATTCTATTCTTACATATTTTTGAAATAATATAGATAACTTATTTAAATTTTTATATCAAGTTTCCTAACACTGATTTTTATGAATTTTTTGCCACTTAAGGGCTTGTTTTTTCCATGATGATCCTACACATACCCACATGATGTTGAGGAATTTTGGGCCAACTGCAAGGATGACAAAGAAGTGTGAATGATGTCATACTTTGTAAAGAAGGTAAAATTGTTCCCTATGCTAGACCAAATAGTGGAGGATGAAAATATAGTGATTGGTGCTCGATACGGTGGGGTTGCCAATATCTCACTGCCATTAATTGATTAGAATGAAAAAGAGTTCAATGACCTATTCTGATAAAGTCGATAGAAGTAAGAACCAAAAAATGGATCGATGGAAAGATCACCCAATTGAAGCTACAGGGAGTCACTCTAACCTATGTTGAGCTCAAGGACGAGCCGAGAAGTGAGATTGATAGTGCCTTTGTTGCTGCTGCCTCAATAGGAGAAAATTCAAAATCTCCTCCCACTACAAGATGAAGGAAGAGAAAAGAGACGGTTGAATGACATCCTAAGCCCAAGATATACTCAGAGAAGGCCTTGGAAGGTGAACCTTCCAAGACATCAAAGACATTAGGTAGTTTCACGAAAATTCTCACCATCTAGGAGGACCCACTCTAAGAGGGAGAAGAGCAAGAGGTTGAGTAGCCAAAGTCTCCACCTGTTGCCTCCACTCTTTTGGTCCCCATTTCCAATAACATTTCCACCATTGCTACCCCCCCAACTACTTTTCAGGAAATGTTTGCTATTTCTCCACCCACATTGGATATCTTCGTTTACTTTGCCTCTATTCCACCTACACTATAGGTTGTGACTATAGATTGTTCCTTAGCTACAACTTCCTCACTCTATTCTACTTCAATGTCTCAAATGCCAACTCTCCCACTAGCTACAACAACAATGATAGTTCCCACTCTCTGACAATACACGCTGCCTTGGCATAGATAGTTACAAACCTCCTTGTCCCTCCTCCAACCGAACCACTAGAAATGAAAGCAACCATGTAGATATCAGAATAGTTAGAGAGACAAGAAAGGGAAGATACTTAAGGAGTAGAAGAAGTAGATGACTACCATGAGCATCTCGAGTATCAACATATTACAATTGATGAAGTGGTACAGGAAGAGGAAGAAACATAGTCATTTGAAGAAGACACTGAAGAGCTAAGTACAAAATATATTGTGGAAACCTTTGACTTGGAGCTCAAGGAGGAGTTGGATCAACAACTCAAGAACATTGGAGAAGAAATAGAGAGACAACCCTCAGATGAAGAGAAGAACACAAAAAACTAAATTGAGGAAGACACCAACCCACCAACTAGGAAACAACATAAAGGTCTTGAGCATGATAAGGAGATGCCTCTATCAAAAGTGAAAGAAGAGAGCCTCAAGCACGATGAAGGGGTGTCACCTTAGCATGAAGAAGAGGGAAAGAAAGAAGATAAACCTGAGGAAGAGACTAAAGCCAAAAAGATCCCGAAAAAGGAACATCATGAAGAACATGGGCACGATCAAGAAGAATAATATAAAACTACTAAAGGGGAGGACAACCCCAAAGAACATGTAGTTGTTGAATCCCCACAAAAGGAAACTATATTCATCCAGGATTTTGATGAAGAAGAAGAAAGGATGGAATAAGAGGCTCCCAGAAATAAAGAAATCAAAATCCAACACACCCATGAAGAAGAAGGTGATCATGAATCACCGAAAGGGGAATCTCAGATGCCTGAATGGCTTGAGAAACAATTGGAGAAGAAGAATCCACCTCCTAGGGATCCAAAGGAAAGGTTGCACGCCATCTTGGCTTAAGCCCAAATAAGTACAAAGAAGGAGAAAAATCCAAAGGTCAAATCTCATGTGACAATGGATGCATCAATATCCAACACTATACAAATAGCCACCCTGGTGGTGGGAGAAGAGGGGGTCAGTTATAACATTTCCACCCTTGATCCAGGAACTAAAATGAGGGATCATAAGATTGATCATCTTCAAAGATCTATCAGCACCATCATCCACCAAATGCATAAGGATAAGATCTCTTCAGAGGAGTTAAAAGAATAGGAAGTTGACTTAACAACATGCATTCAATAGTGGTCATCAGTTGAAGAGCTTCCCACCACATCATCAACACCAGCTCAACTATTGTGAAAGGACCACATTAACCAACTGTAGAAAAGAAATAATTGAACAAATGCCGCAGAGGATTGGTTTTGGAAAGTCCTCTACAATGGGAACATGGGAATAGGCTATGCTATTAGGACAACCAACAAGTTCCCAGAGTTACACAAGGTACTTGAGGGAATAAGGAAATTTTGCATTGACTTCACAGAGTTATATAGGATCACATATCCCAAGCTTGAGGCTATTCTCAAGATCCCTAATGGATCCTAGGAGGAGTTTTCTTTGGAAGAAGATGATCGTTGGTTCCTGGAGACATGGAAGCTAAGCTTAGACCACAGAAAGGGAATATTGGAAAGAGTGCTCCATGAGGTGGAGCTAGAAATTGATTGGATCAAAGAAGTCAAGGCAACCTCTAAAGAATATCTAAGGCTGATGACAGATTTTGATGTGTTTGTTGTCGAGTTAGACCCAAAGAAGCTAAGGTTGTACTTCCATAAGAAGATAGAAAATGGGACCTCAGATGCATTAATTCTAGACTTCATGGGTTTTGTTGCATTATCCTTTGCTCAATCTAAGCAGGTGATTAAGAATGCACAAAAATATGATAGGGACTAGGATGACCTCATGAGAAAATTTAAGAAATTTAACTTCTAGGTGATCTAGTCAGATATATTGGAATGGGATAAGATCTAGGGAGTGATCAAAAAATTTATGGAATATTCCACCATCAAAAGGAATGAAGGAAATCTTGTGATTGATGATGAATTCCTTACAGTGTAGATGTGACAAAGAGAAATCAACTAGAAGACAAAAGAGCTATAGTATTACCACATGAGGACAAAATAGGCTAAATAAAAAAATGTAATTTTAAATTGCAATATATTTGGAGGTAGGTGAAACCCTAATTTGTAGTGAATCTTGGCCATTCATTTTTCTTTCTTGGACACTATAAATAGGGGGTCTCTCATTTTCAAGAGAGATTTGAGTTGTTAAAAAAGAATGCTACTAGAATTTAAATAGAAGTTCATTGATTTGGTGGATTCTTGAGTTCCAACTTTATGTTGCATGACTCTTCTTCTCTTAGTTAGTGAATTGGAGTAGATTAACTTTGTTATTTTGTATCTTTAGGCTTGGTTTAGTAGTTAATTAATGTTGTTCATTGGTTTTGAATAATTTTGTTGTGTTGATGCCCTTCCTTGTTCATGCTTTTTGTTGTTTATTGCTGATAAATTATTGTGTAAAGATAGTCTAAACATTATATGAATGTTGCACTCAAGCTCCATCTCTTGTTCATTCCTTATGGTGAATGAAAGGTTGATAATCTACAGACCTTAGAAGATTACATAGGTTTCATGAGACTATACTTTGATTTCGTTAAGTGGAACTTTTTTTTAGGAAGGTTGTCCATAGTAGTATACTCCATTGTCACTATTCATTGCTAGTTTTAGGTCTAGGAAATTCCTCTCTTCCCTACCCCTTTTCCCTTTTTTTAAGTAGTGACCTAAGTTAAGGTTCATTGCACATTGTAAAGCCAAATGTGAAGTTAAAATAAGAGTTCTAAACTACTATTTGAATCTACAACAATTGTGAAATCACTTTCCCCTCTTAAGAACTCCATTAGAGGAACCAATTCTACTTCAACTTAGCTCATGTAAGTCTACCATGTGATTACTGACAAGATCACATCAGTACAATTGAGATATTCCAGGCAAGTCATGCACTACCTATGTTGAGAAAGTGTTAAAATACCCATAAACAGAACTGGCTCTAGATGAAGGGAATTTTTGAGTTAAGTGGGATCAATGTGGTTCATTCTCCCCTGAAACATCCTAAAGAGTTTTAAGATCAACACCCAATAAAGGGGAATTGCAAGAACTACAACCCCCTATAAGGGCTAGAAGGACTAAGAGAGGGGACACAACCTCTTCTTCCTCCATTCCATTCTCTTCACCTTCACATTCACCTCCCTCCTCATTCCATTCACCCCATACTCATCAACTATTTTCCACTCCCACCTCTTCCATTTAGTCATACCACACTGCTTTCCCATTGCTTGCTTCCTGTGGCCAACGTATTGTTCTTGCCCCTACCTTCCAAGTCCAAGGCATTGTCCCAACTATTGCTACCCTTATATAGCCCCAAGTTGTTGTTCAATAGAAAATACCACATTTGACTCCCCTCATGCCTTGGCTGGGGAATAACCCTTCTCCACTGCGGTTCAATTATTACCATGACATTCCCAAGAACCTAAAGAAATTTTGAATGAAGTTTAATCCTTGGGATCCACATAGGATAGTGTAAGAGCACATCAAAATATTTGAAACAACACTAAAGGATATATAGATTGATCATGTGGATGTGGCATGTAGACTCTTTCCTTATTCCTTGGGGGAAGAGGCTTTCTATTGGTACATCAATATACCAATGGGGAAATACAAAATCTCGATCAACCCTTTAGAGATGTACCATCAGTTCATGTCCATTCGTGGGTATGTGCAGGATTATCATGGAGAAAATAGGCCCATAAGTGGAAAAAAATTTAGAAAAATTAGAGTTAGGAAACTTGATGTAAAAAATTGAATAAGTTATCTATATTATTTCAAAAATATGTGAAAATAGAATCTATAGAAAATTGAATGTAGTTTCTAAACTACTAGGTTTGTTTAAAAAAATATCTATTTGGTGAAAATTTGAAATTTTAATGCAGTAGTACTTTAATTTCAGGGAAAAATAAGAAGTGGGTGTTTGTCTAACCACCCTAACCACAATAAAATGATAATATTTTTTGTAAGGTTTTAGATATAAGTAGAGGACTTATGTCTTGATGTGATACATATTTTTTTGTAATTTTTTCCAAGTAAATAATTAATTATGAAATTTTTATTACAACTTTTAAAAAATATAAAATTCTCGTATGTCTAGCCACCTTAACTTGGTCAAAACTTCATTAAATTCATTTTTTCTTTTGTTAATCCTATAGTATGTGAAGCATAGAATGTGACACATGTTTTGGATTCAAAAAATGTGATATAGTTTAAAAGAAATAGATGTTTTTCAATCAGTCTATCAATAAAGAATTTAGTCATAATTTAAATAGAAAATGAATAATAATTACTTATTACATTCAAAATAAAACATAATTTATATTGGTGGAAAGCTAATAATTTTATTTAAAAACCCTTTTCATTTCATCAATTTTGGGTAAAAACAGACATCAGCCACATACCCATCATATTGCCACTTTTTGCCCCATCATGATCCTACACATACCCTTGTAGAATGGTTAATGAGACAATAGGATCCTTCAATGATTAGTTTCACCAAGAATGCATGAGGTTACAAAATCCATATGTACTTAATGATGCTACTATTTTTCCAATCTACTATGCTTCCCTAGATAATCTCACTACAACATTTGTCAAAAGAATGAACCCACCACCTAACAGACTGGTGGATTCTTATGTCGAGGAAATCAAAGCCAACAAAAACTTGGGGAAAAACATATCTAGTTTGTTGCCTTCCTTGGGACAGATCACTCATCCTATGCAAATTCAAGGGGTCAATCAAGCACTCCAACACCATATGCCTCTTATGAACCTGGTAATATAGTTTCCCATAGTTCCTAATCTGGGACAACCCATGAATCAAGCGCCTCCATTGCCTCATTATCTATAGCCCCCATAGCAGAAAGAATATTCACAATTGCCTCAAGTTCCCCTATACCTACATGGGCCCAAATTTATTCCTTCTCAACAAAACCAACTGGTAGCACAACCTATCTTTCTCGAAAATCAAATGTCGCAACCAAGCAATACAGAGAAGGATCAATTGGATGAGCTAACAAAGATGATCTAAAAGATGTCCACATAGATGACACACTCAAGAAATCAAAACATCCATATGAAAGCTTCTTAACGTAGCATTCAGGCCAATCTCAACCAAGATAGCATGGATAGCCAAGGTAAAATGAATAATTATGATATAGGTACCTCGTATGGATAGAATTTTGAATGAGGGAAGAGTTCCAATTAGAATTATGAAAGGAGGCCCTCACAGAGGTAGAACCATATGTGGAATAGAAGGCAAAACAACGAAGGTGTTCCCACTCCTCTTGATCAACTTTCTAATATGGAGAAGAAAACAGTTGGAGTGTACCTTGCCACAACTGCTTTATTTGGATGGTGCCAAATTCATAAGACAAATAGACACTCTAAGTTGGATTTCCCTGAGTTCCTCATGACCACTGAGAGCTTTCAAGTGGAGGTCTAGAATTCAATTGATGGCACTGAATTCCAATATTTAGTCCCATCTAAGCCCTACAACTCCTCTTGTCTCATGGTGAATTAGGCTCCCTTTCTGCATAGTGACAACAACACGCCAAAAATTGAGGCAACCTCCCAAAAGAATGAAGAAGTGGAAGAGGTAAGTAATGAAGAAACTCTATCTCAACTATTTAGTTTAGTAGATAATGGTCTTGTAGAAGAGGAATACTTTTGTGAAGACGAGGTCCAAATGTTCCACCAAAAAACATCTCCATATTTCTTAAGGAATAGACAAGTAGGAGGACCTTTCACTACTTCCACTCCACCCAATAACTTTAGCACCCTGCCTGACCCTAATGCTAACAACAATCCTTGTTTTCCCCATGTTCCAAGTCAATTCCTTGACAAAAACAAATAGCTAGGTCAAATGCAAAAATAGTCAGCTAGCTCTTCCATAGGTAGAGATTTCAAGTCTGAAATTGAGCAAATGGGTGATTATGTCATTGATGAATTCAAGAAGGTAAAAATCAGCTTGTCTGCCTTTGAGTTACTCAAGGTCCCTGTAGTTAGGCACACCTTCTTTAGAGTTATTAATGAGACTCCCTCCAAGGAAACACAAGAAATACAAGTGAAATGAGTCCCTTTCAAAGATCCACCACATGATCTTGTAATTCAAGAAATTATAGGCAAGAAAAATGATGTCCCTCCAAATCAACAAATAAGAAAACAACTCACTAAAGAGCAAAGACAAGGGAATTCCAAGGAAAAGACAAATAAAAAGGATAAAGGTCAGGTGGCCCAAGCTAACATGCCTATGGTATCCTTCCATGGGAGGTTGGAAATGCCCCCTTTCCTTACCAATATCCAAGTATTTGGGAAGAACCTACATAATTGTTTGATTGACTCTGGGGCATTAGCTAATGTCATGCCTTTGGCAATATGCAAAGCTCTTGGGATTGTCCCCGCACCCTCAAGAAGGAAATTAACTCAATTGGATAAAACTAAGGTGAACATTCTTGGAGATATCCTCCATATCCCCATGCATATTGCCATAGATCCAAGGGTGCAGTAGGTTATTGATATCCAGGTTGCGGATATTCCCAACACATATGAAATAATCTTGGGACGTCACTTCTCTCGAGCATTGAATGGGTATGCCATGACAAATTTATCTCACATGTGGTTGTCATGGAAGGGGCTTCCAAATCAAATTCACATTAACTAAGAACCCCACATGAAGTTCATGATTATAGAATATAACAATGTCAACGAGGTGTTATTTGTTGAAGAAAAGTTGGGAAATTATTCTCTCATGGCATACTAGGAAGAATTAGAGCCTCAAGAAGAAGACATGACTGAGGAATTCTTCTTGGTCCTATGTAGCCCTCCAACCAATTTAGCAAATGTGCCCCAAAATATGGAATTTTAGGTAAAATCCGATGATGATGAAGCATATGATGCTGAGAATTTTGGATTGTTGGATGAATTTTGAGATTTCATGGAAAAGTGCATAAAATAATTTCTCACCCTATGGGCAAGAATGAATTTCCAAGAGCTCCTGATGCCTAGTTGGTGCAAAGTACATAATGTTTCCCACTAAATTTGAGTGCTTATTTTGTCAAACAATAGTAGAACATGTCATAGGACAAGTCACTCCTCAAAAGGAGATGTTGACAACACAACTTGCCTTCAATCATGCAGAACCAATTCCTATTGCATAGGTTGTGGTTACATGCATGTAACCAAAGGGAAATGAATACACCATTGGCCCTGGAGTTAAGGAACCTTCCAAGTTTTGGATGATGCATTTCAAGGGATCTAAATCCAAGCAAGGAGCCAAAGAAAAATTCAAACTCATCAACCCTATGGGTAAGACATACTTTGCTACCCATAGACTAAAATTCTATTGCACTAATACCATTGTAGAATATGAAGCAATAGTTCATGGTCTTTTAATGCCATTGAGGAATAAAGTCAAAAAATGTTGCAAATGTTTCGTGACTCAGAATTCGTAGTGAAAAAAGTCAAAAAATTATACTCCTACCATGATAGAAGGCTTGCAAACTATAGGCATAAAGTTTGGGATCTATTAGAGAGCCTAGATTACTTTAATATCCAATTGATCCCTCACACCCAAAACCATACTATTGATGGCTTACCCCAAGCAACCAACATGATTTAGCCACTTTCCTTTTCTAGACTTAAAAGATTCATCATTGAGTTGATTTCCATCTCATCCATGCTAGACAATGTTAACCACTTTCAGGCTTTCGATGATGACAAGCACATCTTGGAATTCATCACTAGATACAATGTGTTTGCTACTCAAATAATTGTTGAAACTAAGCCCAAAGAGGTTGAATTGGATATAGGAGTAAGGTATGTGCAAGATAATCATGGAAAAAACAGGCCCTTAAGTGGAAAAAAAATGAAAAAAATCAGAGTTAGGCAACTTGATGTAAAAATTTGAATAAGTTATCTATATTATTTCAAAAATATGTAACAATAGAATCTATAGAAAATTGAATGTAGTTTCTAAACTACTAGGTTTATTTTTAAAAAAAAATCCATTTGGTGAAAATTTGAATTTTAAATGGAGTAGTATTTAAATTTTAGGGAAAAAATAAGAAGTAGGTTTCTGTCTAACCACCCTAACTAGAATAAAATGATAATATATTTTTATAGGATTTTAGACATAAGTAGAGAACTCATGTATGGATATGATGCATATTTTTTTGTATTTTTTTTGCAAGTAAATAATTAATTATGAATTTTTTATTACAACTTTAAAAAAAAATGTATTTAAACTCATATGTCTGACCAACTTAAGTTGGTCAAAACTTCATGAAATTCAAATTTTCTTTTTTTTAGTCCTATATTATACGAAGCATAGAATGTGATGGGTGTTTTTGGATTAAAAACTGTGATACTATTTGAGTTATAGATGTTTTTCAATCAGCCTATCAATCGGGACTTTCGTCATAATTCAAATAGAAAATGAATAATAATTATTTATTAAATTCAAAGTAAAGCATAATTTATATTGGTGGAAAGCTGAGAATCTCCTTTAAAAACCCTTTTCATTTCATCAATTTTGGGTTAAAAAAAAGTCGTCAGTCACATACTCTACAAATACCCATTATATTGCCACTTTTTGGCCCATCATGATCCTACACATACCCAGTCATCAATCTCAAAATGAATACCATTCCAAGAGGTATGGTCTAGCTAGAGAATATATTTGACCTGGATTAGATCTAAGACCAGGATCAATAGGCAAAGAAGAAATCCATCAACAATTAGTGCAACACTCACAACATCGAGACAACTAAGGAGGTTAAAAATATGTTTATTGGTAAAGTTTGCATGTCAGAAGAAAGAAAAGGAATAATTGATGCTTTGAAAAAGTATCATGATGTAGTGGCATGGAGCTATGAAGATTTAAAGACATATGATTCCTCCATTATCACGCACACTATTCGTCTTAGATAAGATGTCTAACCATTCTGACAATGATAACATCTTATTAATGCATTATTACAACCCATCATCTACAAAGAAGTGTAGAAGTTACTATCAACCAGAATCATCTTTCTAGTTAGGCACTCCACATGGGTGGCTAATTTGGTCCTGGTTAGGAAGAAGAATGGATAAATCAGATTATGCATGGAATTTCACAACCTAAATAGAGCTTTCAAAAAGGACAACTATCCAATTCCTTCATTGGATGAAGTATTGCAGATTGCTAACAAATCACATATGATTTCCTTCCTTGATGGGTACTCTGAATACAACCAAGTGATGGTGCAATATGAAGATCAACACAAGACCGTGTTCACCACCAAGTGGGGAACCTTTTCCTACAAAAGAATGTTGTTTGGACTCATCAACATTGGTGCCACCTTCCAACGTGAGATGGACATAGCCTTAAAATAGTTGATTAGAAAATGTATAATCATCTACATGGATGATTTGACCATATTCTCAAAGCAACAGAGTGATCATGTTGTTGATTTGTGCAAAGTGTTTCAAAGGTGTAGATAATTTGGGGTATCTCTCAATCCAAAGAAATTCATCCTCAGAGTCACTGAAGGAAAGCTTCTTGGGAATATCATTTTAGAATGAGGAATATCCATAGATCCTGAGTGCATTTAGTCCCTATTGAAGATCCAATTGTGAGGCAACAAGAAAGAGCTAAAAAATTTCTTTGGAAAGTTAAATTTCATCTAAAAATTTATTATAGGATTTTCGAAAATCGTCAAGCCACTTAATGTAATGTTGAAGCAAGATGTAAAAATTGAGTGGAAACTAGAGGAAAAGAAGGCCTTTAAAGAAATTAAGAAATCTATTGTTGAAACACTTGTGCTAGTCAGCCTAGATTTTTTGAATCCCTTCTATATTTACTCCTTCACTTCAGACCATTCATGTGCTAGCATTCTCACCTAGAAGGATGATGAAGGGAATGAGCACCCAATTCCTTTCATGAGTGCTCCATTGAAGGACTACAATATCACAATGTAGAAAAGTAGGTGTATGCCTTGGTTAGGGGAGTTAAAAAATTTGAACATTACATGTTTTGAAACAAGGTATTCACCATTGTCCCTGATCTGATAGTATGGAAATTGATAATGCAAAATGAGTTGGGTGAAAGAAGATAAAAGAGGGTGACCCTGCTGCAAGAGTACAACACAGAAATTTAGCCAATGAAACTAGTAAAAGGACAAGCCCTCCTCTAAAAAATAGTTGAGACAATAGTTGAAGCATAACCTGAGCTTATAGTTCAACAATATCAACTTGAAGATGTTTCCCCCAGAGAGTGGTATGATGATATCATCTACTACCTATTGAACAACATAAGTCCACCTCATCTTCAGGGTGTCCAAAAATGTGCTCTCTTCATAAAAAAGTAGCAGCTACATGTTGCGAGGATTCATACTCTACAAGAAGAATCATGAAGGCATCTACCTTAGGTGCCTTGGAAAAGAAGAAGTAGAGTGGGTCTTAAAAGAATTCCATGATAAATTTGGCACTGGTCATGGATTTTTCTATCAACCACACATCAGATCCTTAGGGTAGGTTACTATTGGCTGACAGTCTTTAGAGATGTTCATAGCCACATTCGTACGTGTCATGTCTATCAGACTACCACAACCAAAGAAAGGAATGTTGTTCTCTCGTTGGAACTAGTCTTGGAGGTAAGACCATTCACATAATAGGGTCTCGATTTCATTGGTCCAGTAAGCCCACTATCATCTTCGGGTCACATGTACATTCTAACTACCATTGATTATTGTACTAGATGGATAAAAGCTATTGCATGTAGGCAATGCAACATAGGGATAGTTACAAGTTTCCTTCAAAGTTATATTTTAAATCATTTTGGTTGCTCGTATGCCTTAGTTTGTGATAATGGTCCTACCTTTGCCTCACTCAAATTTTCTAGTTGGGCCTTTCACTATGGAATTTCCCTTAAATTTTCATCTAAATATTATCCTTAGGGCAACAATCTAGCTGAGTCCATAAACAAGAATCTCATTACCATCATCAAAAAATTGTTTGATAAGAATCCCAAGGACTGGCATACCCAGCTTCACTTTTTCCTTTGGGCAGACCAAACATGTCACAAGGCCTCCTTGGGTGACTCCCCATTCCACCTCGTTTATGGCCTAGAGCCTATATTTCATGTCCACCTCAAGATCCCAATCCTCTAATTCATCAACACTTTTTATGAAGAAAGGGGTCGAAGAGAAGCCCACTTAGTGGAGTTGCTTCACTTGGAAGAAGTACATTACCATGCTATTGATTTTTTTTCAAACATTAGGGCATATTCAAAAGATGGTTTCATCAACGAGCTAAAGTCAAGGCCTTAAAAATTGCTAATTTGGTACTATATTGAGACAAGGCCCATGAGAAGAAAGGGGGACATAACAAATTCGACAAGCTTTGGCTTGGCCCCTTTCAAATTATAAAATCTTGGGAGATAATGCTTTCCACCTCAAGAAATTAACTGGTGAAGATGTCCTATTACGCATCAACATGCAACACTTGAAGCATTATTTCCAACCTTGAGCTCTTTTGAGCTACTCTTTGTAAATATCTATATATAGGTTAGTTTAAGTTACTTTTGGCTTCCCTTTGTCTTGTTGCTTTGTGTTGCATTTTTTTGCTCATCTGCCAATTGCTTTCGTCTTGATGATGGCATCTCTTTGTTCCTACTACAATGGTCATGCTTGTTTAATGAATGGTTCACTTTGCTGCCCACTCTTAGTGTTCTTGGGATAATTATTCACTCTTAATGATTGGCCTTTGATTGCTGCTATGAGGTAGTTTCCTTGAACTCATGCTTGAATCACAACTCAACCCTTTAATTGAATCCTTTTGCATTCATCTTGGATCCTAGACAAAATACACTAATTATTTCCAAGGAGCTATCTAATGGTTGTTATGAAAGTGAAGCAAGTGAAAAATCTTAAATTTTCATTAGTGACCATTGTGGTTCCAATCCCAGAGTACACTTCAATGCTTACACGGTTGAGAAAAAGTAGTATCAAAGGGTATGTGTAGGATCATGATGGGCCAAAAAGTGGTGATATGATGGCTATGTGTAGGGTATGTGGCTAATGACTTTTTTTATCCAAAATTGATGAAACAAAAAACGGTTTCTAAAAGAGATTCTCACCTTTCCACCAATATAAATTATGCTTTACTTTGAATTTAATAAATAATTATTATTTATTTTCTATTTGAATTACGAATAAAGTCCTGATTGATAGGCTGATTGAAAAATATCTAAAACTTTCAAACGGTATCATATTTTTTGAATTTGAAACATGTGTCACATTCTATGATTTGCATAATATAAGATTAAAAAAGAAAAAAATGAATTTCATGAAGTTTTGAGCAAGTTAAGGTGGTCAAACATATGAGTTTTTATATTTTTTAAAATTTGTAATAAAAAATTCATAATTTATTATTTACTTGGAAAAAAATTACAAAAAAATATACATCACATTGGGACACGAGTCCTTTACTTATATCTAAAATATTATGAAAAAATATTATCATTTTATTGGACACGAGTCCTTTACTTATATCTAAAATATTATAAAAAATATTATCATTTTATTGTGGTTATGGTGGTTAGACAAACATGTACTTTTTTTTCCCTAAAATTTAAGTACTACTACATTGAAATTTCAAATTTTCACCATATATATATATATATATTTTAAATATGCCTAGTAGTTTAGAAACTACATTCAATTTGCTACAAATTCTATTCTTACATATTATTGAAATCATATAGATAACTTATTCAAATTTTTACATCAAGTTGCTTAACTCTGTTTTTTCTAAATTTTTCACCACTTAAGGCCTATTTTTTCCATGATGATCCTACACATACCCCAAACGAATATCAAAAGAAAGAAAGAAATGTTGAAAATTAAGCAACTGTGTGGGTGTGTGGACAAATCTATCGGGGCTATGGACACCTAGCTAGAAATAGAGCAATGTTCATGGGATCACAACAACTTTGTCAGGGCTATGGATGTCTAATTGGGAGTGGGGCAATGCCTAGGTTACTTTTGGAGTCAGATGATTAATGTAGCTTTCTTGACCAGATTAGCAACTATTGGTCATAGTCTCCAAGGAGAGGAAATAGATGCACTACTTACACACACTTCTGAGATGCTTTTGTGATCTGATAAAGTTAAGGATTTGTTCTCTCTCGAGCCCCTTAGTTCACCTTTGAAAACTGGCCCCTATCTGCAAAATTGTAGATTCTGGGTTCTGAATGAACATTTATCCCTAGAACACTCAGAAGTGTTCTCTAGTAGAGTCACCATTTGTTGTGCCTATAGCACACATGCCCAATTTCAAAATTGGGACCCTCTTTCTTTTCACTTTGTTGGGTGAATTTTGTTGCTGCCTCATTTAGCATGCCCCTATATTTGTGTTCAAAGTGGTTAGTGAGTCTTAAAGAAGTCATCTTGAGTTGGCCATTTTTTTCCACCCTCAAAATTTAAAGGCTTTAGTCCTTTGCAAAGTTCCCTTAGCTAGTTGCCTTCATTCTTTGAAGCAGGTGTCCCTAGAGCTAGGCAAGTCCACCCTTGTGGGCTTCCCTTTGCAGATTTCATTGGCTCCACAACCATTCCAAACAACCATCATGCAACAAATTTCTACAATATAGCACCTGCCTCTTTGATTGTCATTTTCATTGTTGAACAATCAAATGATTAAGCCCCGACTGCCATCTACCCAGCAGACTATTCCCTTCTCATGACTATTTCCAAATTGACTTCCTACCAACCTTCAATTCCACTATATGAATATTAATGAAGTGCATTAAATGCACCATTTTCTATAAATAGCGCAATTTTTGTTGTCATTTTCATCTACCAGTTTTTTAAAGCAAGTTAGAGCCCTTTACAAACGTCATTATTACACCCGCTAAGTGCATTTGTGATTTGAGACATTTGCAAACTGCTTGATCATTCACCTTCATTGAGTCTTAAAGGTTAGTTTTCCACTATGTGTTCTATTTCAAGTTTTTCATTCATTTCCATATAAAATGGCTAAATTTATAAAAAAAACACTCAGAAATTAGCTAATACACACCTCATGGAACAAAACCCATGAATTCAAATTTTGAAAAGTTAAAAAATTTCCCCATGGGCTAGGTGTGAGCGTTGAGGTCCCTACTACTGTTTTTCAACTAGGGCCTTCATCCCCTACAAACCTGCACCCTCGCCATCACCATCACTGCCTTTGGAAAATGCTTAAAACTTAACGATGACGATCTCCTCTTCTAGGTTTTCCCTCATAGAGGGTCCCTTCGACTTGGTTGCCCTAAACTTAGCTAAAATTCATGAACTAAAATGAAGATCCATCAACCCTCTCAAGTCCCCAGGCATGGGTTTCTGCCTACAAAATACCTTTTAGCTTTGTCGTTTCAAATGGCTATTCAATCACAGCCTCCTGATGGTCTGGTCCAACCCCTGTCATTACCCATTGAACTTTACTGCTTTGAATGCTTAAGTCTCAATCAATTGTGGGCCTCTCCCTATGGACTTCCACTTTTGGGTTTTTGTCTTGACTTTGTTAGAGTAGAGTAATTAATTAACTTTACTCTCCTCTTAAGATTTCACTTTATGCCCACATATTAGTCATTTAATAATTAATATTTAATTATTAAATGCACACACCTTAGGGTTAGGTTTTCCTTTTCAATGTTGATCTCCTTTATAAGGATTGATCTCTTGTATTGTATTCTCTTCTTCCTTCATTTTTTCTCTAATAATACATCTTTCACTTTGTCAGAGCAAAAACCCTTGTTTTGTTCTCTCTCTCTTTCTCTATGACAGGTTTCTTGCATGCAGGTGTTCTTTGGGTTCTGTGGATTTATATTTCTCAAATCCTACATGGTATAAGAGTAGACCTGCTGCAGCCTATTCTTGTTTTGAAGATTTTGGAGCTTCAAGGGTTTGATAGGGCTTTCAGAAGTTTTCTGGCTGATTTTGAGTGGATCTAGCTTACTCCATTTTTTGGGTGCATTTTGGGCCCAAACGGACCTCACGGTTGGATTCAAAGGGGCCAAAAACCCATATTTTCATATATGGTTTGACCTATTTGGGCATAGTTGATCTGGGAGGAAAATCTTTTTTGCTCAGGGGCTGTACGACCCCCAGGCATGATTTTCAAGGTCGGAAATTCAAAAAAATATAAAAAAATATAAAAAAAAAAACCATTGGTTTTTTTGCATGCCCAGTTCACAAGGGTACCAACGCCACTGCTCAGCCCGGTGGCCACCGCCACCGGTGGTCTCACCCCCGGCGCCACCAGCCGCCTTCGGCTCCCGCGGGCTCCGCCAGGGCCATATGAGTGACTGACCGCTCAGCCCAGAGCCCCCACCAGTTTTTTGAGCCCCCGCCCAAGTCACATTAGCGACCGGGGGCTCCGCCACAGTCGCCAGCCGTCAGACCCCTAGCCGCGCATGCAACTAGGGGCTTATTTTTTTTAGCCCCTGAGGGCTCTGGGGGGTCTAATTGTGCATTTTCAGGAGACTTTCATTAAATTGGGTATAAAATGGGCGCACGATCTGCATTTTTTTCAAACAAGATACCATTGTAAAGATGATTCCGATGGCGTTCTAATGGATTGGGTCTGATTTCCTGTTTTTTCCATTTTGATGTTGTTTTCCTCAGTCAAAGTGAAAACTTATTTTTTGCACTCCTGGTGCCGTATCTTTTGCGTTCGAACTCTGTTTTTCACAAAAAAATAGGCATTGGAAAGGTGTTTCTGTGATCTTTCTAGATCTGTCATTTATTTTTCCAGAATCTACCCCAGGTACATTTTATTCATTTTTTTGTGTTTTCACACATCTGTCAATTACTTGGACTTTTTGGCACCTTGAAATGATTTGTTTGCATGGGATGGATTTATTTGATCTGATTTATCAATATTGAGGTTAGTTATTCTTAGATGTTTTAATTTGAAGAGTTATCATGGGTTTTTCTACTCACCCTTCAGTTGTTTTTTTGGAACGGGGTAATTATGAGTCATGGGCAAAGGGCATACTTACACACTGTAGGTGGCTTAATATTTTGCCTTATTTGTATGATCTCATACCTAAACCAACAACTTCAAAGGGAAACCTAGTTTGGGATATCATTAGAAATCACATAGTAGGACTTATATTGTTTAGTGTTGATTCTGACACTATGTGGGCTATATCGGGCATTGATTGTCCTCACTCACTTTGGACACGTCTTTGGGAGATCTATGGAGACCCTAGTCTTTCTCCATTCCTAGAGGATCCTACTTCAGATTGTCTTGTACCCATTGGTTGGAGAGAGAATGCACCCTTTGATCATGATACTTTAAAGGAACTTCAGTATTTAGACACCCTTACATATTTCGATGAATCAGAGGATTGTCTGACAGTTCCTACTCTTCAGACTGAGATTATACATGCATCAGCATCTCCTATTGTTCTTGATCAGTTTGACATTTCCACATCTTTGGCTCCTATTGATTTAGTTACGCAGGACATCATCCATCTTCCAGAGATAGCACCATGGGATTCTTTTTTCACAGACATTTCATTCTTGTTTGTTGAGTCTCACATTGCAGATTTGGAGGATTACTTTGAGGATTTTCAGCTCCTCTTTGTTGACAACCATATTCCTGCTGTTATCCCACCACCATCCATGCATTCAAAGGTTGTAGTTCAGGAGTCTTTAGTTCAGTTTGGATTTGACATCTTTTGTTTCAGTTCAGACAGAGAGATTCTTTAGCATCCTATCATGGCACACATCTTGAGACATCTTGGTTCTTCTCTTTTCACAAGGTTTCTTTGACATTGTCCTTTGGATCCGTTTCTTCCCAAGGGGAGGAATATTATTTTCTGCTTCAGGATATCTTTTTGGATTCTACATTAGGCATCTACCATTGCGACAGGAGTTTCTTCATTGTGGGGGGGCCTTCTAGTCTCTTTCTATTTCTCTTATGGAGACCATTGTATATGTACTTATATGATAGAAGCTGTCTATGGGGGGTATCGTGTTATCCACCTCCTATCCTTCTTTTCTTAGTGCATTGCATGTTTCTTTATCTCTTTTTGGAGAGGAGTTTTTTCCCACTGGGTTTTCTCCTTTACTCCACTTTATAGAGATTTTGTTGTATTCGGGTACCTAATCAGGCCATGTTGTCGAGACCCTCTGTTGCATTGTAGTTCCTTTTCTTTATTCTGCATTGTTTGTAGCTGCATTGTAGCTCATCTTAAGGGGGGGTGTTAGAGTAAAGTAAATAATTTACTTTACTCTCCTCTTAAGATTGCACTTTATGCACACATATTAGTCATTTAATAATTAATATTTAATTATTAAATGCACTCACCTTAGGGTTAGGTTTTCCTTTTCGGTGTTGATCTCCTTTATAAGGATTGATCTCTTGTATTGTATTCTTCTTCTTGATTCATTTCTTCTCTGATAATACATCTTGTACTTTGTCAGAGCAAAAACCCTTGTTTTGTTCTCTAGGTTTCTTGCATGCAGGTGTTCTTTGGGTTCTATGGATTTTTATTTCTCAAATACAAAGCCTTTGCTTGTTTTGTTCTCTCTCTCTCTCTTTCTTGCATGCAGGTGTTCTTTGGGTTCATGTTGCCGGGACCCTCTGTTGCATTGTAGTTCCTTTGCTTTCTTCTACATTGTTTGTAGCTGCATTGTAGCTCATCTTAAGGGGGTGTTAGAGTAAAGTAATTAATTAAATTTACTCTCCTCTTAAGATTTCACTTTATGCACACATATTAGTCATTTAATAATTAATATTTAATTATTAAATGCACACAGCTTAGGGTTAGGTTTTCCTTTTCAGTGTTGATATCCTTTATAAGGATTGATCTCTTGTATTGTATTCTCTTCTTGCTTCATTTTTTCTCTGATAATACATCTTTCACTTTGTCAAAGCCAAAACCCTTGTTTTGTTCTCTCTCTTTCTCTGTGATAGGTTTCTTGCATGCAGGTGTTCTTTGGGTTATGTGGATTTGTATTTCTCAAATCCTACAGACCGCTATTTCAAATAGCTTTCACAACCCATCTTTGCACTTATCAGGTTCTACCCTTTGGCCTGCCATCCAAATCAAAAACAAAAATCTATATGCAAATGACCTCTTAAAATGGCAGGACCCTAACATCCTTCTAGTGGGCAGGTTTGAGTCTTATCAATGTCATCAAATACTCTCACACTGAAAATAACTAAGTAGTTCTTTTGTGGACCTCTCTACAGACTTCCGTCTGTGGATCGACATGGCTGGCTAGCCATTTGGAATGACCTTTGCACAATGACCTTTCACATTTTTGGTTTTGAACCCTCCATGTCTGTCTGAACTAAAATGAAATGAACAAGTGATGAACCTTAGGAAAACTATCTTTTGTGGGAGGTTGGTTGTGGGTTGTTGTCTCATCCCCACCATTCTAGGTGTCTATCGACCTGCATTAGCCTGCTATGTGGGACCCAACCCTACCATCTCCCTCTGAATTTTTGATAAAAAAAGATAAATTCCAAGCTCCATGTGGACTCAATCATGTGGGGCTCCGTGCCAATAGTTTTGTCTAGCCTTCACCATCTCAAACGGTTGTCACCCACTATTTTCCCACAACTTTCAACCAACATCCTTTTGAGTGATTTGAAATTGAACAAAAAAGCATCCACCATCCTTTGAAGCCATAGGTCTCATATGGTGGAACTCTTCCTATGGAATGACACCTTTCGAGTGTTGTTTCAATAGTAGGCGCTGAAATAGTAGGGTTTCCCTCTAATTTTGCATACTTAAAAGATGGTTTTAACACCTCCAAAACATAAAAATGATGTCGATCCACATTCCAAAATGGATTGGCCTCTTTGGTGGACCCCACCTCATGACTAAATCTCAATGTGAGTTTGGACATGTGGGCCATTGTTCCTTGATTGTCATCCCTCCAGCAACTGCCTCCAGAACATCCATCAGTCTAGGGATGTCCAAGACTGTCAATTTCCCACCTACCCTCAAGCTTGTGATGGCCTATAGGGAGGCATACCAAGAAGAGTCTAGAAGAATTGTAGATAGAGATGGAAATGTTTTGGCTGATTTGTCTACCAAATCAATAGGAAAAACTTTCCATATCCCTACCTTTGGAGAGATGGAGGAAGCATCCAAAGAGGATGCTAAGGAAACGTGGGATGCAAACCCCCTCAAATGTAAGAAGCTCATTAATCAATATTCGTTAAAAGAGAAGAGGGGCAGTTCAAACAAGGTGCCCCAAGAGCTCTTTTGAAGCTATTTATATGAGGATTACCTTGACTTGGTAACCTTACTAAGCAGAGTTATCGACCTTCCAACTACAACCTTCTTTTAGGAGTGGATGCTATACTTTTTGGAAGAGATCCTCTAAGGAAAAACCAAGTTCTACTAAGCGGGAATAATTAGTAATTGCTTGCATGAGCAATTTGTGGCTGTGAAAAAGACCTCACGATTTTACATGACATCTTACCTGGTCTATTCACTGGATAACTAGATGTAATACAGAGTCAATGATGCCTTTATAGGCCATGTTATTAGATTTCTTGGGGGTGGCTTCGAAAGAATGGTCTCACATAGTGCCAATGCTTATATCTGCCAATTCAGCTTTCTATTCATACAATTTCCCAAGTTTACCTACATCTGAGAGCTGAGGGTTTCTCAAAGAAACTGTATAAGCTGCCACAGTACCCAAATGGTTGGTTGGTAATACTTGAACTCTCTCGATAGCTATAGTGAGCGCACACCCTCTTAAGTAGTAAGCATAAGGCAAGGATTCCCTATCCCCTTTCCTTCGGCCAAGGAATTTATGAACTCCACACATCACAATGTGTAGACAATTCTTATAAGGAACTTGTTGAATATAACCTAGAGCTCCACACTGCCTGGCTGTAGATGGACCCATGCAACAAGCTGTGGAAGATGGTTGTGATTGAACACACCTACATACATGATGTTGAGGACTTTTGGTCCAACTACAATGATGTCAAATAAGTAAAAATGAGGCACTACATGCACATGATGGCATACATTTTCAAGAAGGTCAACTTGTTCCCTATGCTATACCAAATAGTGGAGGATGAAAATATAGTGATTGATCCTCGATACAATGTGGTCACCAATCTCTCACTACCGTTAATTGATTGGAATGAAGAAAAGGTAAATGACCTCAATATTCTAAGAAAGCTAATTGAGGAAATAACCAAATAATGGATTGACAAGTAGATCACCCAATTGAAGCGACAGGGAGTCACTCTAACCTATGGTGAGCTCAAGGATAAGCCAAGAAGTGAGACTGATAGTGCTTCTATTGTTGCTACCTCGATGGGAGAAACTTCAAAATCTCCTCCCTCTACACGATCAAGGAAGAGAACAGAGATAGCTAAATGATAGCCTAAGCCCAAGGTATACTCAAGGAAGGCCTCAAAAGGTGAACCTTCCAAGAGATCATAGACATCAGGTAGTTTCATAGAAATTCCCACCATCTAGAAGGACCCGCTCTAAGAGGGAGAAGAACAAGAGGCCGAGAAACCAAAGTCTCCACTTGCTACCTCCACTTTTGTAGTCCCCATTGCCACTGACATTGCCACCACTATTGCCCCTCTACCTACTTCTCAAGCAATGGTTGTACTTCTCCACCCGCGATGGTTATGTCCACCTTACCTCTACTCCACCTATAGTATAGGTTGTGACCATAGATTCTTCCTCAACTACAACTTCCCTGCTCTCTTCTACTTTAATGTCTCCATTGACATCTATCCCATTGGCTACAATAATAATGCCAATGCCCACTCTCTTGCTCCCCGAGGCCTTCACCTGCCACATGCAGAATATCCCAATGAAACTGTCTAAGGTATTAATGAACCCAACAATACAAGCTACCTTGGCATAGATAGTTGCAAACCTCCTTATCCATCCTCCTCCAATCGATCCACCAGAAATGGAAGCAACCATGAAAATATTAGAAGAGTTGGAGTGATAAGAAATGAGCATCTCGAGTATCAACTTCTGAAAATTGATGAAGTGGTATGAAAAGAGGAAGAAACATAGTCATCTGAGGAAGACACTGAAGAGTTGGGTACCAAATATATTGTGGAATAATTTGACCCAAACCTTGAGGAGGAGTTGGCTCAATAGCTCAAGAACATTGGAGAATAAATAGAGAGACGTCCCTCAGATGAAGAGAACACAAAAAAGGAAATGGAGGAAGACAACAAACCACCAACTAGGGAACAAGATAAAAGTCCCAAGCATAATAAGGAGATGCCTCTATCAAAAGAGTAAGAAGAGAGCCTCAAGCATGATGAACAGTGCCTCATCAACATGAAGAAGAGGAAAAGAAAGAAGATAAACTTGAGGAAGAGACTAAATCCTAAAAGAGCCCAAAAATGGAACATCATGAAGAACATGGGAATGATCAAGAAGAAGATAAAACTACTGAAGGGGAGGATAGCCACAAAGAACATTCAACTATTGAATTTGTGTAAAAGGAAATTTAATTCATCTAGAATTATGATGAAGAAGAAGGAGAAAGGATAGAACAAGAGGCTCCCAAAAATAAAGAAATCAAAATCCAACACACCTGCAAAGAAGGTGATCATGAATCACCAAAAGAGGAATCTTAGATGCCTGAATGTCTTGAGAAACAATTGGAGAAGAAGACTCCACCTCCTAGGGATCCAAATGAAAGGTTGTAGGCCATCTTGGCTCAAGCCCAAATAAGTAAAAAGAAGGAGAAAAATCCAAAGGTCATATGTAATCTGACAATGGATGCATGAGGATCTAGGACTATACAAGTAGCCACCCTGGTGGTGGGAGAAGAGGGGATTATTTATAACATTTCTACGCTTGATCTAAGAACAACAACGTTGGAGTAGAAGATCAATCATCTTTAGGGATCTTTCAATACCATCATGCACCAAATGCATAAGGCTAAGATCTCCAAAGAGGAGTTGAAAGCACAGGTGGGTGACTTAACAACATACATTCAATAGTGGTCATTGGTTGAAGAGCTTCCCATCTCATCATCAACACCACCTCAACTACAGTCCAAGGACCACATTTACGAACTTGAGAAAAGAAAGAATTGGACAAAGGCCATAGAGGATTAGTTTTGGAAAGTCCTCTACAATGGGACCATGGGCATATGTCATGCTATTAGGATAGCCAACAAGTTCCTAGAGTTACAAAAGGTACTTGAGTGAATAAGGAAATTTTGCACTGACTTCCCAAAGTTATATAGGATCACATATCCCAACCTTGAGGCTATTCTCAAGATACCTGATGGATCCTAGGAGAAGGAGTTTACTTTGGAAAAAGATGATCATTGGTTCGTGGAGATGTGGAAGTTGAGCTTAGACCATAGAAAACAAGTATTGGAATGAGTGCTCCATGAGGTGGAGCTAGAAATTTAATGGATCATAGAAGTCAAGGCGGCCTATGAAGAATATCTAAGGTTGATGATGGATTTTGATGTGCCCGCTGTCGAGTTTGACCCAGAGAAGATAGAGTCATACTTCCATAAGAAGATGGAAAATAGGACCATAGAAGCATTAATGTCAGAATTCATGGGTTTTGTTGCATGAGCCTTCACTCAATCTGAGTAGGTGATTAAGACTGCACAAAAATATGACAAGGACTAGGATGACCTCATGAACAAATCCAAGAAATTTAGCTCTCACGTGATCCAGTTGGATATATTAGAGTGGGATAAGCTCCAAGGATTGATCGAAAAATTTGTGGAATATGCCACCATCAAAAGGAATGAAGGATATCCTATGATTGATGATGAATTCCTTATAGTGTAGTTGCAACAAAGAGAAATTAGCTAGAAGACAAAAGAGCTATAGTGTTACCACATGAGGACAAAATAGGCTAAATGACAAATTTTCATTTTAAATTGCAATATATTTGAGGGTAGGTGAAACCCTAATTTGTAGTGAATCTTGGCTACATAATTGAAATCAATCTTGGCCATTCATTTTTCTTTTTGGACACTATAAATAGGGGGTCTCCTCTCATTTTCAAGAGGGAGTTGAGTTGTTGTAAAGACAGTGTGCTGCTGGAATTGTAATAGAAGTTCATTGATTTGGTGGATTCTTGAGTTACAAATTTATGTTGCATGATTTTTCTTCTCTTACTTAGTGAATTTGAGTAGATTAACTTTGTTGTTTTGTATGTTTAGGCTTTCTTTTGTGGTTAGTTAATGTTTTGCATTGGTTTTAAAGATTTCTTTTGTGTTGATGCCCTTCCTTGTTCATTTTTGTTGTTGTTTATTGTTGATAAACTATTGTGTAAAGCTAGTTTGACATTATATGAATGTTGCACTCAAGTTCTATATCTTGTTCATTCCTTATGGTGAATGAAAGGTTGAAAATATGCAAACCTTAGAAGATTGCATAGTTTTCATGAGACTATATTTTGATTTGGTTAAGTGAAACTTTGTTTTAGGAAACTATTTTCCATAGTGGGGTCTTGCATTGTCACTGTTCATTGCTAGTTTCAGGTCTAGGAACTTCCTCTCTTCCCTACCCCTTTTAATTTCTTTTTAGTAGTGACCTAAGCTAAGGTTCATTGCACATTGTAAAGCCAAATATGAAGTTAAAATAGGAGTTCTAGACTATTGTTTGAACCTACAACAATTGTGCAATCACTTTCCCATCTTAAGAACTCCATTAGAAGAACCAATTCTACTTCAACTTAGCTCACGTAACTCTGCCTTGTGCTTACCAACAAGATCACATCAATACAACTGATATATTCCAAGCAAGTCATGACTTGACACCCGAGAGACCTTGGGGTGATTTTCAACAACTTGTTGTTGGAGATTGTCTTTCAAGAGAGGTAGTGCATCTATGCACTACTTGTGTTGAGAAAGTGCTAAAACACCCATCAACACTTAGATTATTGCATTTAAATTAATTGAAAAATACTAAAATTTTTCATCTTCATATAATATCTGCATCAGAAAATATGAAAAGCACAAAATTCATATTAAAAATTCTAAAAATTTCCAAAAAAATCACTCCCTAGACTCATTTTCCATCGTGGGAAAATTAGTCTAGTTGCATATTCTACACTACATGTTCTATCATCTGTAGTTAATTTTCTAAGTTTTTTCTTGTTGTTTTTGCATTTTTTTGTTTCCTTCCAGAATTACAGTTATAATCATTCATTTTCTCTTAGTTTGCATTACATTTGCATTCATCCTGCATTTAGTAGCCTTTGCATGAGTGTTTGGTTCCCTTTTTCTAATACCTTAGTGAGAAAAAGTTAGAGACTCATGGCATGTTGCGATAACACACTTGTTGTGGATCTTGGGCTACCTAGAGCTACCGCTCCTAGTATTGATAATATTACACTAGGCATGGATAATATCTTCAACAACTGTTTGCATTCAAGTAGTATGCATGTTGACCATAGGCCTAATGATATCCCACAAGAAAAGATAATTCAAATCCATGAGGACTTAGTACACTTGCAACACTAAGTAAGTCTTGAAAATATTTCCGCCACTACAATTCCTACCATAGAAAACATTCATCGCATGCTTAAAAGTGATGAAGGCCTTGACCTTGTGGAAAACATAGTTAAGATCTTTCACAAACATCTTCCTTCAACATCTAGTGCTCCTATTCCAACAAGCAATGTGGCCAACCAAGGAGGAACTCAAACTCCTCCTCCCTCAATGGTGGCCTCAATAACTAACTATACCACTCCTCAAATCACAGCAACAATACAACAAGGTAGAAATATTATTCCTTCCTTGGGTATTCCTACTACCATCCCTAGTTCCCATGTGGCATCGCATGCTCTATCTTCTACCACATTCCCACCTATAAGCATTCCATTCACTTTTCCCACTACTACATACACTCCATCACTACTTTCACTTCCACCTCATACCACATATATCAATCCTCTCATAGCACAACTTTTCCAAACTATTTTTTCCATGCAAAAAAAAATTCCCACCATCAATTAAAATCACAATGACAAACCCATATATTATGTTAAAATTAGCCCATTGTCTTTGGAAATATTGTGAACACCGATGCAACAAGGTGTAGAGGTGTCTATATTTTAGAAATATGGAGGGAAGGGAGATCCTTCTAACCATGTCAATGCCTATACCACTTTATGTAGTGACTTTGTCCTTGATGATAAACTATTGGAAAAACTCTTTCCTAGGTCCTCAAAAGACATAGCCTTGGAATGGTTCTTATCTTTACCAAATAATTCAATTCGTTCATTCAATGAACCACTTGATGCATTTTTAAACCATTTCCAAGTGCATATGGCTCCTAAGAAAACCTTGGCTAATTTGATGAGATGCAAGCAACATGAGGAAGAAAAGACAACCAATTTTATCTCACACTATCAATCGCTTTATTCCCAAATTGATGTCAAGGTTCCTAACCCACACCTTCAAAAGATGTTCATAGAAAATTTGCAAAGTAAGCTTCAAGACAAGTTGACCCTAATGAAATTTCCCTCTTTCATGCACTTGTGTACTATGCTTTGTGATTATCAAAATTTAGTTAGTTGCTTAGATACAAGGTTGACTTCTAGCCGTAGTGAGAAATCCAATCCTGCACACCAAAAAAATACTTTTAGAAAATAAAACAAAGGGTTCTTGCAATTGAATCCCCCTCCTCAACAAACAACTCCAACTATCAATAACCAATTTGTTGCTATTAAAACCATGGTGCCCTTTAGTTTTGGAGATCTGAAAAGACAATTCACACATTTACCTGACACCCTTCATAACACAATGTCTCAACTTTTATAACCTTGTCCATCAAAACACCTAACCCTACTAAGAATTTTCCCCTGAGCTTTAAAGAAAATGCTTATTTTCATTATCATCACCAAAATGGGCATGACACAAAGCATTGTAAGCATCTTAAACATCTTGTGCAAGACCTCATTGATTTTGACCGTTTATCCATTGCGGGTGTCAATGATCAAGGAAATAACTTTGTTGCCCCTCCAAATCAAAATTTGCAAATTTTCACCAATCCAATTCCTAAAGATAATATTTCATTTGTCAAAGCTAGTGAAACTCCAAAGAATGATGTGATGAATGTTGGTACAAATGATGGACAACATGATCTTGTTGCATATATTACACATGTTAGTCCAATGGATGAAATGGTAGGTGTGATAGATGTTATCCCTCATAATCGGAAACCGAAGAAATCTCTTGATATTGCTTTCTCCTCTAAGGATATACTCAAAAATCTACTCGATGGTCCTCTTTACATAGTCAAACATATCTTTGATAAGCCCACTAATGGGATATTAACCCTACCTTTGGAGAGAACATGATCACTAAGGAATTTTTAGTATTACATGGATTTTATCAAGATGACTATGACAAACTAAAAGCATGGATCAAGACACACAATGGTTTTACTTACCCTACAATAGGATTGATCATCCTTCCATTACAAATAGGACTAAAAACATTATATGTTACATTCTCCATCATCCTACATTCAAACCAGTTTTGTTCAAGGCTAGGTCATCCATGGGTTCACTCAATGAAAGTCGTCACTTTGGTTGTTCACAAATGGACATGTTTACTGTACACCATAGTGGCTTCAACCCCTTGTCTTCCAAATGAAAATTTTCCTTATAAGCCTTTTGGCCTAAGCCCATGGAACCTATAACACCCTGAAAATACTTCTTTTTCATAGCCTACCAAAAATTCAAAGCCAAGAAAATAGTAGAATTGTCTCTCTAAAACATATCCCTGACTACTTCTGAAACTCCTATCATAGATGAAACCATGCTTCAACTCGAATAAGAAAAATGTAATCAAAATCAATCAACAATAAAAACTTCACCTACATCATCTAAAAGACCAAGAGACAGTGATGGCAACCTTTTCATGCCTCCTAGAATAAAATAAGTTTACAAATCCAAAGAGAAAGTGGTTGATCAACCTCCTATGGAAGAAAAACAACCTATAGTTGATCAACCCACTCTTACACCAACATAACTTAAAAAAAAAACCAAAAAAAATTGAGGCACTAGGGAGCATCAACATAGACGTCATCACAAGTTACATGAAGAAGAAAACAAAGAAAATAAAAAATCTGACAAAAGCAATGCATGACCAGCCTCCTCCCCACCTACATCAAAGTGATCTAATACAACAATCACAACAAGAGATGCACTCTTCCTTGGGTATTATCATTCATCCTTCTGTTCTGATTAACATGGATGATGATGAGGAAACAACTAAAATTGACGAAGTACATAATGAATTAAGCACATTGTTTTCCTTGTCTATGAGTTTAATTGAGATATCTCCTATACATAGTGATGAACTTGGTACTTCACCTAGTTCAGCACTTGCTCTCGTCCCTCTAGCCAAATTTTTTCCTTCTAAATCCAACGAACATGATATGGAGGTGGATGACTTGCTAGATGGTTGACTTGCATTTTCCTTACTATTCTTTTTCATTTTCTTTTTCTTTTACATGTGTGTATCGTGATCGCTTGTGATGTTTTGTTTGATGTTCTCTCTCTTTGTTAAATTCCTCTATTTATACCTTCATTATTCTCTATGTCATGTATCTCTTTCTCTTTTTATCCTTTTTCTTTTGTTTTGTGTTTTACTTTTTCGTATGACACAAAGTGTTGAGACACTCTATGTCTCCTTCATGTTGACCCAAAAGGCCTTTTTCTTTTCTTTTTACTTTTTTTTTTAATCTTTTTTTTTTTCCTTATGTTTTCCTTTTGGGAATGACACAAGCAATTGAGACATTCATGTCTCCTTTATGTTGACCCAAAAGGCTAGTTTTCATTTTCCCTTTTTCTCTTTTTTCCTTTGTTTTTTGTTTTCCTTTTGGGGATGACGCAAGGCATTGAGAAACCCTATGTCTCTTCCATGTTGACCTAAAAGGGTTATTTTTCTATGTCTTCTCTCTCTTTGTGTCCTCTTCTAGTTCTATGTGTATTTGGGGAGTGATGACAGTTTCAAGCTCTTTACAAACCATTGCAGCAACGAAGATACTAACCCTAAATCTATAGATCCCTTATGTGTTTTGAGTTTTCCTTTTGGGGGAAACCCCTTTCTTTCCTTCCTATTCTTTTTCTTTCTCTTGCATGATGTAGCCTTACTTGGAAACATATGACTTGGCATAGGGCTTTCCAAGTTGGCTGTCATGTCTTCTTTCTTGTTTGCATTTTTCATTTGCTACTTTAAAGTAATTTCTCATAGAATGGTGTGTAGAAATTCCTTTAAAGTGGGGGCATACATTAGCATTATTCTTTTGTATTTTTTTCCCTTTCTTATTTCATATGATGCATTTATCACTTTGTGGATGACATTGGGTATAGTTTCTTTCATGAGCGTGATCTATCTTAGCACATTACATTCCTCTTAGTGGCTTGATTCGATGAAATGCATCCCATAAGTTCTGAATTTTCTATTCTCTATTTGGTCATTTCTTGGAGACATTAGACACAATGTTCCCTAAGTTAAATACCTTGCATGAACTAAACTAGACTCCTTTGAACATTCTTTTCATGTTTCATTTTGCATTTTTTATATGGCCACCTTGCATAAAATAGCTTGCATTCTCATGGTGCCATCACATTTGTTTATGAGATCCAAGCATACAAAGTTTTTCTTGTCATGTGAAGCACAAAAAAATATTTTCTTTTGTGGTGCCTTATTAAAGTTATTAGGGCGTATAACTTTGGTATTGTTGAGAGGGAATCCCATTCCAAGGCATGACTTTCCCCATAGCCATCTACATTTGTGTGAGTGCATACCATCCATGAGTGTATGTTTCTCACCTTTTAGGCCTTCTCACTCAGTGGACATCCATGAGTTTTGTCACCTCAGAGTGAGTATGCATTTTTCTAGAAAAACATCCTAGATCTTATCCACATCGGGATGGAGAAATGATTGAAGCTTGATCCAATTATCTTTCTTTTCTCTTTTTTTTTTTTTTTTCTCTTTTATTTTCATGTGTGTTCCCTTGTAATTATGATGGTTTGCCATGGGATCCTCATCTTGGGGGCTTCATCATCCCTCTTTATTTTTTTTTTCTCATCTTTCTAGCATTAGTTCATTAGAACCCCTCCTGAGATGTGTTGATCTAATTTAGTGTGAGTGTGAAGCAGGTTCATCCTCTCACTAAAGTGGGGGCTAAATGTGGACATGGAAAAAGTAACCCTTCTACTTTTTCTTCCTGCTTAGGCCCTCCTTGTGATTTTGGCTTGATGTTTCCTTTATTTAATGTTGTAATGTGGTCAACACATTCACATTAGGTCTTGGGTCCTTGTGAATCATTACGAACTTTGCAATGCCTTGTAAAAGTGTTGTGAATTGTTGTAACACATTTTTCACACTTTTCTAGGATCTTTTTATTATAATTCACTTAAATAAGCTCTTTTTATCATTTACCAAGTCTTATTTCAAAGTGTTGTAAAGTGTTGTAATAAAATTTCATGCTTTTCTAAGCTTTGCATCAATAATTATACCTTTCTTATCCTTTAATTGATCCCATTTTACCTTCATCAACCTTAAGTGTATTTTTGTGAATAAACTTGATAAACATTATTTAAAACAACTTGATTTTTTAAACCCATTTAAATGCCTTGAGTGGGATCCATTCGCCATTATGGGTTCGAATGAGTCCCCCTTGGCACAAAAATTAAAAAAATTTCAAATTACTAGCTGGTTTTTATTTCTTAAGATCTAAGGTCGGCTTGTGATGTGGTATTTTCAGGAAATATTGTATAATTGGGTATAAATATAGGATTTTTCCTCTCATTTTCATCTCCTTAATTTTCCTAATCATTCAAGCATTCAAGCAATCATTCCTAATCATTCAAAAAAGCATTCTAGGTATTTTCAAGCATATTGAACCTATCATTTGCATATCTTTAGATTTCTAGTTCAACGGTTTGGTGAGTTGTAGCATTTAATCTTGTTAAATCATTATTCTCTTGACCTATTTCATTTCATTTTCAAGGGTTTGACTAGGGAAAACCTCTATTCTCTAACCCTTCAACCATTTTTCCCTCTCTTCGCATGTGATTTGTAGGTCTTGTGTGTAGATTTATCAAAGAGAAAGGTTTGAAAATGTGTCAAAAAAATTTCAAAGTCATTAAAAGTGGTCAAAACCCTAATTGAAGCTTGGAGAACACCTACAAGTCAAATTCTGTAGTTTTGGATCTAGAAATTTGTTAAGAGTAGAAGTGCAGATCGAGAGCTATAGACTTCACTCTTGATTTTCCTAAAATCTAGAAGTGGACTAATTCACCATTTGTGGCATATGAGTTCCACTTCTAGACCCAAAACAAATATTTTTGTAGTTTCGAGTACCTACTACCCCGAAACCTGTTCTAGAAAATTTCTCCCGAAACAAGACTAATTCACCTAGCTTGGCGTATGAGTCCTAGTGGGATTTGTTAGAAACCAAGATCAGATTTGCAAACCAAAAAGACCTTCCATAGAAGAGAAAATCAGAAAAAACCAGAGAGGTTGCAAAAGAATATGCAACATAATATTATTCGATAATTCATAATTACAACATAAGATTTGCTTTATAAAAGCAAAGATGAATAACCCTAATATTATCTTGAGAAACAAGATAGCTCAAAAGATAAAGATGAGAATTAATTAACCTAGGGAATAAATAATGCCTAAGTAAAGGTATGCAAAGTGTAATTAAATATTAATTACACCAACATCCCCCCATAAGTGCAACTTAGGGAGAAGCATATTATTATGCAAATATGAGTCCCAGCAACAAGGCCTAATCAGGTACTCATGTACAAATGTAAAGATGAGGTAGAGAAGGAAAACCCAGTGGGACAAAACCCCCTACAATGAGATGACTGCTACAAAGAAGCACTAGAAGAACACTGTGGAGTAACACTGGAACCGAAATCTGACAAGCAAGGAAAGATACTTCTGTCTACAACTGAAACCAAAACCAGAATCATAATAATGTGATAGCAGACCCGATGCCATGGAACACTTGAAAACTCACAAACTGGAACAACCCTAGAATCTGTGAAGCAATAGGACATGAGATGATGACAGAATCTGGAAACCGTGTATCTCGATGCCGATGCCAAACTGTGACTGAAACTCTTCCATGGGAAGGAGTACCAAAAATAGACTCTGGAACATTAACCATAAAAACATGGCCCTCAAACTGAGAAGAATCTGAACCAATGAGGATCAAGAAACATAATCTCCCAACTGGAGTGTGAACAAATGAATCTGATATGTGTCAAGGAATAGCAAAAAATGTGGCCAAAAGAAACTAGGAGACCAGATAACCCATGCGAGTTGCCATCAAAACAAAATGAAGATGGAGATCAAAGTGAAAACTACACTCTAATTAGATTTATTATGCAAGAAACCCCCCTGAATGGAACTTTATCTCAATTCATTTATTACAATAACCCAATGATTGTAAAAGGAGAGAATGCTAATGTGCATACACAAAAAGTAACATGATGTGGTACTGAAATGAAGTACAAATGTGCAAGTTTCACCTTTCTAACTGCCAAAATATCCAAGTAATCTCCAAAAAACCCATTGGGAAAAATCTAGAAAAAAAAAAAACTTGGAGCAGATAGAGAAAAAAGTGCATGGACAGCAAGATAGACCTCCTCAATACCTTTCCAACGTCGCAAAGAGGACGAAAATCGGAGATCGTGGCAAAACATTATGAGCTTGGAAGTACAAAATAAACATTTGAATTTAAACAGAAAAAAATTTAGATAAACAACAAAATATTGAAAAATAAATAGTACCACTGGAAATTTCTCAGAACCAACTTTCCGGCGATATCTTGTTTGCCCGATATCGATATCGTATGCCCAAGTTATGACCAAAAGAAAAAAATTGCTCCTTTAGGAAAAAAAGGGCTAGCAGGGGCAAAGAGGCCGTATGGTCGATGATGTCATGCTGACGTCAGCGAGTCACAGGAAAAAAATTGATGGCCATCTGGTCGTCAGAGCAAACAATTGTCCCTCTTGTCGGAAATTTTTTTCGGTAGCCTGAAACCCGCAACATTTCCGGAATATGCTTTTTGACATGGAATATTCCCTGAGGTTCAATAGCTGCCGAGTAGATGGAGATTCTGATGGAATCTTCAAAGATGCTGCCGGTGTTTTTGAGAGGGTGCTGGATTTTATTGAAGCAGAATATTTTGCTAGATGTCGTCAATGTTTGTGAATCCAACCAGAATAAAGGAGTTGACCGTCAGAGTTTGAAAGCCGCAGGTGATTGCTGGATGGTGCATGGGCCGAGGGAGGTATGAAGGCCTACGTAGGTTGTACAACCTACGCAGGTTTTTAATAAAACCTTTTTTTTCACCCTTTGTTTTAAAAAAAATCAAAAATCAAAAACCTTTTGATTTCGTTTTTGGTTATTTAATTTTTCAAAAAAAACTAATGAATTTTTATTTTTTTTGGCAGATAAAAACTATTTAGAAAAAACTTGAATTTTTGAAATGCGTGCATAGAGTGGTATAGAGACCGTATAGGAATTTTTTTTTTTTCCTCACAAATAGCTAATGCCGAATATAGGCATATTATATGTCAATTTTTGTCTCTCGAATGCTCTGGATGTAATGGTGAGGTCCAATCTGCCTGAAAATACACCAGAAGCTTCACAACTCCCAGATCTGACAAATCTTCAAACCCTCATAACTCTGGCATAAAATGTTGGATTTAGACAAAACAAAAGTCGATCTTGACTTTTTGACAACCTTGAACTCGAATATGAGCTCATATTTCCTTCAACATGCAACGAAAGCAACCATGCAAGAGCAACCAAATAGAGAGACAAACTCAAGGTATGAAACCCTCGAGGAATCCCGAACAAACTCTGTAATGAATCTCTCTAGAAATATGAGAAGGGGTTGCAAATCAAGGCTCTAATACCATGTTAGAAACCAATATCAGATTTTCAAACCGAAAAGACCTTCCACATAAAAGAAAATAAAAAAAAGTAGAGAGGTTGCAAAAGAATATGCAACATAATATTATTCGAGAATTCATAATTACAAGATAAGATTTGCTTTATAAAAGAAAAGATGCATAACCCTAATCTTATCTTGAGCAACAAGATAGCTCAAAAGATAAAGATGAGAATTAATTAACCTAGGAAATAAATAATGCCTAAGTAAAGTTATGCAAAGTGTAATTAAATATTAATTACACCAACAGGATTCAATAGTGAATTTTCTAGGATTCCATTGTTCTTCTCCATCACTCTCTAGTTTCTAGGTGCACACCTCAAATCTCATTAATTTTTGTTATTGTTTGTTTACATTTATAAGTCTTTTTTCATACAACATTGTGTTTTCAAACATCTTGCATTTCTATAGTTTTCATTCAATAGGAAATATCTTTTATCAATTTTTAGCATTTAGGAAATTCCATTTAGACACATTTCAATCATATTTGCATTATTCTTAATTGGGAAATCACATTTTTTGGTATACCTATCTCCTTTTAGGTGCAAAACCCTAGAAGTGTAAGAGAGCCCTACATTGCCAAAAACCTTTCTCCACATTCAACTCATCGTGCACTTGTTCATCAATTTCTACAATGTCAATGTCATCATCTAGATTTATCACAATAGGAGGCTAAATAAAAATGTCCATGCAATGTTCTTATTTATGTTGCAATGAAGGTATAGGATCATCATGCTTTGCTTCAAGTATGTTCGGATTCTGGTTTTCTATGTCATTCTTGTTTTCTTGAGTTTGTAGTCTACGAGCACTATCATGTCACCTATGCCTATGCTCTCTAGAACTTTGATTCCTTTTCATTCTATTTTTTATTTATGTTTGTGTCAGAGCGAGTTTTTAAATCATACGTTCCTTCTCTTCTTTGGTAGGAATAGAAGAAACAATGGTAGGTTGTTCAACCACTTTCTCTTTGGCTTTATAAACTTGTTTGACTCTATGAGGGACAATGATATTGTTTGTGTTATCTTGTGGTCTCTTGTAGGAAATTGAAGGAGGTTTGTTTATAATATGTTCTTATAAGTGGCCCCGGTGAGTGCCATATATCTATAGGGGACCCCCACTTAGAACAACTATCTGATAAACAGAGAAAATAAAGCATGCTCCTGTGGGTAGGCTATAGTTGGATGGATGGATAGAGAGATTGAACCCAATGTTGAGTCGGTGAAGTAGCCTTCATTGGCAATGAAGGAGGATGGGAGTTAACTACTACCAGTGTTCGAAGCCAACAAATAGAAGGTAGTTCAGGTAATCACTGGACCGAGGGAAACAATCAATTACCCATAAAAAAAAGAAAGAAGCACATCTCACCTTGGGGTCAAAGGAATGAATGCTATTAGCCCGGAGTTAACGATATTGGGGAGGAGGAAGGAAAGGAGCTCCACCCTGCAACATGGAAAGGAGTTCAACCGGTGGGGGTGGTAATTACCGTCTATCATGTTAGCTTGGCTGGATAGGTCGAGTAGCGGATCCAAGGAGAAGGATGTGATCCAAGGAGAAGGATGTTCTTCCATCCTTCACCCCAACAGTAGAATAGTAGGGTGGAAGTAGGAGTGTGCTGTCCAAAGGTAAGGTTAGGAGGTGGTACTGGGTTTCCAGTAGTCCATCCATTAAGGTAAGCTCTCGGATATTGGATATTGCCCATAGAATTTTAGGGTTGTTGGCACGAGGAGAGAAAGCCCTGATTTATTGCATGCTTTCATTCGGAAGGCTATAGAATTGATAGGCCCCTCCTGCCTTCACCCCATAGTATAAGTTAACACGGGCATTAACCTGTCCTTTTCTTTTGGTTTGATCATTGCTTCGTCAAGGATGAGTGTTTCATTTTTAGGATGAGGCATGTTTTGAAGGGATAATTCTACTATTTTCTTTGCCTTGAACTTTTGATTTTATTTGAAAAGGAAATCCTCATGAGGCTTGATAGGTTCCTGTTGCCAAAAAATGTATAGTTGACATTTTTATGCCCACTTGTGTCTTTCTAATGGACTTTGGCTTGATTTTTCTTGGGTTTAATGTTGTAATGTGGCTTAACCATTCACATTAGGTCCTAAAAATTCAAATTATGGTGTCTTATGAAGGTTTTGTGAACTGTTGTAAAACATTTCTACACTTTTCTAAACTCTTTTCATTACAATTCACCTAAAAATCACGTTTTCATCACTTATTAAGTCCTATTTTGAAGTGTTGTAAAGTCTTGTAAGAAGATTTCACACTTTTATAGGCTTAATTTCACTATTTACACCTTTCTTATGCTTTACTTGACCCCTTAATGTACTTCCTGGCCATTTTCAAGTGTTTTTTTGAGAACATTCCCATTGGAAAACATTTAATGCCCCGTAATTTTTGAGAACATCTAACCCTTGAGATCGGTCTGTGATGTGTTAATTTTGGGAAATTCTAATAAAATGAGGTATACATAAGTATTTTTCACCTCACTTCATACCCTCCCAATCTCATACAATCTCTTGCACTCATTAAGCATTCAAGAATTATCAAGTCAACCTATTAGAGCACATCATTACATTTCTTCAGATTTTGGACATCAAAGGTGTGGTAAGTCTATGATATTTGCATGTTATCTATTTATCATACTCTTTTCATTACATTTCATTGTTTAGGGTTTGATTACCAAAGTGGGGTTTGACCAAGGAAAACCCCTATTCTCTAACCCTCAACCATTTTCCCCCTTTTGTATGTGTGTTTGCAGACTTTTGTATGTAGATTTATCAAGCAATTGTGTGTTGAAAGTTGGTCAACAAGTCTATAAATTCAATCAAGTCAACATCATCCTAATTCATGCTTAGAGAGGCTTTCTACCCCATTTTCTACAAAAAACAAGTACGAACACTTGTCAGAAAAGAAAATGCAGTTCCAAGACTTCTAGATTCTATCCTGAATTCCTTGAGATTTGTAGGAGGACTAAGTCACCACTAGTGCCAAATTAGTCCCACTTCCAGGCTTGAAAATTGGTTTTGACATTTTAGGATACGCATTTGGCAAATTCTTGTTTTGACAAAATTTCTCAAAAATGCAACTAAGTCACCCCACCTGGCGTAAGTGTCCTAGTTAGCATTTTCAGTCACTTTTTTAGGATTTTAGAATCTTCCAACATCAACCTTCAGATTCCAGGTGCACCTCTTTCATCCTATTCTATGATTTCATCATTTAGTTGCATTCTTAGGCATTTTTGCATATCACATTGTGTTTTCTAGCACTCCACTTTTCTTATGTTTTACATCATTAGATCATTCCAATTTCAAATTAGTGCATTAGGACATCTTAATTAGGAATAATAAATCTCATTAACATAAAATTTGAGTGTAAAATTTTTCATTTTGCTCCTGATCCAATCCCCTTTCTCCTTTTAGGTGAAAAACCCTAGGAGGAGCAAAGCATTGTGAGGGCGAAACCAAAATCACTATTTATAGTTCCATAGGCTTGGTCAAAAAGAAATCTAGTGAAAAATTCCCTCGGGACAATGCAATATTAAATACACTATGATGCACAATAAAGATACCATTTCCAAATGGAAACTTTATACATTTATGCACAACTAAAGGGATGGCATTCATGGAGCGAAGCCATGGATAGCCTAGATTCACAAGAAATTGGTTTGATTTCATAATGATGGAAAATGAGACAGTTAATATTTTCAGTCCCAGTTTAAAGGGAGATCTATTGAGCCTATCATAGGGCAAGAAAACCCATTGTGCATCTTGATCCATGATTTTGGTTTGTCATATGTATCTTGATATAGTTTGTGCACATATAAGAATTCTTCGGTGATCACATTCTCTCCATAGATGAGATCAATTAATATCCCATTAGTGAGATTATCATTGATTCAACCAGCTATGTAAAGAGGACCATCAGGTGCACATTTGAGTATGTCATTTTGTGAGAAAGCAATTTCAATAGGCTTTTAAGTTGAGCCCTTATGAGGTCTAGCTTCAATAAATTCTACCACTTTATCTATAGGATGTAGTTTCATATGATCATTATCCATGTTAACATTGTTCTTAGTTTTAGTAGGAGGATTGACTGTGGTATGTGTGTTATTATTGTCTTGTATTTTTGAGTACTCATGAAAGAAACAACTAAGGCTATAGACGATTTGTGTTTCATTTTAAGGTTTAAGCACTTTCCTTAGATTTTGTATTATGGGAACCATGCTAATGTCTATGCATTCACGAAGTATATGGGCTTGTAATTTTTCTGTTGTTCATCTACCTTTTTTATAATATCATGCACATTGATTGTAGGAAGTGAAGTAATGGGTAATGAAGTATGCAAACTATAAGCCATGGAGGGTTGATTTTCAACACTATCAGAAAGAGATTCAGAAAAACCAACATACATGATGAGTGAGATATCATGGGATGATATGAGCTTCAAATTGTGTCTTGTAATAGTATTTTGAATAGGACACTAAGTTGTAAAGCCCATGTAAGTTTTAAAACCCTAGTGTGCAAACCCTAAAATAACAAAGAGGCGATGCAACAACCTAGAATGAAATGCAAATTTCAAATTCTAAGCAATGTAATTTGCTAATTACACAATGCAATAAGCTAGAAATGAAATGTTTTGAATGCAATTTTAAATTTTAACAATGCATTATAATGAAGCAATTTAAGCTAAATGAAACAAATTTGATGAAACAACAAATCAGGAGTTTGAAACAAGAAAGTAACAACACCAAACAAAATCCTAAAACTGAGATTTTAATTTCCAAAAAATGCAGATCAGTAGCTAATAGGGACTCATTCACCAGTAAGAATGAATAAGTCCTGGTTAAGTTTTTCTGAGATGTTTCCATGGATTTCAGGGTGAGTTTTAACGATTTTTCACATGCTAGAAGGTTCAGCTTTGACCTGATCAAGGACTCATTCACTAGTAAGGATGAATGGGCCTTGGTTAGGTATTTTAAAACTATTTTTTAATGATTTGCAATCTTTTAGTAATGTCTTTTAGTTCTAAGTCTAAGGCAGTGAGTTTTAGTTTCATATTTTCTAGAAATGCAAAGTGAAAATGAAATGAAAATATGAATGGAAGGACCTATGTTGAAATGCAAATTTGTTTTCATTTTCAAATTCAAATAAATGAGATATAAATGAGATATAAATGAGATGCATAATGACTAATTTTTTTTTACATTTTTTATATTTAAAAAGATGCAAAATAATGCAAATCTAAACCCTAAATGAGATCTTAATTCAATATAAATGAGATGCAATTGGATGCAAGATCTAACCTAGGACGAAAAGAATTTAAAAATTAGAAAAATTATAATGTTTAATATGTTAGGTTCATCAAAATGATTGATGCTAAAAAGTTAGGGCTTATCAAAATCAAGTTAAACCACTAGAATTTCCCACAAAAAATAATCATAATTTTATGTAATTATAAGGGACAAAAGATGCAAATAATGATTAGAAATTGACCCTAAATGTTATAGAAACTATTAGGAGAGTTTTGGAGCTAAAAGAGATGTGCATCTTGCTACAAGAAGCCTATTTTTAGGGAACAAAGGACTCATTCACCTTTAGTGGAAAATGGGTCCCTATTAGGGTTCCTAAAACTAAGATCTAGGTTGTTTTGCTTGATGTTTACACTCTCCAATTCCTAGTTGCTAGCTCATGAAAACCTATACTTAATTATGTATCTTCAAATATTTTTTCTTGCACTATAAAGGCCAACTTTGCAACTTAACAACTTTTAACAATTTTGCTCCAATCTTCTTCTCCACTTGATCTTCAACCTATAAATCTACAAATAGACACTCAATGGAAGAAAAAATTGTTGATTGTTAGTGAATAGGGGTTTTCCTAAGTCAAACCCCTTGTAGGTAATTAAACCAAATGATGAGATAATGAAATTGTAGGAAACATGAAATATATGATGTAATGTAGATACCTTGTAAGATGTCTTGGAGCACAAATTTTCAAACTAGCATGAACTGGCCATGAATAATGTAGATCTTGGATAATTGAATATGATTTGAACAATGCTTTCAATATATCTTCAATGCTACATCAACTTTCTTAGCTCAACAACATGCATGAATGCACTAAACCCTTGACATGATGAAATGATCTTAAATTTCTGCAATAAATTCTTCATAATCTACCTTGAAATACCTTTGAAAATTATCTTGTGATGCTCTATAATGCTCTTGTGAATGTACTCTTGAGTGCTCATGAAAATATATGATGAAACTGTGTAAATTAACCCCTTATTTATACTAAATTATAATGAAATTCAAAAAGGGGGTCCTCATTAAGGGAGGACCCATTTGCCACCTAGGGGGTATGGGTCCTGGCACTATTTTCCAAGACCATTCCTTTGGGGGATGAAATATCACTAAAATTGGGCATGTAGACTCTACTAATAAAGGGGGATCCTATAAAGGGAGGACCCACTCACCACCTAGATTGAATGGGTCCTAGAACCAATTTCTAGGACCTTGATTTTTCCTAATTAAATGTTATACAATTTTAATTATGGGTTTTAGGATAGATCTTTGGGAGGTGTCATAAGTAAGGCTTAAATTTGAATTAAAGGGGATAATTAATTCCAATAAACCACAATTAATTAAGATGACCCTAGATAAATGTAAAAGTGTGTTACAACACTTAAATAAGGTACACATTAAGTTTATTTTATTAAAAGAGGGCCCAAGATCAATGTGAATGTGTTACAACACATTACAACATTAAACATAGGAAAAATTAGGTTAATTCAATGACAATTATTCCCAAATCAAGTAAGGAAAAATGATACTTTTTCAGTTACTATAGAAACATATGATAAACTGAAAGTATGGATAAAGACACCTAATGGTTTTTCTTTCCCTACAATGGGATCAATCACCTTTCCTCTAAAATTCAAATTGAAAATATTAGATGTCTCATTCTCCATCATCTTGATGTTTGACCAACTGATGTCTCATTCTCCATCATCTTGATGTTTGACCAACTATGTGTGAAGATTGGTTATCCATGGCTATGCTCCATAGATGCTTAAAGTTTCCCTTTAATAATGAAATCCTTACTATGCACCATAGTGGCTTTGATTCTCTATCTTCTCATGGGAATTTTTCATTGGATTTATTTTTTCTTAAGCCTATGGAACCTATTAAACCTCATGAGGACTTGTTTTTCAAATCATATCAAAATTTTAAGGAAAAATGCATAGCAAAACTATCTATTAGAAACATGCCTCAACCTATGATTGAGCCTCCTATCCTTGAAGAAACTATGAATGAACCTAAAGACATTCAAAACAACCAATACCAACCTAAGATAGATCCTTTACCTATCTCCTATGAAAGACCAAGAGATAAAAATAATAATTTCATCATGCCTCCTAAGATAAAATAAGTTTACAAAAGGTAGTGGTTGAAAATCCTCCCATGGTTCCTTTTGTTCCTCCCCTTAGGGAAGAAAGGAAACCTATGGTTGATAAACCCACTCCTACACAAAAAAAAACTTGAAAATCATATTAAAAGAAACAAATATGCTAGAGAGCATAGGAGTAGACATCATTCTCTTGCTGAAAGGTTAAAAAAAGAAAACAAAAAAGAAAATAAACATCCAAACATGACTAAAGAAATACACAATGAGTCTCCCTCTTCACCACAACAAAAATATGGTATATATTACAACTGCAACAAGAGCTAAATCCTTCTTTGGACATTATCATTCTACCTCTCATTGTGATTAACTTTAGCGATGATGATGAGGTTGCTAAAATTGATGAAGAAGAGCATAATGAGTTGAATGTACATTGTTTTCCTCTTCTATGATCTTGAATGACAATTCTCGTAAGAAAAGTGTTGATCTTGGTGATGACCCTAGTACTGCATTGATTTTTGTCCCTTTGGCTAGTTGTCTACCTTTTGTATATGATGAACATGATTGGGATGTGAATGAATTGCTATACGTTGACTCGCATGTGCCTTACTATTCTTTTGCATTATTTTATTTTTCATGTTTTTTGTGTGATTGCATGTGCATAATGTAATCTCCCTGTATTGTTAGGTTTGATGTTCCTCTCTCTTTATGACATTCCTCTATTCTTATCTACATTCTTCTCTATGTTGTAAACATTTTATCTTATTCACTTGTCTTGTGTTTTTATTTTTGGGGATGACGCAAGGCGTCAAGACATTTAGGTCTCTTCCATGTTGGCCCAAAATATTTTTCTTTTTTTTCACTCTCTTTGTGTCATTCTTTTTGTTCCATAAATATCTGGGGAATGATGACAATTTTGAGCTCTCTAAAAACATTATAGAAAAAATATAATGACCTTGAACCCATGGATCCCTCATGTGTTTGGAGTTTCATTTTGGGGGAAACCCTTCCCTTTTCATGACAGAGCTTTATTTGGAAACATATGACTTGGAATATGGATTTCCAAATAATCTCTCATGTCCTCTTTATTGTTAGAATTTATCATTTTCTACTTTGAATTAATTGCTCACAACATGGTGTTTAGGATTTCTTTAAAGTGGGAGCATACATTGGCATTATTCTTTTGCATTTATCATGTTTAATTATGTATTCTTCTTACTTCATGTGATGTTTCTTTCATTTTGTGGTGACATTGGGTGTAATTTCCTTCAAGAGCATGATCTCTCTTAGCATATTATATTCCTCTTAGTGGCTTGATGCAACAAATTACATCCCCTAAGTTGTGAATCTCCTATTCTTTGATTGGTCCTCTCTTGGAGACATTATGCACATTGTTTGTTTAGTTAAGACCTTACATGAATTAAGAAAAAATTCTATGAACATACCTTACATTATTTTTTAATATCTATTATATTGCCACCTTGCATAACATACTTTTCTTTCCTAAGGAGCCATATGATTTGTTCATGGGTGTCAAGCATACAAATATTTTCTTTCCTTGTGAACTATTTGTCTTGTGTGGTGCCTTATCAAAGTTATCAGGAGGTATAGATTTGGTATGGTTGTACAAATGGGATTCAAACTTATGCATGACTTTCCCATAGCCATTTGCTTATCTATGTAAGCACATACATGCTTCATGCATATGTGTCTCACTGGAGGCTCACCTAGTGGATAGCCTGAGGTTCCAATATCCCTTGTGAGCATGTGTTTGGTTTGCATAATGGACATAATGTTACACTTGTAAACATTCTTGGATAAAAAACTTAGATCTAATCCACAACGTGTAGGATAAATGATCGAAGCTTGATCCATCCCTTTTGTTTTTGTTTTTCATTCTTCTTTTGTCTTTGGTAGTGTATGCTTGTGCCTTGTTGTTGCTACTTATATCATTTTCATGTGTTTTCTTTTGTTCCTATGTTAGTTTTCCATAGGATCTTGATCCTAGGGGTTTCTACAACCCTCTAGACCATTGTCATCCTATCTTACTAGCATTGCTACACTTGGACCCCTCTTGATGTGAATTTGTCTACTTTAGTGTGAGTTTGGAGCAAGTTCCTCCTCTCACTAAAGTGGGTGATAAATTTAGTGTAGGAAAATGTATCCCTCTACATTTTCTAACTTGTTTGGGCCCTCCCTACTAAAATTAAGCTTCTTTATGCCTTATTTGGTTCTATTGTGCATCCACAAGCCTTATTTAATGCATCTTTCTAAGGATAATCCAAACACTTAATAAAAGACCATTCATATCTTGATTTTATATTGTATAACCCATATTTAGTGATCTAGGACTCATATGCCACCTTGGGGGTATGGGTCCCACCTAGGTTTTGGGGCTTGAATCTAAATTTGGCATGAAACTTAAGCTTTCTTGAAATTTGTGTTCCAAGCTTAGCCTACTAGGACTCATATGTGTTAACAGGTGCATAACAACTAAGAAGGGGGGGTGAACTAGTTGTCACCAAATTTAAACTCAAAACTTCAACACTTATCAGTTTCACAACTACACTATTCTTTTACTAAGCATGAGCATGAAATGTAGAAAACAAAAAGCAAAATCAACACACTGAACACCATATTTTATGTGGAAAACCCAATGAGGGAAAAACCACAATGAGGATTAACTCACAATATAAAGTAGTTCCAAAACTGAATGTATAAGGTTCACTACCCTAAAAGGACTCACTTTCTAGATACAAAAGCTCACTGCTTACAAGGAGGCTCACTACCTACAAAAAGATTTACAAAAAAAAATTGGGCTTCATAGCCAAAATGAATTGAAAAGAGTGCACCTAATAATTTTTGATGTAGTTCCAGTGATGCTCAATAGAATGACTTAACACGTGCTTCATCATTTTCACTCTTCTTCACTTTCGCATTCACTACTGCTTGATCGATTACACACCATCTTAAAAAACTATTCAACATATATATATATATATACTTGATCTATCTATAAGCATCAATTAGGTCAGCCTAATTGGATTCAATTCAAAAAGATAACTATTGGCTTCATACAAAACTTCTTTGAAAGTAATCCAAGTGTATAATACACTACAATATGTCGACATGGACCAAAGATAGGTTGCACATATATTCGTAGTACATTTTAAACTATTAACTGATTATTAGGTCAACCATGATTAACCTAATAACAAAATGCAATCACCAAATCCAATGCCAATACACCAACCAATCATACGATCATACGAAAATACATACATATGTGCTTCAAGTGATCATTTAAGCCACTTCTCAAAATCTTAAACACTAATGATTACCATAGGGAATATGCAGACCAAAATGCTGGATCTACCACCAGAGGAAGTAATCATGTTTTACACACTAGTTTAGGTTACCAGACCAATATGATACCATAAAAAACATGGTGACACCAATGAAAACATACAAACTGATCTTCTCCATTCTTCCAATAATCTCCCCTTTTGTCATTGATGGGAACATGTGTAAAAAAAATATTCAAAAACTCTCCTCCATTCACTCCCAACTTTCGAAATCTCTACCCCTTTGACATCAATGGCAAAGGATGACCAAAAAAATGTAAAAATGGTGATATTCAAAATTGCAAAAAGATTCCAATTCTTCCAAAAAACTTCTAACCATCCAAAAAAATTCAAACATTCAACCTTTCAAAAATAATTCAATTTTTCTTCATCTTGTTAAATTTCCCTTCTTCTCTTTCTTTTCTTTTTTCTAAAACAAACAAAACAGTAGAAATTGAACATTCAAAATTGAAGTAAAAATGACACTCTTCACCTAAAACACTTCTTGTATCTTTCTTTGATAATTGGATATAAATTCTTCCAGTTAAATATAGTTGAATCCATTCTCATGCACATGCTTTCTAATAGGGCAAGTAGTGTAAAAGAAGATGACCAATCTATAGATGACCAATGTATTTCACAATCTTCTGCATCAGTAAGTATTCTAGAAGGATGGTCTAACTGGACCTCAACAATCTCCTTAAGGAGCCTAAAATATTTTACCACACCATCTCTTTGTCTCTATATAATAATCAACTTAGCTTGTAATTCACCAACACTCATCCTTTGTTTCCATTCTTTTTCTTCAAAGATATCAAAGTTATTTCTGATGCTATTTACCTCAGATTCAATTGCTTCAATCGTACTTCTGAAATTGTCTACTGTAGAAGGCCATTGGAGATAGTATTTGTAGATATCTGATATTTCTTTGATGCATTTCTTTGTTTCCATGATAAGTTTGGATAATCTTTGCTTAGCTTTAGTACATCTGTTTTCAACCAAGGCTTCCAAATTGTGTCCTTTCGGACCTTCAAGCAACATTCTTTCTTCAACAACCTCAACTAAATTTTTCGGTAAGGAGTCAGAAACAATTGATACACCAATACCTTTTCGAAGTAGATACTCTATTAGAGCATCATCAATCTTGAGTCTATCAACTAGAGAGGTTGCATTCCATAAGTCCCCAATTTTCTTCATCTTCCCTTTAACCAACATAGATTGGATGTCATATGGAGTAGAGGATTCGGATCTAGGTAGAGGTTTTGTTTCCTTCTCTTTTGAAATGATAATGTTGCCTTTAGTTATAGCTTTTCTTTTCTTCGATTATGGAGGGGAATCACAAATGAAAAATTTGAATTCTCTCTTATCGGAGGATGAACCCACTTCAAACTGACTCGGTGTTGACATACCAGAGCATATATTTGTTCTTAAGGATGTGGAATAAGATTTGCACACTTACATTATCCTCCAATGATTCCAAGTATCTGTATACTTGTTTCCCAATAGGAATACCAAATTCCCACACAACATTTTCTTTTCGCAGTAGAGAGTTCAAAAAGTAAAAAGGCAAGCACACAAGTAAATATCCAAACCAAAAGGGATAACCCTCAACCATCAAAATTTGAGCATTTTCAGATAGATTTTCAAGGAATAGGCTACACAAATTAAACTACCTATTTTCCTTAATCATCATATGTGCAAGATATACATCAATATCCAAAGTCGAGCCTTCACAATTTCTGAAATAGATTTTATAAGAAACACTATACACAACATACCTTATAGTCCAATATACAAGTGTGTTTATCAATAGAGATTGAGGTTCTTTATTAATTCCATTAAGTTCCTCCACATCTTTGTATTTCACGGTTTTCTTTCCAATAAGATCCCCAATACTACATAAGCCAGTAATCACTTTGATCACTTCCTTTGTAATTAGGTAGGGTTTGTTTAACACAATGTTGTCGTTCTTGAATTGAATCAACAAGAAAAAAATGAACTCTTTATCAGAAAACCATGGAAATTCTCCCCATAAATCCATACCTAGGGTTTTTATGCTTTGTAATTCATTTTCCTTCAGCCCTAGTTCCATTTCCTTCATCTTTCTATGATCAAATTCTTCTAGTTCAACTCCTTTGAGCTTCAGTGGAATGACCCCGCTCAATCCTCTATCCATTATCTTTCTTAACTTTCTTGAATTCGCTAATGTCCAGTCAAGACTTCTTCTATTCCTTTGTATACTGAATAATAATTCCCGAGTATCTATAACAATTTCTTCAACTTCTTTCAGAATGCTTTAGATTGCTTTGAGATTGTTCCAAGATTCCTTTTCAAACTCTTCAAGTTCTCAACTAATCAAAGAGGCTTACAAATTTTACCTTATACACCATAGATTTTCCCTCATTCATATTAAATGTAGCAAACATCAAAAAGCTACTAAAAACATTCTTCTCAACATAGAAAGCCCTAATTTGCTCCACAAATCAGTATGTCAACATGCATTCTTTTGGTTCCTTTTCGAAAACCTCTAATTATTCATTCTTCACATTCCATCCTTGTGCCAACCTCTAGCATGCCATTCATCCAAGGATTTTCTATAATTTTCTGATAATACTCCCCCTAATACCATACTAGGTCTAATTCCGAGAGGAATTATCGATACTGGATGAGGGCATAGACGCATCAACAGTTTTAGGTTCTTCTTTCTTCTTCCATATATTATTCATCTCTTTCTTCATCTCTTCTTTGTCGATCTTCTTTACCGGTTCATTTTTCTCTACCTGAGCAGACTGCTCTCCCTTCTTACTTTTAAAAATCTTTGAGATATGTCCATGTTTATTACAATTATAGCAGACAACACTTTTATGATTAGTCTGACCTCCATTACTTCTCAATCTACATTTATTTTCTTTGTGTCCAAATTTGTTACAGGGATAGCAATAGCCATTAAAGGATTGATTCATTCTACCTCCATTAAACTTGTTCATCATCACCTAGTTGATCATTCTCACCTGAGATTTGCATATAGTAACTTTATGTCCAAATTTCTTCCATCCAAAACATTGTCTAGTGAAGGGACAAAAAAAATGATTCATCCTTCTCCTACATTCTATTGCTTTGTGACCATATTTGTTATAGGAAAAATAAATACCATTGAAAGAGGGATACCTTTGTGCACTAGGTTGTCTCACAAGCAGTCTCCTTGCAAAATTTATTTTCTACTTCTCTTTGTCCTGGGTCATTTGATTTTCCTTAGAACTTTCACTTGCATCATTTCCCAATCCACCTTTGTCTTTACTTGGTTTTTGTCCTACAAGTAGTTCACCAAGCTTATTGGAACTAGATTTGAAATTATTCTCACAAAGTTTTTCCTTCTCCAATTCTACTATGAAGTTTACTACCTCCTGTTCAAGTTTAGATCATTCATCAAAATTATTCTATTCCATTGTATTCATGCATTCTTCAATTCTATTCTTTTCTTCTACAAGCACTTTTAGTCCAATTATCTCTCATTTCAATTGCTCACTCACTTCGTTGTGTCTTTCCTTGAATTCCTTTAATTGTTCTTTCAAATTTCAGACACATTCATTTGCATCATCAATATTTTCTTTCATATCTTTGTTTTTTATTTTGAACTTTTTCAAGATCCTCAAGTGTAGTTCAAAGTTCTTTATCATCAATTTGATCAAACTTTAGGATCTACCTTAAACGGTTAAGCTCTAAACCAAGGAAACAAATATTTGATACCAATTATTAATAGGTGGAGGAAAACTAAGAGGGCATTTGAATTAGTTGTCACCACATTTAAACGCAAAAATTAACAGTTATCATTTTCACAACTACACTATTCTGTTATTAAGCATGAGCTAGAAATGTAGAAAATAGAAAGTAAAATCATGACACTAAACACCAGATTTTACGTGGAAAACCCAATGAGGGAAAAACTGCTGTGAGGATTAACTCGCAATATAAAGTAGTTCCAAAATTGAATGTATAAGGCTCACTACCCTAAAAGGACTCATTGTCTAGATACAAAATCTCACTGCTTACAAGGAGGCTCACTACCTACAAAAATATTTACAAAATAAAATTGGGCTTCACAACCAAAATGAATTGAAAAGAGAGCACCTAACAATAGTTGATGCAGTTCTAGTGATGCTCAATAGACTGACTTAACACACTTCATCATTTTCACTCTTCTTCACTTTTGCATTCACTAGTCCTTCATCGATTACACACCATCTTGAAAAACTATTCAACGTATATATACTTGATCTATCTGCAAGCATCAATTAGGTCAGCCTAATTGGATGCAATGCAAAAAGGTAACTGTTAGATTCATACAAAGCTTCTCTAAAATTAATTCAAGTGTATAATACACTACAATATGTCGACATGGACCAAAGATAGGTCGCACATATATCTACAGTACATGTTAATCTATTAATTGATTATTAAGCCATCCATGATTAACCTAATAATGAAATGAAATCACCAAATCCGATGCCAATACACCAACCAATCATATGATCATACAAAATGCATACATACGTGCTTCAAGTGATCATAAGAGACTTCTCCAAATCCTAAACACTAATGATTACCAAAGGGAATATGTGGACCAAACTACTGGATCTACCACTGGAGAAAGTAAACCTCTTTTGCACACTAGTTCAGGTTATCGGACAAATTTGATACCATAAAAAAACATGGTGACATCAATGATAACATACAGATTGATCTTCTCCATTCTTTCAAAAATACACCCCAATTGGCATATGAGTCCCACTTAGCTTGGACCTATTTTGAATTAAAATTATTGGTAGGATTTTATTCTCCTAGATTTGATGTCAGCTTGTAATGCTATAATTTTAGGAAATTTGGCATAAATAAGTATAAATATAAAAAATTATTTCACATATTTTCTCCTAACAAGCAATCAAGTGACCTAGAAAGCTTACAAGTCATCAAGTTATCATAAGATCACTTACAAGAGAATTCAAGAGTGATTATCTAGCACTTTAGAGCATTATTCAAGATTCAAGCATCATGTCAAAGTCACCATGCATCATGCTAGCCATTACTTACAAGATTTCAGCCTTTATTCCAAAGGTTTGGTGAGTTGCAAACATATCATATTTGTTCATTCATCATTCCTCCTTTCTATTGGATTTCATTTCAAGGTTTAATTACCAAAACGAGGTTTGACCAAGGAAACCCCCTATCCACTAACAAAAAAACATTTTCCCTCTCTTTGATGTATGATTTGTAGATCTAGGTTGAAGATCCATTTAAGAGAAAGATTGGAGAAAAGTTGTCAAGTTATCAAAGTTGTCGTCTACATGGCAAGATCGCAGAAAGTCACACAGGTTGCAATTCAGTGTTTCAAACTCAGAAATTTGACAAGAGAGAAGCTACAAGAGAACATTAGAGGATATCATAGTTTCAGTTCAACCTTGATACTAGGAAAAAAATCACCACTTGTGGCATATGATTCCTATTATACCAGATTTCAAGCATTTTCTATGGATCCTAGTTTAGCAGTTCCAGATTCATGTTTTGGTTGAAAACCCTAAACAAGGACTAAATCACTCCTACTGGCATATGACTCCCAACGTGCTTTAAAAGTCATATTTTTAGGATTTTTAACCTCATTACTCTTTAGCTTTCCAGGTGTACCTCTATTTATCTCCAACTTATTATTCTTATTGAGTTCATTTTCTAGATCATATCATTATGTTTTGCATTCCATTTACATTTCTTGTATTTCCAAGCCTTTGCTTTGTGGTGAACCCCCTTATTTTCTTCAATCACACCTTAGGACACCCTATTGCAGATCTCTTTCCCTCTTCTCATCCCTAGATTGAGATCTCTAAGGTTTCCTTGAATGAAATTTTAAGGAAATAAGTGGAAAGGTCCTCAAAAAACCCACCTTTGTGTTCCATCTCCTAAAAGGTGGAGCACCCTATTTCCAATCATTTCATTGGTGTTGGTATTTTTCATTAGGGATCAAGTTACATGTCATTCATCTATTATTCATCATAATAATGAAGGAGGTAATTTGACATTTTATCTTCAATGCACTTTCATTTAGTAGGATGGGTCCTCATACTTTGGAGATGGTTGGAGATAGTGATTCATTGAGCAATTTCAATTGAAAAAAGACAAATTCATCATTCTAGTAATGTATGTCCTCTTGGAGCTAATTGTTGTTGTAGTGAGCCCATTGTGCCATAGGTTGGAATATTTTCTTGAAAATTAAAAATTTAGCTTGAGGAATATTTTAATATTTTTTTCTTTCCTTGCACCACTCCTTCCTTTGTATGTTTTTATTTTAGCAATAAGTGAACACTAGGTTTGTTCTACTTCATCTATTGGTATTAGTTGGTTTTGGTATTTTCCAATAGTTTGAAATCTCATCATTTGATGATAAAACATGTTGAAGTTGTAAATATTGAAGAGATGCTAAACATATAGGTATCAACCAACCTCTAGACAAAACATAGTTGCTATTTTATGGTATGAGATCCATATTTGAACTTATTTTTGAATTATGTAATTTTCATTTGTTTTCTATTTCATTTTTTACTATAATATCATATATGTTAGACTATTTTCCATGCATGTTTTAATAAAAAGGTGCTTATTCTCATTTTTATAAATAACTATATTTAAATACATAGAATGTTGGTTTGAACTTATTATGTAGTGTATTTTTTTCTATGGTGTGATGAACTTGAAGCCTCTGCCTCACAAAACCCTAACCCTAACACTCAGTCATGAAATCCTAATACCATCCTCAACTCTCCTTCAAATAATCATAGCTCAAATCCTATCCATAACTCTCCTTTAGATAACCCTAAGCCTATCTTTCCCACGTGAAACCCCAACACTAGTGTTCATGAAGAATTTGGATCACCTCAACAGTTTGCATCTCTTGGCTGTGATGGGAGGATTAAGTGGAGTAATGAGTCTTTAATCTTGCACAAATGTGAAGCAGGGACTTGTTGAGTATTAACTACCCAAATTGAGAAAAATAAGGGCAGGTAATTTTTGAAGTGTCCCATCAAACAGTTATTGGAATTTTAATTTTTTATTTCTCCTCTTCAAGTTTCGATTTTCCTTAAATTCCTTAAATTATTGTGTTTTGTCTATGGCTCATTGTTAGGGGGAAGGATCTTGTGGGTTTTATGTTAGGTACGAGCTAGAGGAAAGTGTGAGATGAAATGGATTTTAGTAATATATTGTCTAGAAAAGTTTTGGGAAGAGCCTGGTAATAATTGTTTATAAGAATTTTGCAATAATATTTTTTATCACCCTTTGTGATTTATGATCAAGATGAGGGCACAAATTCTTGCAGAACTAAAGATAAAATTTAGATTCTCTATAATCTTTACATACATATAGCTAAGTAGTTGTGTAAGAATTTCCCATAATCTTTACATAGATATAGCTACTTGTAGTTGCGTAAGCAATAATGTATTATGTTTTAGTATGAATAGTTTGTTAATCTTGAAAACGTAGATAAGCTTACCTTTTTTTGACAATCCAAGATACTCAAACCTTTTGCCAATAATTCAAGATGTTCAAATTTGGCCATTATGGTGGACCAATATGTCAAGAAATTCTACTACTTGTCTAACTATAATATTTGAAATTACTACAGAATTAATCAAATAGATAATCATGAGAACAATTTTGGGTAAGAGAAAAAGGAAATTATAGCATGAATGTAATTATAGCTCCTAAACACAACTACCAATTGTTGCACTTGCATCAAGACCAAAGTTAAATTAATTCCTACACTTAATATCATAGTTATTCTCTTTCACCATCCTCCTTGATCATCAATACCTCCAAATTGTAAAGTCCAAGAATGTTCTATGTAATTTGAATGAAGAGTGATGAACTAAATCATTATTAAATTATTAGTTTATGGGTTTGATATAGAATTCTCCATAAAAAATAAATAAACATATTGAATTGTGGTTCATTGTATGACATCTCTAAATTGATGGAAAATCTATTTCAAAATATTGGATTGAGTTAAATTTTCTTTAAATTGTAACTAATGTTTGGGGATGTTGGTTTTCCCCAGGCTAGGGACATCCCATAGGGATGGAAAATAACCATTTATGGATAAGAAAGGGAGATAGAGATAGCTTGGGAATGTCTTTGGTGTATCCCCACATCCCCAAAATGTCAAGAGAATGGGGATAGATAGAAAACCCCAAAAAGGGAAGAAAAAATTCCCACATATCATAGGCATTAAGGTTAAGTCATGTTCTTTGACAAGATGTGGAATAGATAAATCTGCTAATGTCAATTTCTTATACCTTTAATAGGTCTATTAAGAGAATGGAATCACATAAACTACAGTATCATGCTCCCATTTTGAAAACTTTCCACAAGCACTTTCAACCTTGTGTAAGTAAATATTTGCTAAAATTGACTAAAATTTGAGTAGGCCATATTGGCCTTGTATGAAGTTGAATTGGACCTTGGCACAAGACATTCTTAGATGAGCTTCTTGTTGTAGTTATTTGATTCAACAATTCAAATTATATATGAGTTCCGATTCAATGAATACAATAGTTTCTTCTTGCACACTATCATTAGATGAAGGCTATTATGGTAGATATAATAATTTTAATTACATATATATCTCAATAGAAATGCATGTTGTTTAATGTTTGGCATTGAGTACTAATGCATTATTATGTAATTTAGAATGGCAACATTATGCCTATTGGTTTCTATATGGTTTGATGCTCTTTTTCTAGATTGAGAAGTTGGAATGGAAGATACAATTAGCCAAGCTAGAAGAATATCAATATAGACATGTATTGTATCAAGTAGTATTCCAAAAGGCTTGCACTGTCTTTCCCTTGGGCTCTCTGATGAGCATTCCTCAAATGCTCACTCCTAGAGACAGTTGATATCTCCAAAAATAATTTATCGTCATAGAGAGAACACCTATAATCATATTGTCTGGACATCTGACAATGTTCTTGTAGCATCTATAGTAGTTTCATCAATTGTGAGAAATTTCATAAAGCTGAAACAAATGATCATCCATGTAATTACATATAAGAAGACATATCCAAAAATGCATTGTTGGCTTGCTTTGCTTCCTCTTAATCATGCCATTGTTGAAGTGAGAAGCATGGAGAAATTTGACTGGTTGATAGAGGATCAAGCTCCATTTTTGAAAGAATTAGAGAACCACATTAAGATTCAAAGGTATTACTATGTAGGCCATTCAATTTGGAAAGCTACTAATGATAGTCTTCAATTCCTAAACTTGAAATTATTGTCAAGAAGCCCTAGATACATATCAATAATGAACCACTTGCACATATATCTTCTAGAGGCAAGTGAATCTCCAAACCCTCTTAAAATGTCTCTTTCTCTCTAAAATAATGCCCTAAATGAAATCATTACATGGATGAGTGCTTGCTTCAATCTAATTTACTTCGTACTTCTTTGGGTTCAACTCTTTCAAAATCTCTAGAAGGTTGTGTTTCTTGACGATGATGTAGTAGTTTAGTGAGACATATCCACATTGTGGGATATTAATCTTCAAGGAAAGCTCAATGGTGTGGTTGAGGCATGCAGGGGGAAAGACCAATTTGTTATGTCAAATAGTTTCAAGAACTATTTCAGCTTCTCTCATCTACTCATATTAGGGAATTTGGACCCAGATCACTATGCATGGGCAAGAGGATATGAATATCTTTGATCTGGAGGCTTGGAGAAGGAAAAATATCAAGGAAGCTTACCATTACTGGATCAAAAAGGAAAATACAAGGAGTCATTATTTGATACTTGTATGGCATTCATATGTACCAAAGCTCTTACTAATGCAACCTCAATTTTCTTTTACATAATCTAGAATCTAATTTTACTCTCTGGTGATTTGGAACATTTCCCCCAACATTAATCACTTTCAACGGTCATGTTCATCCTGTCGATCCCATTTGGCATATGTTGGGATTAGAATATCATTCTAAAACTAATCTTGATGATATACAACAACCTGTTGTAATCCATTACAATGGGGAGGCTAAGCCATAGCTGGACATAGCATTTATGCACCTAAAACCTTTTTGGACTAAGTATTTGGATTATTTTGATGAGTTCATTAGAAGTTGTAACATTAGATAGCCTTAGTTTTGAAGCTTTGTGTAGTTTGTTTCCATTCAATCTAATTCTTATGTTGCAGTACAGACCGCAAGTTATTGAGGGTAATGGTGAAATACTTGGTTATGCACCTTTTCACTCAATTCAATGAAACAATAATTCTAACTATTTGCAAATTTGTGGGTGAGAAAAGATGTGTTCCAGAAGTTAATCATTTTGTATTTTTGTATACCTTAAAATTTTTAGTTAAAGCCATTTTTCTTGAAGCTTGGTTGTTGTACGATTACAACATTAGAAGAATTTCATTGCAAACATTTTTTGCATAGACAACATACAAGTGGTGTTATATTAGAGTTCAGATTATTAAGAACCTAGTTATATAAAATTGACCATATGAAGGAAAGAAGAAATGACAAATTCTACTGTATATTTGATTAATTTATTCTAACAAATAATTACATTGTACTTATCTAGTAAAAATTGTTGAACGACTGCAAATCCAATACAAATAAATATAGCACAACCATGTTGGTTTAAAAAGCTATGCAAGATCTAGAAGAATGTAAACTATGTTTAAGCCTCAATAAAATCCCATTAGAACAAAATTTTATGGAGGAATATGCAGTCCATAAAATAGTTTGCCAAAATATCGCCAACACTATATTGACTCGTATGATCTTCTATAGTGCCTAATTATATTCCTGATTCAAAGGTTTTACCAATTGACCTCATGCACTACACAAATGTATGCAAAAAAAAATCAAAATATTGCCTTACTAACCTTCCACACCTCTTCGACATACCTATTGCACACTAAAGTGTGATTGCTAGTTTTTTATCTTTTATTTCAATTTTTAATTTTTTTTAATATTAATTTGTATAACATTGATGGTCATTATAAGACAAACTTCTTTCATCTAAAAAAATGGTGAAATTGCTACGCAAGTAGAATGGGTCAAGGTATTTGCGTATGTTCAGTGAGTTATTATCAGTCAATCCAAATGAAGGTCATTTATAACTACCTTAAAATGGTGAAGTTGCTATGCAAGGAGGATGGATCAAGATATTTGCGTATATTCACTTAGTTATTATTAATCAATCCAAATGGAAGTCATTTATAACCACCTTAAAATGGTGAAGTTGCTACGAAAGCAAGTGGGTCAATGTATTTGCGTATGGTCACTGAGTTATTATTAGTCAATGCACATGGAGGTCATTTATAACTACCTTCCACCATCGCGTTGATTTTTGGTTAACAATTCCAGTTTCGAGTTTGACAATTAAAATCTAAGATGATTTTTATATTAATGTTGACTTTCGAGTGAAAGTATAACGAATACAGTCGTTGAATGTCCCATCTTATTAAAATAATACACTGTTCTCACACAACGAAGTCTTCGTTCCCAACATAGGTGCCATCTAATACCTTGACCAATTCTGCCTGCTATCTAAGACCCTACAAAAAATATATACAAATAAAGCGGTAGGCTGCCAATAAATTATGTAAGACCCTGCAACGCAGATATTCAGATGGCCAAGCCCTGCCAGCCTCTACCCGCCCTCTTCTTATGCTGTGTTGCTTCTCTCTTTTTTTCATCACATGCAGGAAACCATTATTTCTCGATCCCTCCAATCAGAGATATAGCATACCAAAACGATGCCTTCCCTCAAGGTGACAAGCTGGAGCTCTCCAGAAACGAACCATCAACCAGTCTAATTGACAGCTGGGGCTGGGCGGTTTATGACAAATCTATTCCGCTATGGGACAACTCCTCTCGGGCTCTAGCAAATTTTACTACCTATTTCCAATTCGTTATCGGACAGGGCAATTTTGATAAAACCGGTCATGGAGATGGACTTACTTTCTTCTTGGCGCCTATCGACTTTAAGCCACCCAAGCGCGCTCATGGCGGATATTTTGCCTTGTTTAACACGACAACAAATAATGGATCATTCTCTCAGATTGTTGCTGTGGAATTTGACACTTACAAGAATGAATGGGATCTCGATGACAACCATGTGGGGATCGACGTCAACAGTACTTTCTCCAAGGTAACAGTTTCGTTGAGAAATGTAACTACAAACTACAGCCTTTGTGATAAGAATCTCAATAATACTAGGCAATGGGATGTGTGGGTAGATTATGATGGCGGAGCAATGAGGCTGCAAGTGTTTCTCTTCTGTAACCCCAATGGCACAAGTGTTTCTAAACCTCCAACCCCAATCTTATTTTATGATATAGATCTGCGGCACTCTCTCCCACAAAACATCAAGGTTGGCCTCTCGGCTTCTACTGGATACTCAACAGAGACGCACACTGTCAACGCGTGGAATTTTTCTTGTGAATATTCGTGGAATGTCTCAGCTGCTGCTGCTCTAAATAACGCTTCCGGTGGACGGAATTCTTCCATAGGAAGTCGTGGAAACGGAAATAACAACAGCAATCCTGTCAAAGTTATTTTGATATCGGTGGTCTGCAGCGTTTTCGCTTTGTGCGTTTTCATATTCGTTGGCTGGTGGAATTTCAGAAAAAGCATACGCCGTGGTGAGGAACGTGAAGAAAGCGACGTGGAGTTGGACGAATGGTTTTCTCAGGGCCCCCGAAGATTCTCCTACGCCGAGCTCAGTGCTGCGACAAGAAACTTCAGCGAAGGTGAAAAGCTTGGGCAAGGCGGCTACGGTGGCGTGTACAAAGGCATCCTGCCCGGCACGGCAGAGGCGGTGGCTGTGAAGAGAATATCCCAAGCCTCCAAACAAGGAAGAAAGGAATACGTCTCGGAGGTTACCATAATCAGTAAACTCAGACACCGTAACCTTGTGCAGCTTTCAGGATGGTGCCATGAAAAGGGTGAGTTGCTTCTAGTCTACGAGTTCCTGCCGAACGGGAGTCTGGACAAATATATTTTTGGGGAGGAGATGGATACTTTGGATTGGGACCGAAGGTATAGTATCGCCTGTGACATAGCCTCTGCTCTTGTTTATCTCCACGAAGACTGGGATCAACGTGTTGTCCACAGAGACGTCAAGGCCAGCAACATATTGTTAGATTCCAATTTCAACGCCAAGCTGGGGGATTTTGGTTTGGCCAGACTGGTGGAGCGTGATCAGGCGGCCTCGCATACGACCGTGGTGGCGGGTACGCTGGGGTATTTAGCTCCCGAGTGCGTCATAACGGGGAAGGCCACTCCAGAGGCGGACGTGTACAGCTTTGGGGCGGTTGCATTAGAAATTGCCTGCGGAAGGAGACCCGTTGACGGCAAACTTCATGAACATAATTGTAGGTTGGTCGAATGGGTCTGGAATTTGTATGGAGAGGGAAAGCTTTCAGATGCTGTGGATGGAAAACTTAAAGGAGACTTTAAGGAGAAAGAAATGGAGCGGCTGATGCTGGTGGGGCTGCTATGCTCTCATCCAAACCCCACATCAAGGCCTACAATGAGAGAGGTGTTAAAAATATTGAAAAGGGAAGCTGAACTGCCCTATGTTCCTCTGGATTTGCCAGTAGCTGTATACCATCAGCCTGCTCGTCTTGATGTGACGTCAGCCTCGTCGACGCCGTCCGTACTACATTCGTCCCTTGTGAATGAAATGTTGTCGTCACTAAATGCGTCAGTTTTGTCGTCATCTACGGCTTCAAGTAGCTCGGGCAAAGTTTCCAGCCCTCTATTGTTTAACACAAGACTTCAGTAGCTGAAAGTCTTTAAACTCGTTAGTGAATAACAACATTTTGTAGAGTTTTCTCGATTTCATATAGCTCTGTACAAATATATTTTATAATTTGTTTATGTTTATAGTGTTGTGCTTTCTTTTATTTTCTTGTGTTTGTGGTAGTTAGATTAGAAATTATTTTGTTGGAATACTATTATAATATAAACATTATTTTTTAATTTCCTTTCAAGATATTAAAGTAATGTTTCTTTTAGTGGAAGTGTTGTGATGGTGTTCAAGAAGATTATTTAAATTGTTTGAGTAAATTTCTCCATTAAACAGATTTTACTCACATTATGGATTCTGACAATATTAAAATTTTTGCTATTTTTGATGGAAGTGAATTTTTAGATTGAACATTTACAATTCAAAATATTCTTACAAAAAGATCATTGTGGTGGATTGTCACTAATGGAGTTGTTGAGCCTTAAGATGGAAAAGAAAAATCAATGGGCACTAGCAAGCTTGATTACGCAAGATGAGTTGTTGGTAATGTTAGAAAAAATGTGTCTCAACCTTGTAACTAAAAAAGGTTAATATTTATAGAAATTTTACATTTGAGCACAAATTGATTTGATTTTTTTTTCCAAAACTATAGAATTACCAAATAAACATGTCGATAGAGTTTTGGCACAAAATGATGTCTGATTTTTAAGATAGTAAAGTTTCTCCTATTAAAAGTTTGAAAGTCAATTTTTAACCACTTAGAGGTTGTTTTTGGGCCCAAAAGTCATCATACTTGTCAAACTAGGACACAACTTTATAGAGCACTTCACTAGCTTTCCAACTATTCAAATCGTTTGTCAATCAAACCCTTAAATTAAACGTTGTGGCCTCCAAAAGTTGGATCTCTTGAATTGAGAAATGTAAAAAGGTTTTGGACACAAAAGACTTGTAAGAGAGAGTTGCATGTGTTGGTGCATGTTTTGACACTTCATAAGACATCTTGAATTAGAGATAAGTTGAGCATCACTTTGTGGCTGGTTTTAGCGCATGGTTATGTAAATACCATTTGACTATTTCATGTATTATATCTCTTGTATATTAGGTGCTCGAGATAAAGGTTGTGTATGAAAGTTTTATATATATTGAGTTGCATTCAGCTCTTTGATTGATGGTACTCCTATGAAAGCTTGTTGTTTAAATATATTGTAATCTTGTTGATTTCTAAATAATATGTTAGACAATTTTTGGAGTGTGAGGATTTTCTTTCTAGAAGGTTATGTCCACATAAATCATTGTGTTGTGGTATAATAGTGTTTATTTTTATTTTTGTTTAGCTTTTGTAACTGTTGTAAATATTTGAATTTTTTTGAGTAACCCTCCTCTCAAGATTAGTGTAAGAAGTTGTTATGTTACCTTATCTTCCTTACGAATGCTATTAGAGCTCGATTATATATATGTGCTATTAGAGCTCAATTATATATATGTATATATATGTGTGTGTGTATATATACATATATATATGTATATGTATATATGTATATATGTATATATGTATATGTATATATATATGTGTGTGTATATATATATGTACATACACACACACACACACACACACACACACACACACACACACACACACACATATACACATACATACACACACACACACACACACACACACACACACACACACACACACACATATATATATTTGTAGGTTGTTGGGGTTTTTTAACTAATCCAATTTTGAGTGGGTCTTCTACCAAATATGATTTCTGATCTTGTTGTATGGATTTTCATATGGAAAATGCATTAGGAAAAATAGAGGTAGAGAAGCTTTTATGTAATGATCTTGAGATGTAAAAGTAAAAGGTAGAGGATCCATTAATTGATTTGATGAGAATATTTCAAAACCCACATATATGCTACTTTGGTTGCTCAATATAATGTTATGAATCATAAAGTTGAGTGTCTATCTAAATTGTACTTGATAGAATTTATTTTAATCAATTTCCATAAAGAGTCCTCTTCCAAGAAACTATAGAATAAACTTAGTGAGATATACCAAGATAAATATTTAGAGAATAAGATTTTTTGGATGAAGAAATTTATATTCTTTGAGAATGGAAGGGGGTGGATGAATTACAAACCACTAGAAAGAATTCAAAATGTTTGTGACTCAATTAGCATCAATTGGTGTAAGAATGGATGATGATAAGAAATGTTAAATATTTCTTTGTTCTTTACCTAACTCATGTGATTCTCTCCTTATAAACATTGAGAGTACTTATGTTGTCTTGAAAGTTGAGGATGTTGTGGGTTCTTTTCTTTTTGAAAATATGAGAGGAAGGTATCTATTAGTGCCAAGGAGGCCTTAAATTTTTATGGAATGCCTAAGGAAAAAGTAAAGATGAGTGAGAAGCATGATTAATCTAAGTCCAAGGGGAGATCCAAATCACCTAGAAAGTCCAAAGCTATTTGTTGGAACTACGTTAAGCTTGGAAACTTTTGTGAAGAGTAAAAAAGAGGAAAAAGAAGAAATTTGATTCTTATTTTAAGTCCAAAAGGGAAGATGGTAGGATTTTCATTATAGTTTTGGCCACTCATGCAGGTAATGATACATGGTTAATTGGATTGGGTGCACTTTTCCATATGACTTGTAATAAAGATTGGTTTTCTTAATATGAAAAATTCTATAGAGATAAGGTGTACTTGGGTGATTATTTTTATTTAAATATTATTTGTCATGGTAAATTTGGAATCATGTTTCTTGATTGAAGAATAAAAAGGAGTATGAGTGTGTTGCATATACCAAGACTAACACAATTTTTTTAATTTGTGAGCATACTAATAGATTTAGTTGTGCAAGTGGTTTTTTCTAACATAATATGTAAGATGATCATAGGTGATATGGTAGTCGGTAGAGGTGTCATATTTGGCACACTGTATAAGCTTGACACATACACTATTGAGTGCAATAGTACTTCTATGAAAAGAAAGTTTGTGCCTACTTCATTGAAAATGGTGAAGGTTTCATCTTTAGTGGATGGTCATCACTTATGGATATCCAAGGGTGCTCTTTCTTTTGAATGAAAATTTCCTTCAAAGAATACTATGTTATAGCACTAGAGACATGGCCATATTGGAGAAAAGGATCTATTGAGCTTGAAAAATATAAACCTTGTTGAAGGGTTAACTAATTGTAATATTTATTTTAATTGTTATGAACATTATTTAAGGTAAACAAACATACTATTAATTTTACTCGAGTCCTCATAAATCTTCTAATATATTGGATCTTATTTGTATTTATTTGTCTGGTCATGTAGATATTCTTTCCATTAGAAAGTCCATATAGTTTATTTCATTTACTGATGATTATAACAAAAGGACATGGTTATATTTTATAAAAGAGTAAATCTAAATTTTTTGATCAATTTAAAAAAATTGAAGCAATGATTGAGTTGCAAACTAGGAAATAATAAAATGTTTGAGGATTGACAATGGTGATGAATTTTTCAATCATCATTTCTTGTTTCTCTCATTTAGGTGATGATTTTGGTATGATGTTGAAAATGCAAGACACAAAGGCTTATTTGATGAAAATTATTTAATACAATACTTGTTTGAAATCTACTTGCAAGACACAAGCTAATTAACTTGAGGAATGGTGTCATATGAGGAAGCTTCTACTTGGGACGAATTGTCCTTTTCAAGGGTAGAATATCACTAGCAACTACTCTCTCTCTCTCTCACCATGCAAAAGGAAAAATAAATAAATAGTGGAATACCATTTGAGGTTTTGTAAATTCTCAAAATTTTGTACATATATGGGGTTTTATGTTTTAACATGTGAAAATAATAGATAGAGGACAGTTCATGTGGCCAACCTACATAATAAGCTTCACAATTTTTCGAGTAGAAAAGATGAACAACAACATCTATATAATGTCACAGGGTTAGATGTTGTAGATTGTTAGATGTAAAAGTCTACAATATTAAGATTATGGATGGTCATTTTGGGTTATAGAGTGTAGATTGTTAGATGTACAAGTGTACAATATTAAGATTATGTATTGTCATTTTGGGTTATAGGGTGTAGATTGTTAGATGTTGAAGGTGTAGATTTTTAGATTTATGACTTATCATTTTAGGTTATAGGGGGAAGTGATTTGAGGGTGGTTTGTTAATAATTTAGATTCTAGTGTGTAACAAATTAGGCTAGGTATTGATATTTAAGAGGGTAGATAAAACAACTCAAAAGATGAAGTGAAAAATATAGAGTAGAATTGAAATAAGTTCAAGTATAATATAATTATATACAAGTCATTTTCAAAATATAAAATATGTTAATTTTTTAACATAAATTGTATTATAAGTGTTTAATTGATAGGTCCTCTTTGTTAAATATATCAATTGTAATAAGTGTTATTAAAAAGTATTGAGATCATTTGGGTGTTCGATCAGTTATAATTAGAAGAAAAAGTATAAAAATGTCTTTATAAAAAATAGTATTTTAATGTTCAACTACTAGGGATTACATGACTAAGTTTTGATTGAATCTTTAAAAAGTCATTTTTAGGACACTTTGCACTAGACATGCTAATGAGGTGAGTTGCAAGATGAGTCACACCTACAAACCTTAGTTGTAGATAGATAAGAGTTCGGTTAAATTTCTAAAACAAACGGCAGTCCTACATTATTCCATGTAACCACTACATACTCACAGAATTATCTTGCACAACTACTGGCTCCTCTCCACTATAAATATACCTTTCACCTTCACATTGATTTTGATTTTGTGTTGAGAATTTGAATTTCAAATTTGACAATTAAAACTCAGATTTTTGTCAATGGGCCCTTGGTCTATTGGTGAAGTTGAAAGGTTCTAAATGAGCCCACTAGGGATCGAATCTTGCTGAGTGCAAAGTCTCCGACACCAAAAAAAAGTGATGAGGTCAGGATTGTGGCATGGGAGAATTTGGTGGAATGGATACCCCTCAGTCCTTGACTCTTAGTGGTATCAAATAGCTAAAAAGAATTTGTGAATGACCTCCATTAAAAATAAAAAATAAAAAATTCAAATTTTCACTTTCTGTCTTCTCGATAATACGGGATCTTTTATATTAATGTTGACTTCTGAGTGGATGTGCACCGTATAGATTTGTTGAGTGTCCCATCTTATTAAAACAATACACTGTTCTCCCAGAGCGAAGTCTCCATTCCTAACATACGTGATAACTAATTCCTTGACCATTCTGTAGATTTGTTGAGTGTCCCATCTTATTAAAACAATACACTGTTCTCCTAGAACGAAGTCTTCATTCCCAACATACGTGACAACTAAATCCTTGACCAATTTTCTGACCCTGCACAACAGATATACAAATAAAGCGTCGGGGCTACCAACAATTTATCATTTAAGGCCCTGCAAAGCAGATATTCAGATGGCCAAGCTCTGTCAGCCTCCACCTGCCCTCCTCTTCTTATGCTGTGTTGCTTCTCTCGTTTTCTCATCACATGCAGGAAACCATTATTTCTCGATCCCTCCGATCAGAGATATTGCATACCAAAATGATGCCTTCCCTCAAGGAGACAAGTTGCAGCTCACCAAAAACGAACCATCAACGAGCTTAATCGACAGCTGTGGATGGGCGGTTTATGACAAATCTATTCCGCTATGGGACAACTCCTCTCGGGCTCTGGCAAATTTCACTACCTATTTCCAGTTTATTATCGGCCAGGGCGAATTTGATAAAACTAGTTATGGAGACGGACTTACTTTCTTCTTGGCGCCTTTCGAGTTGGAGCAACCAATGGACGCTTATGGCGGAACTTTTGGCTTGTTTAACAAGACAACCAATAATGGATCATTCTATCAGATGATTGCTGTGGAATTTGACACTTACAAGAACATATGGGATCCTGATAACAATCATGTGGGGATCGACGTCAACAGTACTTTCTCCAAGGTAACAGTTTCACTGAGGAACGTAACTGCAAACTACAGCCTTTGTGATAAGAATCTCACTAATACTAAGCAATGGGACGCGTGGGTGGATTATGATGGCGGATCAAAGAGGCTGCAAGTGTTCCTCTTCTGTAACCCCAATAGCACTAGTACTTCTAAACCTGCGATCCCAATATTATTTTATGATATAGATCTGCGGGACTTTCTCCCACAAAACATCAAGGTTGGCCTCTCGGCTTCAACTGGAGACTCAGTAGAGACACACACTGTAAACGCGTGGAATTTTTTTTGTGAATATTCGTGGAATATTTCAGCTGCTGCACCTCCAAATAATGCTTCCGGTGGACGGAATTCTTCCATAGGAAGTCGTGGAAATGGAAAGAACAACAGCAATCCTGTCAAAGTTATTTTGATATCGGTGTTCAGCAGCGTTTTCGCTTTGTGCGTTTTCATATTCGTTGGCTGGTGGAATTTCAGAAAAAGCATACGCCGTGGTGAGAAACGTGAAGAAAGCGACGTGGAGTTAGACGAATGGTTTTCTCAGGGCCCCCGAAGATTCTCCTATGCCGAGCTCAGTGCTGCGACAAGAAACTTCAGCGAAGGTGAAAAGCTTGGGCAAGGCGGCTTCGGTGGTGTGTACAAAGGCATCCTGCCCGGCAGAGCAGAGGCGGTGGCTGTGAAGAGAATATCCCAAGCCTCCAAGCAAGGAAGAAAGGAGTACGTCTCGGAGGTTACCATAATCAGTAAACTCAGACACCGTAACCTTGTGCAGCTTTTAGGATGGTGCCATCAAAAGGATGAGTTGCTTCTAGTCTACGAGTTCCTGCCGAACGGGAGTCTGGACAAATATATTTTTGGGGAGGAGATGGATACTTTGGATTGGGACCGAAGGTATAGTATCGCCTGTGACATAGCCTCTGCTCTTGTTTATCTCCACGAAGACTGGGATCAACGTGTTGTCCACAATGACGTCAAGGCCAGCAACGTATTGTTAGATTCCAATTTCAACGCCAAGCTGGGGGATTTTGGTTTGGCCAGACTGGTGGAGCGTGATCAGGCGGCCTCGCATACGACTGTGGTGGCGGGAACGCTGGGGTATTTAGCTCCCGAGTGCGTCATAACGGGGAAGGCCACTCCAGAGGCGGACGTGTACAGCTTTGGGGCGGTTGCATTAGAAATTGCCTGCGGAAGGAGTCCCGTTGACCGTACACTTGATTGCAGATTGGTTGAATGGGTTTGGAATTTGTATGGAGAGGGAAAGCTTTCTGATGCTGCGGATGGAAAACTTAAAGGAAATTTTAACGGGAAAGAAATGGAGCGGCTGATGCTGGTGGGGCTGCTATGCTCTCATCCAAACCCCACATCAAGACCTACAATGAGAGAGGTGTTAAAGATATTGAAAAGGGAAACGGAACTGCCATATGTTCCTCAGGATTTCCCAGTGGCTGTGTACCATCAGCCTCTTCGTCGTGTTATGACGTCTGTCTCGTCGATGCCGTCCCCACTCCACTCCTCCCTTGTGAATGAAATGTTGTCGTCACTGAATGCGTCAGTTATGTCGTCATCTGCGGCTTCAAGTAGCTCGGGTAAATTTTCCAGCCCTGTATCCTACAACACAAGACTTCAGTAGCTTAAAGTCTTTCAACGTGCATTGTCTCGAGTTTCTGGATTTAATATAACTCTTTACAAAATTTTAGAGTTTAGAGTACGTTACAGAATATTAGAAATCTTAACATATAATATGCGGTTTGACTTGTGTGTAAATGAAGAGTGGAATTCATATTAGTTTGAAGTTAGAGCTGTCACAGTGTGATATTGTAAGTGGTTTTTGTTGTTTTTAATGTAAATTAGTTTTATATAATGTGTTCTATATTATATTTTTATTTAATTAAAAATTATTTTGTTGGAATATTATTATAAGTGTAAATATTATTTTAAATTATTTTTATGGTGTCAAGATAATGCTTCTTTTTTTTTTGGAAGTGTTGTGATGCTTCTTTAGAAGATTTTTTAAATTTGTTTGGCTAAATTTCTCACTTGAGTAGACTTGGCTTACATTATGGATTCTACCAATATTAAAGTTTTAGTTGTATTTTTGGGTTTTTTTTTTTAGAGAAGTGGATTTTTAGATTGGATATTTTTCGATTAAAAATACTTTTACAGAAAGTTCATTATGAAGGATTAATATTGGTGAAGTTGTTGAGCCTCAAGATGAAAAATAAAATACTTTGCGGACTAGAAGGCTTGATTAAGTAAGAAGAGTTATTGATGAAGTTTTTTGTTGAAATCAAATAGATAATTGATGATTTAAATAGTCAATAAAATTTTGGAAAATATTTAGAGGAAGACTGTATGGATGTTGATATTGCTAATCTATTTAACATAGAAGAAAAAATGTAGAATCTAAAATCAAGATTTTTTTAAAAAAAATGTATGATTCTTGTATGAAAAACTCTTATTTGAAAGTTCAATTTTTAAAAAAGCCAAGAGTATAAGAAGATTTATTAGCTAATTGCAATGGTTAAAAGTAAACTTTCACCAATATTGAAACTATTTCAAAATTCTAGAAAGATTATGATTCAATTGAATCTAAAAATACCTTAACAATCTTATGATCTAGTTTGGAATGCAATTTTAAATAAAGAGTCTCAACTCATTATGGAGGGAAATATCAATAGAGCTTATGCATCTCTATTGCAAAAGGAAAAAAATTCTCTACAAGCTTTGAAAAGAATAAAAGTCTTATGCCATTTTGTGATGCAAAAAAAAGAAAATGATAATGTAAAAATTAAATACAGAATAAAAATAATTGTTTTTACGAAATATAGAGGAAAGAATCACATCCATAGGTTTTATTTAAAAAAGAGACAAAATTTAAGGCAACAATATAATCATAAAGTCCAACAAGGATATAAAGAAAGAAGAAATTTGATGATTGAGATAATAATCAGTTTTTTAGAAAACTATTTCCAAAGAATGAGAGAAATTAGTAATGAGTTATTGTAAGATAAATTGTAAACCAAAAATATTATCTATTCACTAAAGCTAATTTTATTTAGCTTGCAAATAATATATGCTAAACTCAAGCATGTATTTTCACATAACTAGTGATATATCGTTTCTTGATGTTTTTGTTAAGGAGAAGAATATAGAACTTCAATAAATTACCATTGGAGATCAAGTAAAATTAGTTCTTTTAGTTCCATAAGTGTTAATTTGAAGAATAGAACTTTGTAAAGTATATTTTTGGTCAATAGATGAGTGATTAATCTTCTTTTAATATATAAATATATTCAATAAAGTATGAACATATTGCTTCAAATGATCAAATTATCACAATATTCATCTTTTCAAGATTCTTGGTTTTATTCATGATGAAGCTCATATTTTTTTTTATTCTTCATAAAAAATATATGTTAGAGTTATAGCATGATAGGCATTGACATCTAAATTATAGGAAAATTCAAGAGATATGATGTAACAATGTACTTATACTTTTGACTAAAATACTAATATTTGAAAGCATTTATGAAGGTTGTATTTTCAGTAAACATCATCTTAACTTTCTGGGTGATCTCATAATAGTGGCTTACAATTTTTGGCCAAATTGGACATTAAAATTATTATTTTTAACTAAATCTTTACATTCGGGCACCTATAGCGGCTAAACTGTGAGAAATTTGAAGATGGTGCAAACTAGAGTCTCATCAAATTTTGTCGGTAGATTCTAAAAATATTTTTTTCAAAATTTTTGGAATCAAATTGCATTTCTTTTTCCATCTCCCACGAAAATTGATTTTTTTAGACAACAACATTTTTAAAAAGTGGCGCACACCGTATAATGCATAACTTATTTTCCATGAAGGATAAAATTATAATTCTTTCAAATTTAGATTTGTAACTCCGATATCTAATGCTTCCACTTGGTTAGATAGTTTTTATTGAATATTTTTTCCTTAATCAAGTTTCAAAGTCAAACAAATTACAATTCAGACACATCACAACTATATAACGCGTAACTTTTTTTGTATATGTCAAAATTTTATTTTATTTTTTTTGTTGGATCAAGGACTTCAATATCTGGTGCACTCATATTTTTTAATTTCTTTTTTGATTATCTTCTATTTTTGCACATTTGAAGAACAAAGAAATTCATTTTTGATGAAAAACCTATGTTTAATAAAACTTAAAAAACAAATACATAACAAAACCAAAACATATTAAAATTATATTAATTGGATAGCTTGTTCTGAGGAATACCATAATCATTTGAAATAAATTTTAAATGAATTCATTTGATCCCCCAAAAGCTAAATCAAATGTGATTTTTTATCAGCATTTTGATTGGTGTAAAGGAGATGCCTTTATATGTATGGTTTAAAACTAGCGAGGTTCTATCCAAGGGGGTTTGATCTAAGGTGTTTTGATCAAACCCTCTTCAATTGGAATCCTTAAAATGGAACTTTTTAAGGCTTAAATCATTATATTTTCTAAAAATATGTGATTTTACCTAAAATCTGTTCCTCTCAGGAATTGTAAACCACTATTATGACAGCACCCTCTCTTCCTTCAGGACATTCATGGAAAGCCAAATATTATCTACATATTACCTATAGTCATCTATGTGGACCAATAAACCAATCATTCCAAGAATGTCTTAAATCTCATTAATGATTAAAATAGAAGAGTGTCAACTTATTTTATTAAATAGAAAAGCGAAGTCTTTAATTTTTCAAAAAATAAATATCTATTTCAAAATTATTGTGATAATAGATTTTTTAAAAATATATGTAAAAAAGTTGAATATTATAACTATGCATCTTTAAAAAATTGTAAAAATTATGGTGTTAAATTCTATAGAATAAGTCCTTATACATCTTAATAAAATGGGTTCGCTAAGTGGATGAAGAAGACCTCGTTAGAAATGACTTGATGGCTTTTTGTTATATGTTGTACCATAAAGGTTAGCATGATAAGTTATGATTCTTGGATATCTCATCAAAACACATGAACTTATAGAATACACCCTAAATATAAGAAATATGAGCCTTGAAGAAGCATAAACTGGCGAGAAGCCTAATATTTGATATTTACATTTTTTTGGTTACATTTCTTAGGCAAACATTCTAATGTAAAGAGAATAAATTAGAACCAAAAATTCATAAGATTTCTTTTGCTAATTATGGCGAAGAATCAAAGGCTTGTAGGTTGATAATTTGGTAAGATAAAGTCATATTGTTAAAAAGAGGCACCAAATTTAATGAACATTACCAACTTAATATTTCATATCACCACTCTTTAGGAAAAAAAATCTAATTTTTTTAACATATTGAAACAATTTTTTTTAATTATTTCTAATTTTGATGATGATGATGTGAAACCTAATGCTTTGTGATATTATGAGTTTACTTTCATAGATAAAGATAATAATTATTTTAATGCAAGTAATCATTCCCAGTGAAAAGCAAGGAGCATTCAATTATATATTAAATATGATCATGAAGAAATATAATATGGGATTGAATTAATGAAAATAGTGATTCAAAATCATGTTCTAGGATTTTTATAAAGGTAAATAAGAATTATAACATGCAATTAAAGCTCAAGATGAAGTTTTGATTAATAAAAAATAGGGATCCTATGTTGATTAAAAAAAGAATAGTATTGGATACAATTGGTTAAAAAAAAAATATTTAAATTATAAGAGACATAAAAATATGTATAACTATATTAGGTTCTAAATATTTTAAATAAAAAAAAACATATTGATTATTGTAGACTCAAATAATTATGATATTATTATTAATATCTGCATCCATTAATCCTATATTAAATCACTTAATTAAATATTCATTATTATTTAATTAAAATGAAATTATTATTATTATTTAATTAAAATGAAATGATTATTATTATTTAATTAAAATGAAATAATTATTATCCATTTAATTTATTAATTAGAAAAACTTGTTAAATCCCTTTCTAATCTTGCACAACTTGATCTTCAATATGGATTTGGAACTTGTTCCCATGTTCCAAGTTCCATCCAACATATAGGCCTCATAATACACATCATGAAGCTCTCTTTCACAGGCTTTAAAATCTAAAGTGGAAATGGGACTTAGTACCAAGACCATTTCTTTTCTACCTCACACTATCTATCATGTCACCTGAACAAAGCCATAAAATGATCCAAGAAAACTTCTAATTGTTGTGTGGAGATGAGAATTATTTCCAATTATTACGTACCATTAACCTTTTGTCCCCCTACTATACCATAAATGTTTTTCTAATAGTTTTGCAGGTAGCAAAATTTTTTAAGGACTTGTAACCTTTGGTTGCAATTCCCTACTTCATGTTGACTCCTTGTTAACCCAAAATTCATTAATGCATGAAATTTTAATGTTCAAATATTAAGTCTCCACACTACACACTTGGGACTTCATCCCATATTTAAATTTCCTCCCATTTTTGTGGCCCACCATGTACTTCTATAGTGCTAGACTCAAAATTAAACCTAGATTTGACATAGTCCTAAGTCCAATAGTCACTCTATTACATGAAACCACTAAAATGGGACCAAGGTTCCAAGTATTAGATCCTCCCTAACCCCCACAACTCATTGAAGTAAACAAGGAACATTTCTAAGAAGTAGAGTTTAGAGTTCATCACAAACCTTGAACCTTCTTGAGTTCCAAGTTCTAGCTCCAACTTGAAAAATAGTTCCTACTAGATAGATCCTCAAATTTCATCTCATTCAATTAACTTAAGTCATTAATCTATTCAATTAATTCCTCCATGTAGTCACTTCATTTATCCATTAAATTAGTTGACTCACCCATACACTTAGTTAACTATTTCATGTAAATAGTTAACTCCTCCTAACTTCCTTGATGCATTCACATAACCTTTTTATACAAATAGCTAACATATTCTAACTCACTTATTAAATATAGTTGAGTAATAATAAATTATTTTAATTATAATTTAAAATATTTCTTAGTTCCTTCATGATTTCCGCATCTCCCAATCAAATCCATAATCCATACAATCCAAGATTTAATCTTATTCATTCATTCATGCTCCCAAAAATTTATAAATTTTGTACTTCACCATCATTTTCATAAAACATAATCCTTACAAAATCATGTTGTCAAATCTATCATTTAAAGAATATTGTTATACTAGTGAAATAAGCATCCACATTTCATATCATGAGAAATATATGCATGATTACCAATCTAAGATTCACTTGAATTAGATTAATGTGTTTTAAATTATAATTTTAATAATTTAATTCATTCTAATCTCTTAGTTACATTTTGGTGAATTTCACATAAAGCTAACACATTCTTCATTTTGATAGTATCTATTTTTTCCTTACAACTTCCAAGCATTTTTGGGGATAAAAAAGGGGTTTTATATCCAATTCTATATTTTACTCTAATCCATTGATTCATAATTAGATAATGGTCAATTATGTAGGCAATAATTATCAATTTTTTATTATTTTTTTAAAAGAGAATAAACCTATCAAATAATATACTAAAAATATAAGCAACACCAAATTTCTTGTTTTTATCACACAATCTAAATGATATTCCACAAATAAGTCTAGATCAAAGGATTTTGAAAGATATAGCCAATCAGAGAAGGATGCTTGTGGGAAGGTAAAAGTCGTATTATTTGTTACCATAAGTTATTGGTTGAAATAATATTGTACCCATATACATTATTACACACACAAACACACACAAATGCATGCACATGCACACACACACACACACAAAATAGTGTGGCTCCCGATACACTTGAGATTTTCCACTTATTTGTATTTTATTATAGCATGTTAGATTTAATACATGAAGAATAAAATCTCTTTCTATTTGTATGCCTATGGAAACTAAAAGGAAAATTAGTAGATTGACCATTTGGGGCAAGCTCTCAAGTAGCCACAACCATTTTTTTCATTTATAGATAAATGTATTTAGAAGATTAAATCATAATGAGGCTTTATTAGTTTACCTTTTCCTAGTCTTACACACACACACAGACATACAATATCTTTTTTTTTTATCACTTAGATGTATATTTTTTATTTCTTAGTCTTCTATTTTTCTACTTATGCCTCCTTGTATTGTATTAAATTATTTTACAATCCATGCAATCATGTTTTTCACTCCTCTAGAATGACAACATATATCAGGGAGGATAACATGTGAATATAGCTACTAGCTAAAATTCCAAATTCTATGCACTATATAGGTATATATATTATATCATTAGCTTCTCCTTCAAGTACTAGGGTTTATTTATTGCTAATTTTAATAAATTTCTATTTAGTTAACCAATTCTTCAATATAGTTTCCTATATAAAATAATTATTCATCTTAGGCTTATGTTTTAGTTTACTAAAAAAATTATTTTGCAAGTAAGAATCATGTTAGAATATTTATAGTGTTATTTTATTTTTATATAATAGATTAATATAAAATACCTAGTCTTATCCTAGTGTAGATGTGGAAATTAGTTAACCTAGATAAAAAAGAGAATTCTTTGTTAAAGCACTCATATTTTATAATTGAATTTTTGGTAGAAATAATTATTTAAAAATTTCATCGTTTTCTTCCAATTCATTTAAATAAAATCAATATTTTTAAATCTTATTCATCATTTTACATTGTATGTTGTGAATCTTTTGAATTTTACTTCAAATGAGATTTACAACCCAATCACTCTTTTTTGATAAACATAATAATAAATTACTCTTGACATGGAATTACTCCTATAAAATTCACCCTTAATTTCTTAAAAAATTATTCTAATTTGAATGTTCCTATCCTTCCAACATATCCAAGTACTGCATATCATGATACTAAGGGAGTATTTCATAATAAATCTACTATATTTATGTCAACTCAATTTTAGGTGCACCAACTCAATAACAAATTTCTATATTTTTAGTCCACATTTCTATTGTTGAGGATGTGTGTAACATCTATGGCTCCATTCTTGATGTGAAGAGGACTATGTTATGTAACCATTCATAGGGCTTGAATTTATTATGTTGAATAATCATGAATCTCTTTAATACCGATGTTGCCACAAAATTGGCTACTTGATTATAGACTCATGAATCTCACTTGAGTATTACACAATGTAAAATTTCTATTTTCATTTCCACTTTGAATGCCCACATGGTTAGTCCTATGCTCGTTTCCACTTCTATGATTTTGAAACGTAACCCCATATCCTTGTATAGTAATATTCCTTTATCAAAATTATTCTTTTCTACCTTTTCTACAAGCAATAATATTACTTTGTAGCTTCTATGTTCATGGAATTTTCCTTCATAGTCATTCTCTTGGAACCCCTCTAGAGCATTACAACTAATTTTTATTAAAAAAAAGAACACTATATAGACCCCATAGCCAATTGATTAATTTAAAAAATGGGAAAATTATAGTAGAAACATTTTCCCCATCTGCAATACCTCAGCACTTAACCATATCTTATTACTACTACAACCCAATATTACTTAATATTGTAGGTACACACCTTCACATTTAATTTTTAGTGCCACACTTTGTTAAATATAGTGGAAAAGGGGATCTTCAATCATATTTCTCTACAAATTAACTAATCTATAGAATAGTTTTTATTTTATTACAATTATTAGCCAAAATATTTCAATAATTATTGAAAACCATATTAGACTACATTTTCTCTTTATTTGATAATTTCTTTATTTTATTCGATAAACTACTACAACCCACTATTACTTAATATTATAGCTACATGCCTTCTCATTTAATTTTTGGTGCAACACTTTGATAAATATAATGGAAAAGAGGACCCTTAATCACATGTGTCTGCATTCACTACTCTATAGATCAAATTTTTATTTTATTATAGTTATTAGCCAAAATATTCAACAATTATTGGAAACCAAATTAGACTAGATTTTTTCATTATTTGATAATTTTGCTATTTATTCGATAAAATAATAATGAAATTCATCCAAAAAACTTAAGAAAATATTTATCCTACTTGACCTTACCTTGATTGACTTTGTACATTGTAATAAGGCACTAATAAAAAAATCATATACTTTGATCTTTCATTATCAATAAATGTCTTCACAATATCATATGCAATTCTTGACTCTAATGTCCTGTTGGTGAACCAATGGTATGACAGATTAAAATGAACTTAAATTAATCTTTCACAACTTTGAACAGTAGAATGCAAGTTTCAAAATAGTTCAATTATCAAGTGTATCATTATGCATGCAAAGCTATCTAAGTTGAATGAATGTTTAGAAAGAACATAAGTAGATCACAAAAGCTAAAGACACCATAAGACAATGTTTATGAGTGGAAAACCCTTTACAGGGAGAAAAAACCACTCAAAAGGGATTGGTTCATTGGCTTAATAAAAGCTCACAAATTACAAAGCCTCACTAGATAACCAAGAAACCTAACTGGTTATAGCCTCACTAGCTTAAACAAGAAACCTCACTAGTTACAACCTCACTAGCATTTAATGTTGCTACAACCTCACTAGGTTTTCAAGTTAGCAACTGTCTCATTGGAAAATAATTTTTTCACATTAAAATGAGACTGAAAATAAAAGGAAAGAGTATAATCTTTGTTTCATTACAAATAATTTCTTGATTGTCTCAATTTCATTGGAGACTCGAGAATCTATATATATATGTATGAAAATACAACTAGCACTATGAAGTGATTCACAATTTCAAAATAGATTTCTCATCAATGCTTTCAACATAAACACAATAATGACTCTTTGTAGAGTGTAAATCACATCTTCATCGAACCTCTTCATAGTGACTATGTCACTTCTATATAGGCACCATAATAACCATAGTATTTCAACAAACAATTGAATGAGTCTTGCAATCTTAAACTTTCATTTATCACACAATCTAACTATATTCAAATGACAACAACTGATATAAATAAAAATTAATAATCTAGAAAACATTGACAAAGCCATACCTCGGTCGATTTCAGATTGAAATTGAAAGAAACTTACAAATCTCAACTGCGCCACCAAATCCACAACACTCACTAAAAACTTGTTTGATTCCAAGTTTTGACTCACTTCATTCATTCCCAAGCCTAAAACCCTAAGTTTTTTGGTGTATACACCTAGCTCTTCAACTTACATTATACAAAGAAAACAATGCAATAATCAAGGCAACAACTACCCATAATCAACTTATTATAAATAGTAACATATATGAAGAGTAACATGAATTAAGAAATAGAAATAGTGTCAAGATTTCTCCCCCTTTGACAACAATACTAAAGGTTTGGGATAATAAAGCTAGAAGAATAATAGCCTGTAAACCATATATCATTGTCACAACTGTCCCAAATCTATATTAAGCACCAAAGACCAACTTCAGGATACAACCAAGCTGTCACTTGCAAGTTAATAACCATGAAAACATTGAACTATCAATTAACACCAAAGTACTATTAGAGAAAAGTAAATATTCTATTGTCAAAACACTATCATAATGACTGTCAGAATGTAGAAAACTATCAAATTCTCACAGTAGTGTCATGGCACCAAGAAAAATCTGTAAGAGCACACTTATATCAAAGCCTATTATATCAAATCACACATGCCACCAAGGATGGAAGATGACAACTATATATATCACTACCATGCCAATAGAAGTAACAACTACATGGTGCAAAATATGAGAGCTAATCACAAACTAAAAATAGCACAACAATGATCAAGTCTATCATCATAGCCATATGAATGCATCACAAATACACTATAAAAAAGATCAAGATTGACTATAAGAAAACGTCACTATATTAAGAGTTGTATACAAAAGATATAAATTTAATGAAAAAAAAATGAAACATTGGGGATAAAGAATAATCTATGAAGCTCCCCTTGAAAATAAGTTCCTCATAAGGACAACAATAGCCATCTTTCTAACACACTATCGAAGCTAGTATCAAGATTCAAAATAGTATTAATTATACCACTACAAGCCAATTGTAGAGTAAAGTACTACCAACCATTGTCCTATTGGAGGTATTGAGCACAACTACACTCTAATTCATGAGAACATAAAGACACATCACGCTGCTAATATCTTTGTTTTTCCATAAAAATTCACACTATTGTCACCTAAATTCACATCTCACACGTTGTCACATTGTTTTAAGGAATGTATACTGTGCTATCAAAAAGATACTACCATCTGACCAAGCAATCCAATCAAGTGGAGTAAGCACTAAGCAAGTGAAGTGATGTTGCAAAAAGATAAATAAGATGATAAACCAAAGCATATAAACCTAATGTAATCCAAATTGAACTTATTTAGCAAGGTACTTCTCAATTACACTATGTGAGTTTCAAGATAAACAAGATATTGCAACAAATTGGTAAAGGCTACTTATTGATATAACTAGAAACATGCAATATACCACTGTCAAATAAAAGATATATCTACTACAATGTTAAGTACAAGATGTAACCAATGGAACAAGAGTTAAATTCTATCACAAATAGATGATCCATTGAATTATAATCCATTGTCACAAATAAGGAACTACCATGAGGAGTGTGTATACCCAATGTGTTATAAGTAATCATAGTTATAAGAAAACGGGCTAAATATACCATTAGCACTATCAAAGCAAAGTGTAGATGCATAGCACTATTATATATTTAGAAAAGTTGCATTCACCAAATATAAGATAACTATTCACTCAAGGCCACACTATCAACTGGGAACATCAAACAATTAGCTCAAAGAAACTTTTTCTCCTTTAATGAAAGCCACAAGTTATCTACTATCAAAAGTCAAGGACACTAGAATAATTCCAACAAATATTATCCATGCATAACTCAAACCATATTTTACTGTCATCAAGAAATTACTAGCAAAAACTCTAACAAATGATTCAATGTCCAAGTAATCATGAATATTACTCTATTATGTAAGTATCAAGCCATAGCACCACATTCCACAAGAAAGAAATTCACAGTGTTCTCCCTTTCCAAACATTGACAAGTTTGCAATAATCTAGCAAACATATCACTGACACTAGCATGCATACCTCTACAACTTAGCACTATTACAAGTATCAAGGAAAACATCAAAATAGAGAATATGATACACTTCAGTGAATATAAAAGGATGTCAAGGTCAATGTTAATTCACCATATTCAATGATAGCAATGAGAGAATGTATTATTCCTCCTACAACAAGATAACACCAGTAACATTAATGAAGAGTATCTACTAGATTCTATCATCTGTAGGCCATCATATCTAAATAGATGAATACTTTCTTGAACAAAGAGGGACTATCATTATGCATAAAAACATCACTCCTAACCATTGTTAACAAAAAATATCAATGTTGTGTATGAAAATTGAGAGAAACATAAGAATCATGTCATCAACAAAGAATCATAATACACTATAATTGCATGTAGAAAAACTAAACCACTGTTAGAAGTAGATGAAATTTTGAAACCAATGAGGAAGATACTTATGTTTGACCATTGATCACTGTACTTCACTTTGAAACCATCAAGTAAGAATTTTGAAAGCTAACAACCTTTGCAACAACAAAATATTTTTCAATTATTATGATGGTTCTGACTAATCTCTTCTCTCAAGATTTATAATCACTTTGCTAGAGACATACAAATCAAGGTTACTATTTTGAAAAGTAGTATTATGCAAACATCGTTGGTCACCATTCATGACAAAAACACAAATTCTCTATTGTTGTCTCTGTTGTCAAGAGACACTATGAATGCTTTATGGTGCTTCCATTGATGGAAACCCTAGTCAGTGATAGATTTGCATAACATCATTTGCTCCCACCAGTAGTCAAATTGAAGTTAGTTAAGAAGAACACAACATCTGATAGATTGGTGTTCAATGATTTACGTATATATTTATAGTTGTTACTTTGACTTGTGGATCTCATGAAAGGCTCATCAGTATATTTCTTGTGTTATCTAGAAATCTTAGTACCTCTAGTACCAAGTCATGTGCAACTTTGGAGATCCAATTGATACTTCTCTATCTTTTAGTATTTTGGGGCCAACTCAGTTGATGTAATGTGTTGCTTCAAGAAATGTTTATTCAACTATTTTTGTGTTTGTTCATTATGTTTTAGGTCCAAGCTAAGTTTTGGATGACTGTTGTGGATGCACATTGAATAACTCTTAAGATTGGAGCTGACAAGTTGCTAATATTTTCAAGTTTTATTTGGAGCTGACATGTTACGATTAAATTGTTAGTCACAAATATATATGTATGATCTATTATATCAATTTGATATATGTATGCATAGTGTGTCAATGTGTATTGCATATACTAGAATAGTGTTAGAGTGATTTTATGCACAGTTTCACTTGCGCATAAAGATTTTGTGAAGCATGTTAGATCAAAGTAGAGCATAAGTTCAATATCAGTCAAAAGGATAAAAGATTGACATATGAGCCTAACTAGAACTGTAATCAAGAATTTTTAGATGTTATTCTTTCCATTCATTCTTTTGGATCTAATCCAAATCTCTATAAGGTAGTGTGCCTTCCTATTTTGAACAGTGAGCTCTAGGTAGTGTTCCTGAATGCAAGTGCATTCCCATATTGTAAACTTGTTTTGAGTATACTCATATTATATTGTGGATTGGCCATACACCGTGGTTTTTCCCCTAACAGGGTTTCCATTTAAAAATCCTTGTGTTATGGTGTTGTGGTTATTTTCTTTCTATTTCTGCATATTTATCCTTGTTAAATATTTTAAGTGTGTTAATAATTAGAATAACAAAGTAATTATTTTTAGAACACTCATTCACCCCCCTCTTATTGTTGCTTGTTTCCAACAATTGGTATCAGAGCTAGTTCCTCGAAAGAATTCTAAAAGCTTGGGGAGATCTTGGAAAGTGCTTTCAATGGATACAAGTAGTCTTCAACAACTTATGGTGGCCTTGGATGATCTTGACCAATTAAAATATGAGAACTAGGAACTACAAGAAAATATTGAGAATGCAAAAAGAACATCTAGTCATTGAAAGACAAAATCAATGAATCAAGGGAGAAAAGAAAGGAATTATGTGATTAGCTCAAGTAGAAGAATTGAAGCATGGATGATGAACAACTTAGTCACATTCCTTAAAGGAGAAAATAGAAGAATGTGGAAAGTTTTCTAGAGAAAATGTTGCCTTGAAGCATGAGATGGAATCCATCATGATGAAAATGACCAAGGAAATAGAAGATAGAAAGAAGAATGAGGAAAAGCTTGCTCAATCCTTGAAAGAAAAATTTTAACAATGCAGTCGATTGGACAAGGAATTGGAACAATCTATCTTGAACAATGAGGAAGTGCTTGGAAAACAACTTGATGATCTAAGAGATGACCTTACTGCTACAAATGAGTACAAGGAGAAATTTAAAGCTAGTTCAACCAAGCTTGATGAACTAATTAAAGGTTAGAGGACTAATGGTGACAAGCGAAGTCTTAGCTATGAGCAAGGTTAAAGCTCTAGATCTAGACAAAGGAATTCTGGACAAGGAAGATTATGACAAGGAAATCAGATGAATGGAGCTAGAATAAATCTGGTGAGACAACCAAATGTTTAGAGATTCAATGGTTATTGTTCTTCTTCCAAAAAATTTGGTCATATGGCTTCTCAGTGTAGAAGCAAGATGAACACAAGTGGACCATCATTCTCAGGTCAAGGCTTTAATTCTTATAAGTATGGTGATAAGTCAAGTGAATGCAAAGTTGTGATGAATAACCTCCATAGAGATGTCATATGCTATGCATGCAATAGACTTGGGAATATTGCTAACCAATGCAGATCAAGGAAAAATAAATGGAATAGTTGGTTTGATCAGAGAAATGTTATGTGCTACAGTTACAAAAAATTTGGGAATATTGCTAGATTCTATTGGAATAGAAGTGGTTTGATAAGAAAAAATACATAGAAGGATGCTAAAGGAAAAGGGAAAGTCACTACAAATGTGATAAGAAGGAAAATACAAAAGAAATGGGTGAAAAGGAATCCCTCTGTTGAAGGAAATGTGCTAGCACCAAAATCTACTTCTAGTAATTCCTCCAAGAATTAGTTTTAGCCCCTTGACCTAGGGGGAGTTTTTAGAAAAATCCTTCAACTTCCTATAGGCAAGTGACACTTGAATGTGGACTAGTCCAGTTGGTGGATCAATGCTTGTCATATTTTGTTTAACCAACTTGGAGCCAGTATTGTAAAGCTTTGAGGATCTGCCGTAAAATTATCTGTCTTAGTGCTTGAAATCAGAGTAATCAAATGAACTAGGGTTAAGGCATTTATTGTGACAAAAAGGGTTAGTTGTACAAGTAATAAAAAGCTATTTTTATTTTTCATTTTTGACTTTTCATTTTGAAGGAAAGCAATTTGAAAGAGCCTTGGAGTAAACCTAGCTGAATTGTGGAGAGATTCAAAGCATGGAGAAGAATTTGCAATCCAACTTCAACTAACAGAAAGGTATTTTTTGAAAATCCTATGAATTTGTGAATTTGCAATCATGGCCACTCCGTTGGTAGTAGAAGTCAAGGATAAACCTTGTTCTAAATTCAAATGGAATCCTTATAAGTCTGTTGAGACCGAACCCTTAGGAGCATTTTCAACTGTGTCATATAGAGTTTTAGACACTGAGGATATTAGGGAATATATTCATGTGAAAATTGAAGAGTTAGGCACCTCTCAAATAATGAATATGTACTCCCATAATATAATTGGAGAAGATTTTATTGTAAAGCTATACTTTCAAACCCTAGAAGAAAAGAAGTTTGCGTATGTTGCCAGATTTCCCATATATTAGGAAAATGAATAGGTTAGATACTTTGAGCCATGTTCATGATGAATTCATGTGGCTAAATATACCCTTCAAAATCATAAAAAGGCTATATGTGTAGTAACAGGTCTAAATTCCATCGGTAGACCTCTAGTCTTGAAACTCATGAAGAATGACAAGGTTACTGAGCCAACAGGTGCATAATGGGATAGAAGGGAAATGACAATAGAGGAAATTGATGAAGTGGATGTGAAATTCGCATCAATGGTCATTGGTTACAAGATATACCATTCTCCCCAGGATAATTCTATATCTGGTACGACCATCTATGCAGGTTATTAAATGGTAAAGAAAAATTTAAAATATGACTTGTGCAAGTTGCTCAAAAGTCAATTGATGGAAAATCTAAGCAAAATAAAGAAAGATAGGGAGAATACTTTCAAATTTGGTAATTTTCTATTGTGCTTATTTTTCTATTTCATGAATGAGGTTCTGAGCATTTGGAAAGTACATTGGCAAAAAGATGAGCCTGCAGTTGTTTAGGTAAGGAACAAGTTGTTTGGAATTGGTGATTTTCAAGTCAGGAATACTACCCTTTGGGGGTACTTCAAAAAAAATTAGAATATGATTCATTCTAGGGAAATAATTCCCACTTCAATTGTGGAATAGTACAAAGATACTATCTGCTTCATGGTGGATATTGACCAATGTCATATGGAAGCTATTGATCCTAGAACAATTTGGATCATTCCAATGGGATACGAAGTATAGGAAAACATTATGAAGATTTATGCAAATAACTTGCTAAATTCACCTATGGATCAGGGAGAAGAGAGGTTTGTAACATATGTAGAGAAAAGTATGCAAGTTCATGAGGAATTGAGAAAGTCAGTGATAGTCAGGAAAGTAAGAAAAGAGATAGAAGCTTTTGCAAAAAGGATGGGATTACTTGTAGAAACTTTGAAAGAAGCAAGAAGAAAGAGAGATGAGGTAGAAGCAACAAAAGTAAAGAAAAAATAGAGTCTACTAGTCCTAGTGCATCATCTTCCCACAAGGAGTTCCCCTGTAGCAAAGCCAACTCAAGACAAGCCTTCCGGTAAAAGGAAGAAGAATAAAAGTACAAGAACATATAAGCCTATTTTAGAAGATGAGGAAACAAAATCATAAGTATTGAGAGAAGTAAAAGCTACTGGAACTTAGGTTGTTGAGTTAAACAAGAGAAAATCTTTTAGCAAAGAAGAGAAGGAAGAGAAGGCTAAAGTTGATTAACCTGGTATGTTAGTTGATGAAGTTGTGAATGCAGTTGTCAAGGACAGTAATCTCAAGCCCCTCTGTGAATTGTATGAAACTTTTGATGAATCTGCTCAAAGAATTCTAGAAGAAGTTACAATAAAAAATATGAACATTTTTAATAAAGTTCTTGTTGAGATTATGTCTAGCTTACCCAAGAATTTGTATGATATTTTGGATTCGAGAAGATTAAGTGCTAGAACGAAAGAAGGAAATTTGAGGAAGAGAGTTCTTGCATATTTGTGTCGAGAAATGTCAATTGAAGAGATCGATTCACTCCTTGAAAGAGCTAAAAAGGAATTTAAGAGAAAGAAAAGGGTGAATAAACTCATTATTGGTGAAACTAATGCTATAGTTGGCGAAACTAAGGAAATTATGGAAAAATTAATGTCAAAGAATAAGATTAATGTTGAGAAAATGAATACTAGAAATGTTCTGGGAAATGAGGAAGTGAATGAGGAGGTAAAAGTAAATGAAGAAGAGAATGTGAATGAGGAGAATATGAATGTATTTGATCCTCCAAAATTTGAGGATATTCTAATTTCTCCTAATGTGGAAAATATATAGGGTATGTGTAGGATCATGATGGGGCAAAAAGTGGCAATATGATGGGTATGTGGCTGATGACTTATTTTTTACCCATAATTGATGAAATGAAAAGGATTTTTAAAGGAGATTCTCAAATTTCCATCAATATAAATTATGCTTTACTTTGAATTTAATAAATAATTATTATTCATTTTCTATTCAAATTATGCCTAAAGTCCTAATTGATAGACTAATTGAAAAAAATATATAGCTTTCAAATGGTATCACATTTTTTGAATCCAAAAAATGCATCACATTCTATGCTTTGCATACTATAGGATTTTAAAAAGGAAAAATGAAATGCATGAAGTTTTGACCAAGTTAATGTGGTCAGACATACGGGTTTTTTATATTTTTTAAAACTTGTAATAAAAAATTCACAATTAATTATTTACTTGGATAAAAATTACAAAAAATATGCATCATATAAGGACATGAGTCCTTTACTTATATCTAAAATATTATAAAAATATATTATCATTTTATTGTGGTTAGGGTGGTTAGACATACACCTTATTTTTTCCTTCAAATTTAAGTACTACTACATTGAAATTTCAAATTTTCACCAAATAGATTTTTTTTTAAACAAACCTAGTAGTTTAGAAACTACATTCAGTTTGCTACAAATTCTATTGTTACATATTTTGAAATAATATAGATAACTTATTGAAAATTTTATGTCAAGTTGTCTAACTCTGATTTTTCTTTTTCTTTTTTGCTACTTAAGAGCCTATTTTTTCCATGATGATCCTGCACATACCCTAGAGACACATATGGAAACTAAAGTTTTGAAGGTGGTATTAGCTGAGGAGAAGGTGGAGAAAAATGAAGAGGTTGAAGTGCCTAAAATTAATCTAGAAATAGTCTCAAAAGAACACAAGGCAGAAGAAGAAAAAGTTTAGGAAATCAGAGTGGAGGCAAGAGACACTGCCAAGGCAGTGAAGAGATCTCTCATGGAGCAATAGGAATATTTTGATGCTGAATTGGATAAAAGTTCAATCAATCTGTCTACTCTATCCCCAATTTAGATGATGAAGGTTGCATCAATTGCTCAAGCTAAGGAAAATTAGAATATTCTAAAATCTCACATAGAGGATAGTGAATTGCTAGGCCTTGCATTTGGAGTTTTGAAAAAAATAATTCCTACTCATGTCATGGACCCATTAGGTTCCTCTTCTAATGAGCTAAAGAATATCATAAATATTGTAAACTATACTCAATTTGAGTCTCTTGATAAATCTGCTAAGGATAAAGTGCAAAAGGAGTTTAATAGAAAAAGACTTAGTCAGTTGAAGGTAGTAATTGCAAAGGATAAATTTTTTTTAGCTACGTGCATGAAGAAAATTCAATGTTCTATATCTAAAGCTAGAAAAGCCTATAAGTCATATTTGGTTCTATACAAGTTTATTGAAGGTAATGAGAAAAAGGTGAAGGATCTAGAAAATCAATTAGCTACCATTTCTGCTACTTTTGATCCATTAGCTAGTAATTTGGTTCAGCAAGAAGGTTAAGTAACATGTCTACTTGACAAAATAAGATTATTGAAGAGTGAAAATAACAGTATTGTTGGGAGAGGATGTGAACTCAGAGGACTAATTTATTTGAAGATTGAGATAGTGATGAGTTCTTTGAAGGAAGCGAAAGCTGCTATAGTAGTTAGTGACCCAGAGAATCTTGAAACTATAGAGGCTCAATCCTATTTAATGTGTGGTCACATAATATTTCTGGAAAGTATCAAAAAGGTTTGTGGTGACAATTGAAGAGTGTTGAAGCAAGATTTTGCAGATATTTTCAAACTTTTGCAAGTTATAAGTTCATGCCAATATAGTTTTGGAATTTTGTTTCTGTTTCCCTAGTTTCTGTCATTGATGTCAAAGGGGGAGAAGTGTATAGTGAAAAATTCATAGTTATTGTAGGGGGAGTTGTTTTTCCAAGATTGAAGTTTCTTTTTGAAGTTTTGTAGTGGCATTGTAACTCATGTTGGTTTTGATCTGACACTTAGTCATTTTTCACTAAGTGTTGCCATCAATGCCAAAGAGGGAGATTGTTGGAAAGAAACACTGTGAATGCTTTCTGGTGTTGTCATTGATGGTAACCCTAGTCGGTAACAGATCCACATAACATCATTTGCTCCCACTGACAGTCATATTGAAGTCAGTCAGGAAGAATAGAGCATATGATAGATTGGTGTTCAATGATTCATGTACAGATTTCTAGTTGTTACATTGAGTTGTGGATATCACAAGAGGTTCATCAGTATATTTCTTGTGTTATCTAGAAATCTTAGTACCTAGTACCAGGTCATGTGCAAGTTTGGAGATCCAGATGATACTTCTCTATTTTTAAGTATTTTGGGGTTGACTCAGTTGATGTAATGCATTGCAAATATTCAAGAAATGTTTATTCAAATATTTCTTTGTTTTCTCATTGTGTTTTAGGTCCAATCTAAGTTGTGGATGACCATTGTGGATGCACATTGGATAACTCTTAAGATTGGATTTGACAAGTTGCTAATATTTTAAAGTTTTATTTGGAGCTAACATGTGATTAAATTCTTCGTTAGAGATATATATGTATAATCTAAATTATATCATTTAGATATATTTATGTGGTGTGCTTATGTGTATTGCGTAGACTAGAAGAGTGTTAGAGTGATTTTATGCATATTTTCACTTGCACATAAATATTTTGTGAAGCGAGTCAGAGCAGAGTAGATCAGAAGTTTAGTATCAGTCAAAAGGATAGAAGATTGACATCTAAGCCTCAGAAAAACTATAATCAATCATTTTTAGATGTTATTCTCTAAGTTCATTCTCTTGGATCTAATCCAAATCTCTATAAGGCAGTGTGCCTTCCTATTTTGATCAGTGAGCTCTAGACAGTGTGTCTGAATGCAAGTGCATTCCCATATTGTAAACTTCTTTTGAGTATACTCATATTATATTGTGGATTGGCCATCCACTATGGTTTTTCCTCTAACATGGTTTCCACATAAAAATCATTGTGTTATGGTGTTGTGGTTATTTTCTTTTTGTTTCTACATATTTCTCCTAGTTGAATATTTTAAGTGTGTTAATAATCAAACTAATAAAATAAGTTTTTGCAGAACGGTGAATCACCCCCCCTCTTAGTGTTGCTTGTTTCCAATAGTCTCAAGGGTTTGAATGATACAATATAAATCAAATTTCCCCTCAACTTATGCTATATTTTATGCACAAGCTTTGATTCATCTTTTTATTTATGTTGTTTCCTTCTCCAAACTTTCTTCTCTAGTTTCTTTTTGTCACTAGATGCTCGTGAATTTGTATTTTTCTTATGCAAGCAATGGTGTAGGGCCATTAGGAGCCTCATAAGCATACTTTTTGTTAGTTTGAGTTTTAGGTTGTTTATTTTTTTGGAGTCTAATAAGGTAATTTATGACCATTTGGGATGATTTTGATCCATTTTGGAGTTTTAATAGGGTCTTTGATTAACAAGTGTAAAAAGTTGTCATGCAACTTTGGAAAGGTGTCAAAAATAAAGAAATAGTTACATGTGTATTTGGGAGATTTTTTTTGATTAGTTGTAAATAATGTAATACTAAATTAAACCCTAATCAACAATAGAGAACAATGAAAGAAACAAGCATAAAAATACTAAAACAATATTGCCTAGTCTTCAAGCCTCCATTGATTTACCTCCATTATCCTTCTCTGTTTTTCTAAAAATGGTATGATTTCCCTAAAATTTGAAGAACAACTATAACCTATGTCTAAGAAAAGAAAAATATTGAAGTATTATATGCTCAAGTACTCAAAAGCTCTCAAGAATGTTGTAAATAACTATGTCCAAAATGTCTTGGGAGAGAGGCTTTTAAATAATTCCAAACTGAGAATGGATGGCTAGGATTAAAAGTTGGTGAAGCCCTAAGATCAAAGTCTAGGATTAAATGTGATGAGGAGGATTAGGGTTAGGGAAAAATTAGGTCAAAGTTAGGGAAAGCCTTGAAATGAAGGGTTGAGATTTAGCCAATTAAATCAATGGTGGAAAATAAATGAGATAGAATAAGAGGTAGTTGGAAAATCAAATAATAATATAAATTATTTGATAATTTATGGAAGAAGGTTGACTTATGAATTAAATAATGGTTTAATTCATAAATGGGAATAAAACAAAAAGGAAATAAATAATTTTTTTAATTATTTACTTGGTGGGATGGAAAGTGGGTTAAATGAATAATTTTATTTGATTGAAGGATAAATGGTAATTTTATTAAATAATTGGAGGGAAAAAGGATTAATTAGTGATGTATTTAAATAAATAAATTTAATTAATTAATTTAAATAGTATAAGAGGAATAATTAATAATTTGATTATGTGAGGGAGAAGTGTGGTTGTCATAGAAAAATGAAGCTCGAGAGCCTAGGTCATTTTTATGTCTACATTTTTCCCCTCTTTGACATAAGCTAGTTTGTCGGATTGTGTCAAAGAACAAGTCTAAAATATGCCCCAATGTGAAACTAGGTAGAGTAAGGATGATGAGGAGGTAGTGGTATGTCTCCTTAAGAGGATAGGAAAGTTGAAAGAACATATGTTTTCTCTTGAAATGGATGAGAAGACATGAGGATGAAGGAATAGAAGAACTGTTAGCGTAGAAGACATGGATTGTAGGGCGTGTGCTGTAGAAAAAAGTAACCTTTGCTTGACATGGGAATAATTTGTTATGAAATAACTTGCACAATAGAAGAATATGATATGAAATATGCTACAAATACTTGATAATAACTGAGAATAACAAGCCACTTCAAGGGGGAAAACCTCCAAATATCTCTAATGAGAACACACTTCACAACTTGATCATCAAATAAGACTCACAACCTCCTATATATACCTATTTATGCCTAGGATATTACCTAGGCCGACTTAGACACACCTATATAAGTCTTAGGCTGACCTACACAACTAAATAACAATATACTAATGATAATATGACTTAATAGAGAGTTAAGATAGCCACAAGCCGACTATTCATAACTTGATGTACAATAATATTAAGGGCGTAGCATGCCCCCTTTCTTCAAAGAAGCATTGTCCTCAATGCTAATCAAGTTTGGAAACTTTTGAATGAACTCCTCATCTTCCCATGTGGCATCTTCAATTGGTAAATTCGTCCATTGGATGAGATACTCAATGATAGTTCTATTCCTCAGCTTCTTTGTGCGTGTTTGACGAATGCACTCTGGTTCCAAAATGATTCTTCCTTCTTCATCTAGCTCAAGAAGTGTTGTTTGAGTGGGAATATTATGCCCAATTACCTTCTTCAAATAGGAAACATGAAAAACTGGATGTATCTTTGTTGTTGGTGGCAACTCAAGCTTGTAGGCAACACTACCGATCTTCTGTATGATTTGGTATGGACCATAATACTTTGGAGACAACTTATTATTGTTTCTTTGTTTCTTTAGTGATATTTTCTTATAAGGTTGCAATCGCAAGAAGACCCAATCCCCAACTTCAAAACTTCTTTCACTACGATGTTGGTCTGCCTGTTGTTTCATTCAATTTTGTGCCATGGCTAAATTCTCCTTGAGTCCTAAAAGTACTTGTTGTTGATGAAGCAAGTGGTCTTCTACTGCCTGAACTCTTGGGGACACCTTAATTGATGATGTGATGGAAGGAGGATGATATCCATAAAGTTCCAAGAATGGAGACATTTTTGATGAGCTATGAAAAGAAGTGTTATACCACCATTCCGCAAGTGGTAGCCAATCTACCCACTAAGGTTGTTTCTATGAAGTGAAACAATGTAGATATCCTTCCAAACACTTATTAACAACCTCTATTTGCCCATCTGATTGAGGGTGGTATGAAGAGCTAAGAGCCAATTGAGTACCCAAATATGAGAATAAATCTTTCCAAAAGTAACTAGTGAAGATAGGATCATGAACACTAACAATAACTTTAGGTGTACCATGTAGCTTTTGGATATTCTCCAAAAAGGCTTTAGCCACTGCACTTGCTATAAAAGGATGTGCTAATGCAATGAAATGTGCATATTTAGTGAGCCGATCAACTACCACCATGATGACATTATGACCTTTAGATTTGGGAAGCCCTGTGATGAAGTCCATGGATACCTCTTCCCAACGTTGGCTAGGAATAGATAAGGGTTGCAAGAGACTTGGTGTCTTAATTGTCTCCCCTTTATGCCTTTGACACACCAAACATTCAGCCACAAATTTTGAACATTACCCTTTAGCCCCTCCCAAAAGAAATCTTGCTTGACTCGATGATATGTCTTCAAAAATCTTGAATGAACACCCACTGGAGACTCATGCAACTCTATGAGAATCTTGATTTTAAGGTTGGAATTCTTGCAGAGATACAAACACTCTTTATACCAAAGAGTATCACCCTTCCAACAAAACTTATCTGAACTACTAGGATCACTTTTTAATTGCTCGATGAGATTACTTGTTGCAACATCATTTTGCCACTCTTCTTTGGCTTCCTCCACCCAATTTGCTTGTAATATTGAAAGGGCACACAATAAGGCTTCATCTTTCTCATCCTTCCTTGATAGTGCGCATCTTGACAATATTTTCTTTCCCTTTCTTATATAAAATCTCAAAGTCATATCCTAACATCTTAGTGACCCATTTTTGTTGCTCTTCAGAAGATAGTCATTGTTCCAAAAAATATTTTAGGCTATCATGATCTGTCTTAACCTTGAAATTTCTACCCAATAGATAAGGCCACCATTGTTTCACTGCATGGAGTATTGCTAGCATTTCCTTCTCATAAATAGGTTTTAGTTGATTCTTACCTTTTAATTGATGACTCTAAAAAGCAATTGGTCGACCTTCTTGCATGAGCACTGCTCCTATCCCATTTCCAGAAGCATCACATTCCACAATGAATTCCTTGGTGAAGTCAGGAGTGGCAAGTACTAGAGTTGTACAAATAGCCTCCTTCAATCTCTCAAATGTTGTATTGGCAGACTCGTTCCAATGAAAAGAATCCTTCTTCAATAGAGTGGTGAGAGGTGCTACTATACTACCATAATTCTTCACAAATCTTCTATAGTACCCTCTCAATCCCAAGAATCCTCTCAGTTTCTTAATGGTTTTTGGAATAGGCCATTCCATGATAGCCTTAATTTTGTTAGGGTCCACCTTTACTCCTTCATGTGAAACTATGTGTCCCAAATACTCCACCTCCATAAGACCAAAAGCACACTTGGATGGCTTAGCATAGAGTTTATGATCTTCAAGTATTTGTAATGCTTTGGTCCACATGTTGCAAATGTTCTTCCCAAGTCTTGCTATAAATTAATATATCATCAAAGAATACTAACACAAACTTTCTCAAGAACTTCTTAAAATGGAATTCATCAAACTTTGAATGTAGATGGTGCATTGGTAAGCACCAAATGGCATCACAAAAATTCATAATGACCCTCATGAGTCCGAAATGCTGTCTTACAAATATCTTCCTCCTTAATCCGAATTTGGTGATAACCAGATCTAAGATCTAACTTGGTAAAAAACATAGCTCCATTTAATTCATCTAGCAAATCATCAATGACTGGAATTGGAAACGTATCTTTAATGGTGTACATGTTGAGCACTCTATAATCTGGACACATGCACCAAGTGTCATCCTTCTTAGAACCATCACCAGAGGCGAGGAGTAAGCACTTTGGCTATGCCCAATGATTCCTGCCTCTAGCATCTCTTCAACAATCTTTTCTATCTCACTCTTTTGTATGTGTGGATACCTGCAAGGCCTGATGTTCGGTGGTTGGCTCCCTAGGACTAACTGTATGGCATGATCATGATCCCTCTTAGGAGGAAGTCCTTTAGGCATATCTCCAAGAACAACTAAGTGACAATCAATTATAGCTTGCAAATCTGGATGAGTAGGAGTATTAGATTGAGAGAGTTCTAATGAACATAGTTGGGCCACAAATCCATCCACTCCTTTCTTAAGCAACTTTTGCATTTGATGAGAGCTTACCATTTGTGGAGATTTTTCCTTTAACCCCCTTAGCTATACTAGCATTCCTTCTGATTGAAATCTCATGAATAGTTCTTGGAAGTTCATCTCAATTGTTCCTAATGTAGTAAGCCATTGTACTCCCAAAACAATATATGTTGCACCCATGGATATCACATAGATTGGGGTATCAAGTTTATAATCTCCCATGGATAATTTAATGCTATGACACTTCCCTGAACAACTAACTATACCACCATCTGCAATTAAAACTTGAAACTCTGGAGCTGGATATATGAAACAATTTAGACAAGTAGCTAACTTTTTGTTGATGAAATTATGAGTACTACCCGAGTCGATCAACACAGTTACCTACTGCTTCTTTCAGAACCCCACCACCTTGAGAGTTTGTGGAGTGCTGAAACCTGAGAGTGCATGACAAGAAATGATTGGTTGAGAATCATGTGATTCCTCATCTGACTCCCTTTCATCTTCTAGTATGGGTTCCTCCTCTTCTTCCTCATTGGGACCTTCAATATAAAATAATTTCTTTTCACTACATTTATGTCCTCAACTGTATTTTCTATCACAATTGAAACACAAGCCTTTTGCTCTTTTCTCCTCAATTTTTTGTGGAGTCAAATTAGTAGGTTGTGTTGAATATCGTTTCTCTCTTGTCACATTAGCCCCTTGCTTCTTAGGAATCAAATACTTCTCCTCTACCCTGCGTGCTAAGATAAAAGACTCATTTATGGAACTAGGGATAAACATGCATACCTCATGTTTAATGTGATCCTTGAGACCACCCAAGAATAAGTCATTCAAGTTTTCCTCCGTAATTGTATCCACCCTTAAGGATAGATTTTGGAATTGCTGAATATAATCCTTAACTGATCCTGTTTGTTGAAGTTTAGCTAGTTGGCTGAAGAAGTTGTCTGTGATGCTATTGCTATATTGTGCTTGGAGTTCCTCTGTAAAAATTGACCATGAGATGGTGAGCCCCTTTTTACTTCGATGAGTGCAAAGCCAACGATACCAAATGAATTGATCTGGTTCTAGATATAAGGAAGCCATCGTGACCTTTTGTCCATTTGGGATTTGGTGTACTTCAAAAAAAATCTCCATTTGGTTTATCCATGTTAGAGGATCCTTACCATCAAAATTGTGCATATCCACCCTTGGAAATAAATTCCTAGATCCCGTAGGAGTACTAAAGCTTGTGTCAGTAGTAGCTGACCTAGAATTTTCACCTTGGCCACTTGAGAACTCCTTTCTTGATTCCGCCATGTAGGTGCTTAACATGTTTTGTAAGTCCGATACATCTCCTCTTAGGTCACACATATCTATCTTAATTGAGGAAATGTCTTCCTTGACCTTATTTATTTCCTCATTATGAGTAATATCCTTGATTGTTTCACCATCCTTATCAGGAGTCTTCCCCGGAGTGACATTCTTTTTACCCCTTGTTCCAGGCCCCAGCATGATGGAAACCACTGAAGTTGAAATAAATCACACAAATGAAATTTAAATTCTCTCAAATTTTTACTGTAACCTCCTTTAGTATGTCTTCAAAAACCCAATAAAAATCAGACTCCAATTCAACAAGATGTGCGAGATATGTAGATTCCAAAAAAATAGTGTAGAAACTCTAATTCTGCAATAATTCGCTTAATTCTACTCCAATTCTTCTGAAATCTATACTGTAGCTTCTTCAATATGTTCTTCAAAAACCATTTAAAAATCAGAAAAAAAATCAGCAAAATCTGAAAGATATGCTCTTCCCAAAATCGCCTCCAAAATTGAGAAAAACCTTGCCTCTATGGTGCCAAGATCATGCTCTGATACCACTTGTTATGAAATAACTTGCACAATAGAAGAATATTATATGAAATATGCTGCAAATACTTGATAATAACTGAGAATAACAAGCCACTTTGAGGGGGAAAACCTCCAAATATCTCTAATGAGAACACACTTAACAACTTGATCATCAAATAAGACTCACAACCTCCTATATATACCTATTTAAGCCTAGGATATCACCTAGGCCGACTTAGACACACCTATATAAGTCTTAGGCCGACCTACACAACTAAATAACAATATAATAATGATAATATGACTTAATAGAGAGTTAAGATAGCCACAAGCTGACTATTCATAACCTGATGTACAATAATATTAAGGGCGTAGCATAATTCATGATAATTTGGACTTAACGAGGCCTTGATTCAGGTGTTGTGAGGAATTTTATGCATCCAGACTAGGTCTTGGACCCTTGCAAATTCAATAACATACTTTTATTGAAGTCTTGTAAAGGTGTTGGAAAGTCTTGTAATGGACTTTCCAACTTTTCTAAACTTAATAAGCCCATTCCCCCTTAATTCAACATTATAAAAAATATTTAATTGCATCTTCACATCAATCTACAAGGCTTGTAAGATACATTTAATGTTAAACTAGTGCTGTAATGTGTCTTGCACATTCACATCGATTCTTGTGCCTTCTTAGGCTACGTGGACCTCATTTTAGTGTTGTAAAATGTATTAAATCACTCTTTCACATTGAATTATGTGTCCAAATCCCTATTTGAAATTCACATCATCATTAATAGGCCCCTATTAACCCATATTATGCATTCCAAGGCTCAAATTGATTAAATACCCAACAAAGTTGTATTTTAGACCTTATTTCCTTATCTCCTAGCATTTGACCTATCAAATTGGCCCTTGTGGGAACCATTCACCATGCTTGGTGAATAAATCCCATCCAAGTGGGACCCATTCACCATGTGTGGTGAATGAGTCCCATTTGGCTCAATTTTGATCTTTGAGTGGAAAAAAAAAGTGAAATTTGAGTTTAATATTACTTCATTCCAACGTGTGATGGGGTATTAATGGGTAAAATAGGTGAATTTCCTATAAATACAAGTATTTTAACTCATTTTCACATCTCTCTTATCTCTTATCATTCATTCATCCACCATTCTTCTATCTCAAGTCAAGCAACTTAGGGTTTTATCATTGCAAGACATCAAGAAAGGTCCTAAAGACATTCAAGGGTTGAATCTTCTTCTATTGCTATAGAAATTTAAGATTAAACATCATGGAAAGGTAATTGAATCTAGTATTTCATGTTCAATACATTCTTTCATCATTTTGGTTTAATTACCTAAAATTAGTTTGACCAAGGCAAACCCCCATGCCCTAACATTCAACATCTATCTCTCTTGTGTTGTTTGTTTGCAGATTTAGGACTCTTGGAAGCTTGTAAATCATTGAAGATCAAGTTAAAAGGTTGATAAATTCTTCTTCTCATTCAACAAATCAAAATATCAACAAAACCCCATTTTTAGACCTATAAATCAATGTTTCAGAAGCAGACACCTATAGGAAGTCAAAGTGCAAATCGAAAGCTCCATAATCCACTTTTGAAAATATAGAAATTAAAAAGAAGACTCATTCACCATGAGTGGCGAATGAGTCCCACTTCCAATTCATTATTTTGTTTTCTACATTTTTTGATACCCTTTTGTTAGAAATAGGTCTCAACTCAGTTTAGTAGAACTGGGACTAATTCATGCAAAATGGTGAATGAGTCCCTCCAGGCTTGAAAATCAGCATTAGTAGTGTATCAAAAGAAATTTCCAATCTCCTTCAAGCTTTCAAGTGCAGAATTTCAGTTTGGTTTAGTTCTATTTAGTTTTGCATGCATTTCTAGTTCATTTTTGCTTAACAAAATGTGTTTTCAAACAAGTCATAATTCTTAGTTTTTTCATTCTTAAAAAATCAATTTATTAACTTAGATGAAATCATATCATCTAATTTAGCATTAATAACATCATACATTTCACAATTTTAGTGAACCCACCTAGAATTTTTGAGTGGGGTTTATCTCTCTCATTTTAGGTGAAACATCATAAGAGTGCAAGAGTAGCTTATAAGCTGTACCCAAAAATATGCAATTCATTTTGGTGAACCTGCTATTCGAATGATTTTTTGACTTATTTGGAGTATTTTAATCCATCATAGATCTATCTTGCATTAGGGTTTGCATGATTCATTTGCATGTTAGTTGTTAAATTTTGCATTTAGGTTGCATTGTTGGCATCTAAATTCATTTCTACAATATGAAATTTTGCACTTTTCAATTAGGTTTTCATCATAGCACTGAGAAACTATAAAAATCACTCAAAAATTTCTAAAATTATGAAAAAATTCCATACTAGGACTCATTTGTCACCCTGGGAGAATCATACCCTTTTAACCCCTAAAACTACATTTTACAGAACTCAAAACTCTATTTTTAAGCTTTTGTTTGGTGCCTTAACCTACCTATATCAGTTAGTTACATTTCTATAGCATTAATTTCACTAGATCTCACTTAAAATAGCTCATTTCATGCATTGTTTAATTTCAAATTTACATCTCCTACATTTCATTTTTCAGATTCTTGCATACTTTAATCAACAATTTCCTTTTGACATTTGAAAATTACACTGCACTTTATTTACTTTTGCATAACATTTTCTTTAATTGTTCCTTTTATTTGATTAAACATGGATTTTCTAAGCATAACATCCCCCCTTATGAGTTTGATTTTGATTACGATAATGAGGAACATGTTAGTCTTGACCATACCATTACATTACCCATTAGTGCAAATGGAAATGTAGATAATCATAACACACATACTTGTTCTTTTCACAATACCTATCCTATTAGTGATGAAGGTATCTTGGTGAAAGAAGTTACAAGCATTGAGGGTTTTGATTTTCCATTTCCTTATTCCCCTTCAGATGATGTTAGACAACAAGAACATGAGATAATAGACACATTCCTAAAAATCACCTTACCAAGTCTCCATGCTCATGATAATCACACTTGTTCACCTCCTAATATCCCTCCTTGATGTCAAGGGGATAGGTTTCTATTTGAATATATCCCTATTATGATTCACGAGAATCTTGACCCTCCCTTCTCTAATTCTCCTCCCATTTGGTATAATCTATTTGAAAATCATAGTTATCCTTCCCTTGATGCCTCCCTCACTTGTCATGAAGTCACTTTACACACTTCAATCTTGGATGAACATATTACAAGCTCTCCTAGTCAGGTAGATAAAATAGCACAAGAGAATGAGACCTTAGAAACAACCCACAATCAAATAAAGTCTTCTTCTCCCCTCCCCACTATCAATAATGAAACACATTCAACAATTAATACCTCCCTTAGTGGCAATGAAGTTATTTTGGATGAACCAAATCTTAATTTTCATGAACATGTGGTTTGTTGTTCTCCTAAGAACTCTCTTTCTAGGGAGGATATTATGACCTAAGACAAAGATAACATGCTCTTAATAGAAAATGAAGGCTCTCACTTGTTACAAGATGTTAACATTATTCAACCTCAACTCATCCAAATTTATTCCCCTTTACATAAACCTTCACCTAAACCCAAGTTTACTCTCTACCCACCTTCACACAAACAAAAACCTCAACATAAACCAAAATTCACCCTCTTCCCACCTCAAACTAATGTGTCACAATAACCAAGTTATAATACCATTGAAACTAACCCCACCCTCCTTACCTTAACCCAATCTGCCTAGTGCCCCTCACTTCATCCTACACACAAAGGAGTATGATGTTATTGAACAACTTAAGAACACTCCTACTAAAATATCATTATGGGACCTTATTCAAGCCTCCCCTCACTATCAAAACATGATCAAATTTTCTTTGCAACAAGTTCTTGTTGCTTCTAATGTGCAACCAACTAACATTTCAGCCATAATCCAGGGAATACATCCTAACATTTTTTTCCACCAAAGTGATTTTCCTCCTTTGGAAGTATGAAAAAAATATGAAGGTTTTATGATTATTGCACAATACAAACAAATAGGGATTAAGAGAACTCTTATAGATACTAGTTCTACTCTTAATTTATGTGGAGTGAACCTTCTCTATAGACTTGGTGTCAATAGATCAAATATCCAATCTGATTCCTTATCCATCAAGGGATTTTACAATGTAAGCAAACAACCGCTTGTTGTGATCACTTTATCTCTTACACTTGGAGTGGCCACATTAGCTACACCAATCCATGTTATGGCTAATGAACTTTTCTATAACCTTCTTCTAGGTAGGCTGTGGATTTATGGAATGAATGGTGTGCCTTCCACTCTTCATCATAAAATGAAATATATCCACAACAACAAAGTGTACACACTTGATGTTTTTGATGAGCCTTATAGTGTATTTCAAATTGAACAAACCAAAGAGAGCCCTTGAACACATTAACACCAACCACACAAGTGGAACCCGTACAACTAAATGACAAAGAAAAATACATTGACGAAGTCACAATGCCATTGAAGATGACTGGGGTTCCTTGGATTTTGAACATGAATTCATGGGTGAGTACAAAATCATCCACAAAAAATTCAAGAAGAAAAAAGACACAACAATAATTTCCACATGAAATTTGGATGACCTTTCGAAAGGATTCACCTCAACCACTTTATATAAAGAATAAAAATATACAATCACCTTTGATGGTGCTTATGATCAACCACCACTTGATCCATAATAAATGAATAAGCTTTATGGAAAAGGTTATGAACTCTTGAAACAACTTGGATATAGTGGAAAAGGATGTGGTGCTAATGGACAAGGTATCCTCAACCCTATCAACCCTATCACACAACAAACAACTCATGATCTTGGATTTTTTCATGTAATAGAGATCACCAAGCCTTCCCTCAACATCAAAAATACCACAACACATACTCCTAAATTATTCTTATCTGAATGCCTTGACACTAGTGGTCTTGAAAATTATCGTTTCCCAAACATCAAACCAAAAAATACATATTCTCTTAATGTCATCTCACAAAATGTTGATGATTTGACTTCATTAGATTTTATACCTTCCTATAATGGGGAGAATAAAATATATTACAATCTAAAGAGTCTTGTGTAAGTATGACATCTACTACTAAGCAAGATGTATCTTTCACACCAACCACAAGACCATCTTCTTCTCTTAATCAAGAGGGTATCTTGTTGAGACTCCTCCAAGATCACTTGATATCTCTTCCCCATACAACTTGAAAGAAATGTTATTACAAGACTTCATTCTATTCTTATCATAGAGTTCATGGTCACTTCACTAATGAATGTCATGATTCGAGTCACAAAATCCAACATTTTGAGGAATTTGGTATGCTTCCCTTTGTGGGGGCATCTAATCCCTCTAATTGATAACAAATTTCACTCTCACCTAAATTTCATCAATCATTTCAGCTCACCTTTCTCTTGCACTCACTGGGGGAAAGAGGTTAGACAACCTTGTCCTCATATGTCATATGTCGTTGCCTCCTTTGGTTAGTCATTATTTTTTCATGAACATATAAAAGAAAGCTTGGGACGTGGATGATGTGCCTTAACTTGGCTCACATGTGACATACTACCTTTTTCATGATGTAGCTTCTCAAAAATATATGACTTACCATAGGGATTTCCAAGTAATCTCTCATGTTCTACTTCTTCTACTTTAAAGCAATTTCTCATAGTATTGGTGTTCACCACCACTTTAAAGTGGGGGCATACATCACCACTCACATTTCATTGTGCGATTTTCTTTTTCTTGAGATTTCCTCTCTTGGAAGCATTAGGTACAATGTTGCCCAGGATGATACCTTGCACTCTTCCTCTCTTGGAAATAAGATGATATTGTTTGCACTTATGCTCTCTTGGAAAAATTGAGCATGATGTTCCCTAAGAGGAAACATTGCATGAACTAAGCAAAATCACTTTGAAAAATCCTTACACTACCTTGCATTTACAATGTCTATGAGTGTCAAGCATTCAAAGGTTTGCTTACCTCATAGAGCTCAAAAATAATTTTTGTGGCACGTTCTTAAAGTTATTAGGAGGTATAACTTTGATATGGTTGAGCGGGAAGCCCATTTAGAGGCATGACTTTCCCCATGGCCATCTATGTGTTTGTGAGTGTATACCAACTAGTGTATGTACTTCACCTTTTGGGCTTGCTCACCCCGTGGATGACCAAATGTTTCATGGCCCCAAAGTGAGTATACTTTTTGGGATTTCTCATCCAACAAATATCCAATAGTTATGCCTCCCTAGAGTGAGAATGCATTTATTTTTCCAAACAAACTACCTAGATCTAATCCACAACTAGTTGGACAAATGATTGAAGCTTTTCATTTTCATCTTTCTCTTTCTTCCCATTGTATGATTTTGTATCTTGATGGTTTGACTTAGTATCTTGGATCCTCTTGGCTTGACCACCTTCTTTGATCTTCATCATTCTTTTTCATTTGCATCTATACACATACACCTCTCTTGAATGTCTACTTTCGAGCGAGTTTCAATCAAGTTCATCCTCTCACTAAAGTGGGGGCTAAATGTGCCATAGAAAAAAGTACCCTTTGGTTGACATGGGAATAATTCATGATAATTAAGACTTAATGAGGCCTTGATTTAGGTGTTGTGAGAAATTTTATGCATCCACACTAGGTCTAGGACCCTAGCAAATTTAATAACATGCTTTTATTGATGTCTTGTAAAGGTTTTGTAAAGTCTTGTAATGGAATTTCACACATTTATAGAGTTAATAAGACCACTTCCCCTTAATTAAACATTATAAAACATATTTAATGGCATATTCACATCAATCTAGAAGGCTCGTGAGATAAATTTAATGTTAAACTAGTGTTGTAATGTGTCTTGCGCATTCACATTGATTCTTGTGCCTTCCTAGGCTATGTGGACCTCATTTTAGTGTTGTAAAGTGTATTAAATCATAATTTCACATTGAATTCAATGTCCCAATCCCTATTTGACATTCACATCATCATTAATAGGCCCCTATTAACCCATATTGTGCATCCTGAGGCTCAAATTGATCAAATACTCGACAAAGTTGCATTTTAGTCCTTATTTCCTTATCTCCTACCATTTGAGTTGTCAAATTGGCCCTTGTGGGATCCATTCACCATTGGTGGAAAATAAGTCCCATTTGGCTCAATTTTGATCTTTGAGTGGGAAAAAAATTTGAAATTTGAGTTTAATATTACTTCCTTCCAACCTATGATGAGATATTAATAGGTAAAATAGGTGAATTTTCTATAAATACAAGTATTTTAACTCATTTTCACATCTCTCTTATCTCTTATCATTCATTCATCCATCATTCTTCTATCTCAAGTCAAGCAACGTAGGGTTTTATCATTGCAAGACATCAAGAAAGGTCCTAAAGACATTCAAGGGTTGAATATTCTTCCATTTCTATAAAAATTCAAGATTAAACATCTTGGAAAGGTAATCGAATCTAGTATTTCATGTTCAATACATTATTTCATCATTTTGGTTTAATTACCTAAAAGGGGTTTGACCAAGGAAAACCCTCATGCCCTAACATTGAACATCTCTCTCTCTCTCTCTTGTGTTGTTTTTTTGTAGATTTCGGACTCTTGGAAGCTTGGAAATCATTGACGATCAAGTTGTAAGGTTGATAAAGTATTCTTCTCATTCAATAAGTAAAAATATCAACAAAAACCCATTTTTAGAGCTATAAATTAGAGTTTCGGAAGCAAACACCTATATGAAGTCAAAGTGTAGATCGAAAGCTCTGTAATCCACTTTTTAAAATATAGAAATTAAAAAGTGGAATCATTCACCATGAGTGGTGAATGAGTCCCACTTCCAAGTCATTTTTGTGTTTTCTACATTTTTTGATACCCTTTTGTTAGAAATAGGTCTCAGCTCAGTTCAATAGAACTAGGACTAATTCACCTAGAATGGTGAATGAGTCCCTCCAAGCTTGAAAATCAGCATTATTAGTGTTTCAAAATAAATTTCCAATCTCCTTCAATATTTCAAGTGCACACTTTCATTTTGGTTCAGTTTTGTTTAGTTTTGCATGCATTTCTAGTTCATTTCTGCATAACACAATGTGTTTTCAAACAAGTCATAATTCTTAGATTTTTCATTCATAATCAATCATTGTCTTAACTTAAATGAAATAATATTATCTCATTGAGCCTTAATAACATCATACATTTCATAATTTGAGTGAACCTACCTAGAATTTTGAGTGGGGTTTATCTCTCTCCTTTTAGGTGAAACATCCTAAGAGTGGAAGAGTAGCCTATAAGCCCTACCTAAAAATCTACGTTTTAGGGTGAAAAATGAATACTTCAATATTTTATCAAATAACATCATAGGAATTACATAATTATCATTGGATAGTAAAATATGACAAATGGACAATAAACACCATGATATGACATACACCAAGGTGTACAAGGTCATCGACTTGTGAAAAATAGACAATCGAAGACAAGGAATATCCTAACTCATACTAAGGGCTAAGTTACCCTAGTATTTTTTTCAAGACACACCAAAGACAATAATTGAGGAAAATTAGTCCATGAGACATCATCGCACCTCTAAATCCTTAATGGGACATCCTTGAGATAGCTAGTAACATGGCCAAGAGACAAAACAATAAAAACATAAGACAAAATAGTCTAGAAAAATCAATAGTCGTTCAATATGTTTTCCAATATTTGTTTTTCAAAGGTGGATTGCTTGATAGTTTGATAGTTTGACAGTTTTGATGGTTTGACAATTTGATAGTCTAATAGTTTTGATGGTTTGACGATGCCTATCATCAGGACAGACACATCCTAAAAAGGAAAATTTGATGTTTTGAAGGGGTCCAATTCCAAGAAGGACACATCTTGTAGTGGACCATGAAGTGACTAGGTTGACATTGTTTTGGAAATTTGACTAATTTTTAGCTTTATGACTGATTGGACTATGTTGTTTGTTAGTTCGCGATGTGAATGTTGATGTTCAAATGGCTATCTTGTGCCCAAGTGTGACTATTCCTAACTTATTTGACTAATGCAACAAACACTAAAGGACTAACTTAGGTGGCCTCAAGGCCTCATCGACAAATGGTCTTTCCTCTGTCATGCACTCAGAGATCTGGTAGTTTGAAAAGGACAGAAAAAACATATACAAATCAACATGTTTTGACTTGACCCGATGAACCCTAAGGAACTTAACCTAGGGGGCCTAGGGGGCACATTGATTATGACCTTGCTTATGTCCAATCATAGAGGCAATGTAGTTCAACAGTGAAAAAGACTGACTTGACTAACTCTGACTCTATTTTTGGGATTTTGAAAGTTATTTGGATGTTTTTGTATTTTTTAGAATGTTTTGATTGTTTTGGATTTTTGGTTTTATGATTTTTTTGTCTTTTTCAAATGTTTTATTTTTTTGTCTTTTGGGAATTTCGATTTTTTTTATCTTTTTTGGATTTTTCTTTTTTTTTGGTCTTATTGGGAATTTTTTAACCTCCAATGATCAATGTAGAATCCAATGAAACTAGGTGTTAGGAAATGATCCCCCAACCAAGTCTAGGACTAACCATCAAGGATGGGATGGGACATGGGTTTATTATGGATGGAAGATGGAGGAGAAAGGACATGAGACACCATCCATTTAAAATTCATGATAAAGATGACTAGGCCTTATGATGGGTGTCAAATGGGAGATGATGGAAAGTAAAGGAGTTGTGATGGATGAGGGTGGAAGACTAGGTAGAGTGATAGTAGATGACAAAGCAAAGACTGACTACACATGGTGCCTATTTGATAGCTTTTAACCATGGTACTTATCCAAAGCACCACCAAAGTGGTTTTCACTATTGGATGGATTATTTCTCTTTACTATTTTCATGATTTTTTGATTTTTTTCTTGTTTTCACCAAGATTCATATTTTCAAGGTTTTCATCAAGCTAAAGATTTGTTGATTTTTCAATTTTTTTCTATTTTTATAGTTTTAGCATGGATCTTTGAAGCTATGTATAGAACTTGCACAAGTGCAAGTTATTGTTAGGATTACTTCAAGTGTGGACAATTTATAGGCACTAGAACCAAATTTTTTTATTATGACATATGGACCCAACCAGTTGGGCTCAAATTTTCTGAGTTACTTATGTTCTGCTTGATTTTTTAGATTCTCCATCAACACTAAGTCATCAATGCTGAAGTGTATAATAAAAAAAAATTATTGTAACTCTGGCAAAGGTAGTTTTGGTTTGATTATACATGATTCAAGGCCCTATGTTTGCGTTCATCCAACAATTCTAACTCATGCAACTGGGATATACAATATTCTTCGTCATCAATAAACCTTTCATGGAGATCCGTAGGGAGGGGACTTTGAACTTGATAGGAATGATAGCCTCTAAACCACAGACTAGGGAAAACAGAGTGGCACTAGTGGGTGTGTGGATACTCATGCAATATTCCCATAGGGAAGGGTTAAGATGAATGTGCCAGTGACGACCAACATCATTGATGGTCTTTTTAAGAATTTTGATTATGGTCTTATTCAATGCCTCAGCTTGACCATTGCCTTGTGGGTAATATGGCATGGAAAAGTGGTGTTGAATGTGGAATTTATCACATAACTCATAAACATCTTTATTTTTTAAGGGATGAGGTTGTCAGTGACTATGGTTTGGGGGACACCATACTAGCATATGACCCATCTGGTGAAGTATTTGGTGGTAGTGATTATGAACTTATGACCATTTGATGAGGTGGGATGAATTTTTCCTATGAGGTCAAGTCCCCATTAGGAAAAGGGACAAGGTGAAGTGATAGGTTACAACTCTTGCATAGGGGCATGAATAAGGTCACTGTGTATCTAGCACTATTGACATTTATGTACAAAGTGATAGGAATCTTGCTCCATTATAGGTTAGTATTATCTTAGTCACATGATCTTTTTGGATAGGGTTAGACCACTAGAATGTGCTCCACATATACCTTCATGTACTTCATGTAAGGTAGTTTATGCTTCGTTAGTGTGAAGACATCTAAGTGAGGTGTTGTCAAAGCTATGTATCTACAAGGTATTATGAATGATGGCATAGCGAGTGGATTTTTGGATGAAGGGCTTGTGTTGGTTTTTGGAGAGGTTGGGTAGTAGGGTCTGAGAATGTAAGTAGTCATAGATATCTTGATACTAGGGGGAATTAGGGCCAACAATCTTACATACCATTTTGAACTCAGGGACATCAAAGGCAGGGATCAACAACTATTCCACTAAGAAGTTGTACTGCAACATATTGTTAGGAATGTCCAAAAGAGATCCAATGGTTCCCATGGCATCAATTGCTTTGTTTTGAAATCGTGGGATTTGGAAAAACATACTATCTACAAAATACAACTTAAAATTATCAACCATTCTTTTTTATGGGGTCAATTTCTCATCTTTAGTGTCATAGTCATCGTTGACCTATCCGTTGACCAATTGGGAATCACCAAGACCTGCAAACTTGTAATTTTCCATTTTATAGCCATGCACAATCTTGATAGTAAGGAATCATATTATGCAATGTTTTTTGTACATGGGAAGGCTATTCTAAATGATTTGGGTATAGTGTCACCTTGAGGGGTGATGAATAGTATTCCTACACTTGATCCATGACTAGTGTATGAACCATCAAAATATAACTGCCATGTTGAGCCATAGTGCATCAACAAGTTGGTATGTGATAACTTGTCCTTCTATTGCCTTATGTTCCACATACTAAATGCCATATTCACTGAGTATCATGACCCATTTAGCCAATCATCCTATTAATTCTTCCCTACTGAGTAGATATTTCAGGGGATCTATTTTTGCTGCAAGCTTAGTCTGATGATTTAACATGTAGTGTCTTAACTTTTGAGCAGAAAAAACCACTACAACACAAGCATGTTCAATTGGATTGTAGTTAAGCTCGTATCCCACCAAAGTGTAGCTATTATAATAGATTGATCATTCCTTTTCTTCAAGGTCATTTTGAGCTAGAAATGTCCCCAGTGTAGCTGTAGTGGCTAAGATGTACAAAATTAGGGGTTTCCCATCAATAGGTAGAATTAGGACAGGAGGTGTCAAGAAATACTCTTTAATTTGTTGAAAAGTGGCTTCACACTTGTCTATCCAAATAAAAGGGACTCCCTTCTGTAACAAATACTGAAAAGGTTAAAAATTATCTACAAGACATGCAATGAAGCACTTGAGAGACTAGATTTGGCCTTGTAGTGTTTGGAGTTGGCTGATTCCTTTAGGTGGAGGCATGTCTAATATTTCTTTGACTTTTTCTGGGTCTACTTCAATGCCTCAATGGGAAACAATGTATCCCAAAAGCTTACTTGATGTTAGGATGAAGACACATTTCTTGGGATTTAGGAAAACCTTATATTCTTCTAGCCAATTGAAAATCTTGTCCAACACTCTTAAGTGATCACCACATATCAAGGATTTTTCCAAAAGGTCATCAACATAGTCTTCCATAAATGTGTGCATGAGATCATGAAATATGGTGGTCATAGCACTTTGATAGGTTGGACATGAATTTTTTAGTCTGAAGGACATGAAATCCTAGTAGTACATACCCCATGGGAAAGTTAATGTTGTCTTGTGTTGGTCTTTAGGGGCAATACAAATTTTATTATATCTTGAGAAACCATCTATGAGGAACAACATATCATATCTTGTTGTTAAGTCTACTATGATGTTGATATTTGGGAGTGGGAAGTCATCCTTAGGACATGCTTTGTTCAAGTCCCATAAATTTTTGTAGATACAGATTTGTCCATTTGGTTTGGTCATTGGTACAAGGTTTGAGATATAGTCTACATAGTCAATAGGTCTTATAAAATTGACATCCAATAATTTCTTAAGTTCAACTTTTACCAACATAGTTATTTGAGGGTCCATTTTTCTAAGCTTTTATTTGACCAACTTTTCATTTGGATTCTATTGTAGATGATGCAAGAACAACTCATGGTCCAACCCTAGCATATCAGCATAAGACTTGTATAAGATAAAATTTGCACCCCATGTGCAAATCCCCTTTTTTTCTTTTATCCACCTTAGAAAACCAAGTTAAGATGCTTAATTCCACCTAATCCCACTACTTGCATCCCACTTGGTGCCTATTTTGAGTGTCGGTGGAGGAATTTTTGTCAGAGACACCTGCACGACATGCTTACATCCCTAGCAGATTCTTGTAAGGTGCTTTCTTAGTTTTATTCATGCGAGAGATCTTAGGGGTTGCCTCCTTGTAGGTCTGTAGGCCTATCCAACACTTTATTTTTCTAACTTCATAATTTTGAGTAGCTATGAAGTCCTTTGCTTTCCCTACACCTTCAAGTTCACTAGATCGCGATCTGCTTCCTTGACAATTCAAGTATACAGTTCTAACCTTAATCTTTCTTGATCTATTTTACCAAGCACTCATTAGTATTCATGCTTGCTAAAGTGGGGGAAAAATGTATAAGAGTGAATTTGCACCCCATGTGAAAATCCCCTTTTTTCCTTTACCCACCTTAGAAAAATAAGGTTGGAGGCTTAATTCCACCTAAGCTTGATGCTTGCATCCCACTTGATGCTTGTTTTGAGTGTTGGTGGATGCATTTCTATGAGAGATTCCCTTGCAACACACAAATGTTTGTGCAACACACTTACATCCCTAACAGATTGTTGCGACTAAACCTGCAAAGGAATTACTCTTCTCATTAGAAGTGACATTGTAATGCTCCCTTTGGCTGACCGAACTGAATATGGCCATTTCTCTTTATTCCTTCTTTCATATTCACCTCTTGAACAAGAATTTCATCTCTTCACAACTTTTGGACTTCATTCTCAAGCTTCAAGCAGCATTCTTGCATTCCATTGTAGCAAAAACAACACTCCATCACATTGGTACATCAAGTTTGGGACTGCACCATTGCAGCAGATGCTTGAGTTACTCACATTTGTTCCCCCAAGTAGCCTTGAGTGCTCTTGGTGGACATGGTAAGCTTCCCCCTCCTCTCCTCTATCATTTTATTGAGTTAGCACTATACTATTTTGAAGTTCTCTTTTTCTCTTTATTATATTTCTCTCTTTTTCTCATTTCCTAGGTTTTCCGTTGAGGTGAGAACACCTAAACAAGGGTCTGACTGAGGTAGACCCCTATATAGCCACCCAAAATTATCCTCTCTTTCTATGTGCAGGAGTATGTACTTCTCAAAGGATCAACTAGCAAAGGAATTCGTTGGTGAGGTCCTCCTTTCTCTCTTTACTCTTGTGTATTTACTTTATAATATTAGATAATAATTCATTTGCTTAATCACATCATTCTGTCCCTTTAGTTAGTTAGCTGGGTTGATACCTAGTTTTATTGGTTTGTCCTCGTCTTCAATGTTGTCTAATTGTATGGATGCCAACATACTTTTGAGATGCTAGCAAACCATGTTGATATTTAGAGATCACACTTTCATCCTCAGATAGAGAGATTTTTGAGGCATAGTGTTAGACCTAAAAACTAGCTTTCCTAGCCCCTCCCCATGTTTCAATTCTGCAAAGTAACTAAGAGGCCTCATAGTCCTCATTACTCTCACCTTGCATTACCTAACATTACACTTAGTTGAGGTAATTTAGGGAAGCCTCTCACATCTTGACTCTCTATGACCTAGGGTCTTGCATGGGGTGGTACCCATCTCTTACAAGACCATGCAAAATTGATTTGGAATTCTATGAAAAATGCTTGGAATTTTGGTTTTTCCTGTTTTGTCATAGATACTACAAAGATAATTGTCTTAGGATTATTTGTCATATCGATATTGACTTCTATTACATCTTTGATCAACATTGGGGATCACTCTTGATTGACATGGAGAAAGTACAACCCTCCATCCTTGGGTACCTCAAAGAGGTTTTTTCCCTCAGATATGTACTTTCCTTTTACTTTTTCTTGGTCAAAAGGTGCCTTACTGTTTTCACCTAAAGACAATTCATTTTTTATTTTATTTTTTTCATTTATCCAACTAGAGGGTGAGATAGTCTCACCGAAATATGATGTAATGTCAAGATCTATAGTGAAGCCATCCTTATGGTCCCCATGTGGTATTCCCTCTTGTAGTATGATAAAGTCAGCAATGATCTCATCATTTTCAAATATGTCAAAGGTAGGTGGATCTTGTTGGTCCCAATCAATCAATTGTGGGTAAACAAGGGAGATTCCATCATCGGTGTTAGTGAAGGATGGTGAAGTAGCTAATAGGGTAAAGACAAAGGTATTATCGGGGTCCCAAAAGGGTTCCACCTAGGCTTTTCCATTTGTGGTCTTTGGTGGCTCAGGTTCATAAAAGGAGTCAACATGAATATTGATATCCATGAGTTTGGTAAAGGATGGATGAGGTATGTTGAACTCCTAAAAGACATGATCAAGCCATGGTCACTTGTGGTATAGGAATCCCACTCATATTCATTAGACTTGGTGTCACTATATTAGATGTTGATAGGATCCTTAGATGTATCAACATCTTCTGAAGAACTCACATCCTTATTTGAAAGAACCTTACTCCTTGGAGTGCCAATCTGAATTGGTATGAACCCTAACCCTAAGTTCTTCAGTTGCTTAAGAGGCATCAAGGGTTCTCTCATTCTTTTTTTATGTATATCAAGTCCACTTATTTGATAATAACCCCATTGTTTCATGATCTCAAAACCTTTACCATATTTTTCTATTGGTAACGATGACAAAATTTCCTCATCTTTGTAAATCCATGCTGAAATGTCATCAATGTATTCTTTGTTTACCTCTCCCCATTTTGTGAAGGTGGTGGTGGGAGAAACTTTAAAGAAAAATTTTAGTTCCATCTTGAAGCAAGGCCTACCATAAGACCAGGGAGACTTAGGTAGTTTTGTGATGCAATAGGTAGTATTCATTTTATACTTGCCACAAATTTTCTCTTGGATCTTGATTTTGGGGTTGAAAAATATGGTTTTGGATGTGGATGATTTAATGAGGGTGGAGGGATTGATATAACTGGATGAAGTGGATTTGGAAGCTTCTCGATTGATAGGAACCTAGCATTCAAGGACTCCCCTTAAATTAGTGCAATATTGGAAGGGTTTAGGAACACCATTGATCATGACTTTAGTTCCATTATATGAAAATTTCAAGCATTGCTAATAGGTGGAAGGCGCAAATTTTAGGGCGTGAATCCAAGTTCTACCAAGGAGAAGGTTATATGGAAGTTCAAGATCCAAGAATTGGAATGTGGTGTCCATAATTGTGGGGCCAAATACGATAGAGAGTGCAATAATTCCTTGGAAGATCAATTTTCATCATCTTAGGCCTTGATTACAATGCTTTTGGTTGTGTCTACACATGCTTTAGAATAGCCCAATGACTTGATGAATTTTAAGGTGCAAATGTTCAGTCCAACTCTACCATCTACCAGGACTTGTTTGACCTTATGTTGATGGAAAATACGTCAAGGTACAAGGGGTCATTATGGTTAGACATCTGTGTAGAGTAGTCCTTTTCAGAAAAGGAGACATGGAGTAAATTAGCAAAGTATCCAACCATTGCTTCAAATTGGTTAATGTCCAGGTCAGTAGGAACAAAGGCATCTTTTAAAGTCTTACTGAGGATGGCTTTGTGTTTAGGTGATAGGCCTAATAGCTTGAGGATAGAAATGTGTGCAGATGTATTTCCCAATTGGTTGACAAGATTATATTGGTCTTTAGATTGTGGTTGCTTTGAAGATGGGCTAGATAAAGTAACCTTAGCCTTGTGGGTAGTGACAGTGCATTTAGGAACCTTTTTAATGGTGATTGTGTTGACATAGTCATCAGCAGCACGAAGGTGATCAATTTTCTTTGAGTAATCAAAGGAAGCCCTAGAATAATTGGCCTAGTTGTCTATCTTTTGACCTGATGTGGGGGGCTTTCCCAAACCATGGCCTTGTAATGGGTTTTCAAAAATTGTATGGTCTTGGTTAGAAGTTTGTTGTGTCCTTCGACCTCAATGGTACCATTTTTAATTAGTCTTGGATTATGTTCTTCAATTTACAACATGACAAGGTCATGCACCCTTTGATGCAATGGTAGTCACAAAAGGCATTTTCATCCCACTAAGATGGTTTGAACTATCCTAGGTCATATGGTTTGCGATCTTGAAGTTGTATGAAATTTGATTGTACTAGCTTTTTTAAGACAGATTCAATTGGTTCTAGTAAAGGAATGTATTGTCTCTATGGATATTGCCTTGGTTGTCTTGGGGGTCCTCATTCTTGATTATGTTGGAGCATGTTAGCTGCTTGGTTGGAAACATATGGTGTGTTTTTCTTCACATAGGGTGCTTTGAGAGTCAATGTGGGACCTATTCAATTTATAGATTTCACATCTATGACTCCATCATTTGTTACATTCTTGTTGTGGGACCAAAACTTGCTTTTGTTATTAGAGGTTTGTTGGTTGTGTGTGCTTTTACTGCCATATGCAAGTTCACCTTGGGAAATTAGGACCTTTTCTAGTGTCATGCCTTTCTCAACTAAGTCTGCAAATGTGGCACAACAATGTACTTGTAAATGGTGTTTCAACTTTGGCTTGATTTTTTCTACGAACATGTCCACTTTTTATTTTTTAGGAATCTCAATGGGACATTGAATCACCATACTATGCCATCTTTGGAAGAAAGGAACAAAGGGCTCTCCTCAATCGTGACATCATTTCCAATGTAGTAAGCATAATTTTCCATGAATTTATTGGTGAGGTCATTCCATGACTTTATAGACCCTATGGGTATCAGTGCAAAACATTCAAGTGTAGGCCCAATATCAAGGGAAGAGTATCAAAAGGTAGGAGTGATGATATGCAACATCCACACAAGTAGTGGTGAATTATCGTATGTGGTCGAGAGGATTGCTCTTTCCATTATACTTGGTGAGAGTAGGGATGATATACCTAGGAGTGAAAGGAGGCATGTATATGCTAGTGGCATATGGATAAGGGTGTAAATCATATAATGTGTGCATCTTCTTGTTTGAAACTTGCATCCCTTCCACTTACTTTTTTAGGGAAACCAACTAGTTGGTCAATGCATCTATTAGAGGATTGTTGACAACATTGTTATGAGGTCCCATATTTTTGTTGTGTGGTCTCGTGTTTTGTTAAGTTGACATGTTTTGGTTTGGAACATTGTGAATATGTGGTGGATTTTTATTGTGGCCATGAGTATGAATGTGTGATGTGTAAGTTGGGATGTGAGAAGTGGTTGAGCTATGTTGCATTTGTTGGGTGTGTTTTCCATGTAGTTGGTTGCCAAAAAGGACTCCTTTTGTGTAGCCATATGATATGTTAAGAGGTTGTGTCATTTGTAATCCATGTCATGTTGAAAAGGATTATAACTATGTGACATGTTTGTATTTTGAATATATGGGGCATTCGTAGTTTGTCCTTGCAAGGTGTTTGTATTGATATGAAGACCTTACCAGTACATGGTGTGTGTGTGTGTATGATTGAGGTCCATGTGACATTGAATTTGTGTTTTATTGAGGTCCTTGGATGAAAACCTGCCTCACCTTAGGTCTACCAAGGATGTTCAATGTGTATGCCCCTATGGCTTGAGATGATGACCAAAGGGAGTAAATGTTGAGCCAAAGGGTTGTGTTATGAATAATGGTTGTGACATGATTTTTTTCATGGGATGTGACATATATTGTGTCACAAAGATGGATGAACTATTGGTAGTTGTGGTATTTGGGCTTGTTGTTCCAATGGGTATGGAAATTGTAAGTTGTAGTGTAGATTTTCCTTGGCTCATTTGTGTGTTTTCGTTGGGTGATATTGCACTATGTAAGGTATTGACATCAAATCCTTGAGGTAGATTAAATCCTTCATGTAATAGTCAAGATAAATATTGTTGAGGGTCTAACATGACAATTTCATCCACAAGAGAGACAACATAAGGATTTTGTGTGGTGGCCTCTATGTCTTAGGTGAACACATTTCCATCTTTGTCTTTAACAAGGAATTGTTTGAAAATATTTTGTGTCTTTGGTTACTGATAAGATGTAGATCCTAGGTCGGCATGATCATGACTCTAAAGGTTGATGGTTTTGTGAGGATCATTGGTGGTATTGTCAAAGTTGATTGTGCTAGTGTAATTGTAAATGTCCTCATCATTATGAAAGAGATCGATTGTGTGACGTTTCTTTTGCAATCTAGTTTCAACCATATAAGACTTTCTCAAAATGAAGGTGGATGGTATGATACTAAGAATATTTTTTTGGTTTTTCTGGTATCTTTGGTATTTTGAGGGTGAAAGATGTCTAAAGTATGCAATAGTGATAATGATAATGTGGTTTGCGATAATGTATAGAATGTATGAAAATGCTCATTTAGGTCTAAAATGTTGTGGTATGACGGAAGCAAATGACTAAGAGATAATGGATACCTATAGTGAAATTGAGGGATTAAACACTTTTGAAAGATGTAAGAATAGGATCACTAACTATCTAAGGGTAAACTAATGTTTCAACAAGGATTGTAAAATGGCCTTTTTCTAGGACAAGTGAAAATAGTGACAAGGTGAGTTTCCTAGCTAGACTTGTGAGTAGGAAAGTATCACCAAAAAGATAAAGGACTAAGTTAAAAAGTTACTTGGTCAAATGATAATATTTTGTTGAAGTAATGATGTGTTTATAAAGAGTTATTCTATCCTAAAATCCACAACGTTTCAAGCCTAAATGTTTGAAAAAGGTAGCCTAATGTGATGTTGGGATATGAAAGTAATGAGGAAGCTAAAGTACCTAAAATGGCGACCTAATAATGGAAATGATATGCAAGGTGAATTGAGCAATTTTTTGGTTTTAAACAAGAATCACAACAAGAAGTTGGTTTGAAAATGGATCTCAAAGGTTTGAATCTAATTTTGAAAAGAGTTTGAATTGATTTTGAATCTAATTTTGGAAAGAGTTTGACCTGATTTTGAATCTAATTTTGGCAAGAGTTTGACATGTTTTTTCTACAATTTTGACCTGTTTGTGAATTTGGTTCCAGTAGATTGTGTTTTTCTAGATTTCAAAGGTGTTTTTTTGGATATTAATTCAGCAAACACTTTGGCAAACACTTTGTCTTGTCTTGGGTTGTTTTATACAAGAACTTTGAATACAAGCACAAATCCTATGCATGGAAAGGACTATATTCACTGGATTCCCTCTTGTATCTCTGTAGCCACACTTATTCTTAGCAGATGATGTAGAAGCTTGGCCATACTGGCTCCCCTCCATGACACTCACTTCTCTAGGTCAAACAAGCTTCGAGTTCTCATGAATCTCCCATGAAAAATTCTTCATATCTACTAAGAACCGTGAGTATATGGGATGGCTTAGAAATGACCGTTACTATGCCAACGAATAGAAAAGGATTTTGGTAGCAACACAAATGGTTTTTAGTTAGGGAACCTATTCAGGTGGCCACACATGAGGCAAGATTATCTCTGATAAGGAGGAATCGTAGACTACAGAGGTTACACTCTATAGGTTTTGATGCACCACATGGGTACTGAGGGAATCACTTGTCTGTGTGACACATCCACACCTATAATGCTAAGTTTTCTAGTAGCATTCGCATTTGTATATCGGTTGGGAGTATTTTTTCTTTAGCTCATTTCCATTTTGAGTCACCTTGGAGTGAGTACCTTTTTCCCACCAAGGCAAGCCCAGTTTAGAGTTAATAAGAATTTCTCTTGCACCTAGGATCACACAAGTGCGCAAGGGGAGAGGATACTCTTATTAATAAATTAGGATTACAAAAAAAGTGAAAACAAGATTGCTCATTTTAATGCCCAAATCCAAATGTCTAGGTGGTTATACAAAATATCTAGAGGTGTTTTTGATTCTCAATATTGCCAAATGGTGCGAGAGAAAAGAATACACACCTAGAAACAAAATGTAAACTATAAGACAATGCAAGCACTTGTAAATTTTAAACACGCTTATGATGTCAATTCAAGCACTCAAGTTCTTTTTAGGTCCACTAATCATTTTTATGTAAAAAGGGTAAGCAAGAGGAAGCAAATTAGAGCAAGATCCCTGCAAAACATGATTAGTAGTTTTGACTTCCCATCTTTGACAAGCAAAGGTTTAGTGTTTGAATTTTCAAATCTGATCATTTGAACCTACATTAAATTTACACAAAATTATCCTTGAAATAGAACACTAGAGCAAAAGGAAAACAATAATTTAACAAAATTAATCTAATCTAACAACAATCAACTTAATGTAAACTTATTCTAAATTACAAAAAACTTAAAGTAAAATAATTAGTAAAATTACTCAATGAATTGAAACTAAAATTAATCTAAATTATTTTAATAGAATTCCTTTCTAAGAAGCTAAATTAAAAACTAAAACACAAATCAAAATTAAAAAATAAATCAAAATTAAAATTAATCAAAATTATCTAAATTAAGTCTAAATTAATTCTAATTAAAATTATCAAAATTAACTTAAAGACTAAAACAAAATCAAAGTTAAAAAACTTAAATCAAAATTAATCAAAATGATCAAATTAATTCTAATTCTAATCTAGATTAGATTTAATTAAAATTATTAATGCTAAATTAAAGACTAAAACAAAAACCAAAGTTAAAAAACTAAATCAAAATTAAAAGTAATCTAAATTATCTAAATTAATTATAATTATAATCTAAATTAATTCTAATTAAAATTATCAAAACTAAATTAAAAACTAAAACAAAAATCAAAGTTAAAAAACTAAATGAAAATTAAAAGTAATCTAAATTGTCTAACTTAATTATAATTCTAATCTAAATTAATTATAATTAAAATTATCAAAACTAAATTAAAAACTAAAACAAAAATAAAAGTTAAAAAAACTAAATTAGAATTAAAAGTAATCTAAATTATCTAAAAATTAATCTAAATCTTACCTAATAGAAGTTAAGATTAACCTAAATTAAGAAAAAATAATAAAATCTTAAAGAAAACAAAAGTTAGCAAACAAAATTTAATTTAAATTGAACTAATTAAAAGTAAAACAAACTTAAAAGGTTTAAACTAAAAACAATCAAGGGCTTAGTATAAAAAAAATCAAAGTTGTTGTGGGCCAAGCTATAGACTATAGTGCACCAAACTCAAGAAGTAAAATATCAATACTAGCAACAAAGAGTTTAGAGGAGCTAAAACCAATAATACTGGTGTTTTGTTTGTAGGATCGAGGTCACCAAATTGGAGAAGTTTGAATGAATGCTTCCAAGTACAAAAGAAAAAATTTCAAATGGAATTTATGCTTGAAACTAAAAAAATGTCAAGAAATAATAATGAATGCAGCTATGGATTCCTGCCATCCATGCAAGCCCTCATTTCACATATGGGTTCTTGAATGAAAAATATTATCAACAAGCTTATCAATAGTGCATTAATGTGTTTGTTGAAAAAGGGTGATAAAAAGAGATTAGTAAAAGATGTGTGAAATCTTACCAAAAAAAAAAATCGCGTGGCCCCTCCATGTAAAAATTAATGAATGTACTCTTTCAGAACCTAATTCATACACAAGTATTATACAAGAGGAAGCTAGAGTTTCTTGTGTAAACATTAATGCCAAGGGTACCAAACACAATGGAACATAAGAAGTAGCAAATCTTCCTAGAAAACAAGAGATCCCTACATGGTGAGTCAAACTCTCCAACCCTCTTAGATCCTAGTGGCTTGTATAACTGTTAACATAATTGCAAACTAAAAAGATACTGACCACCATGAAACTACCATAACTGATCTTGTGGTGAAGCTCCAAATATAAGAGTGGAAGCTCCATCTTCTAGACCTTTAGGCTCAAATAAGAGCAACAAATGATAATGGCTATGCCTGATAGGCCATATCGCAATTTTTTTCACTTGTGTGAACAACAAAGGCCAGATTTTGTTAGACAAGTTCAACATTCTCAAAAGGAATAAAAAAAGAAACATCTAAAAGTTGTGTTTCAATGGCACAAAAGGTTATTTGAAGCTATTAAGGAAATTCATGGTGTTAGAAAAATTCACAATGGAGGGGTTGTGATTCCTGAATATGTACATTGAAATATGATCAATTAAATCTGCACAATTATAGTGATACCAAATGACTTAGGAACTACACACTAGAATCACTTGCAATAGAGGAAAAAATTATAGTGTAGTTCTTCTATCATTATTAATGCATCCACAGTAGGAGGGTCCTTAAGGAGAACAATCTGGACTGTGAGTCAAGAGTCACACAATAGAAGAAATACAAATTATGGAGGAAAATGAAGATTCAAATGTTCTCATTAATATAAATCTTAATTACAATCGGCTGACCACATCTAGGCTTACAGATTCGGCTCACAAGCCTGATATAACATGCTCAAAATACAACATTCAAACATGCTCCTATTTGTGAGTGGAATCTTACATATCAGATTGATATCATTTTACTTAATCAACTTCTTGCTATTCTAATGATCTATTACAAGATTTATATCATATCCAAAAATCTAGAATCTTCCACGTTGGCCAAAGATCATCACAATCTCCAAAGAAAGAAAATGTAACATGTGCATGAAATAGGCCAGCCTCAAATTTGAATTTCTTCTCAATAGGTGCATAGGATGAAGTGTGGACCTATAATTAAGGTTGGGGACACTCCACAAAACAATTCAAATCAAACCATTAAGATCTACAAGTTATGGGAAAGATCCACAAGCGATCAAACTAGTTGATAGGTTTGAAAATTATTTGAGTGTCGGTTCAAGAAACTATCACTCAATCTGAAAGTGATAACCTACTGGAGATAGATCCAATCATGCTCAAATCTTGGAATAAGGAAAATGAACATGTCCATGGTGTAAATAAAGATCCATAGGCTCTGGTGAGAAATTCTGATGAATCCAACAACATGAACTAAGCAAGAACAAGATAAGAACCAAAACTGAAAGATTTTTTTTTTTGGTTGATGCAAGATTTCCAAGAACTAAGGATGCTCCTACATTAGACATCCAAGGTTATTGAAAAGTGAGTCCCTCACTTTTTTGGGGCTAAAGGAAAGCCAAAACGGTCTACCTTATCCTAAGAAATCCAATAAGAATTCTCGACTGGTCTACCTTTCAACTTCACAAGATATTCCTTGTACTGTCTTCCATGAGTTTTCCTCCCATCTTTGATAGCCAAAATCTCTTCTATCTCATCTACTTGTTGTTTAGGAAACTAGTTTTCCAATTTTGTTCTATTGTCCTCACTAAATTCCACTTCATATGCATTTCCTTAATCAAATTTCTTCAAGATTTTAGAAGGTCTGAACTTCCTCATCCTTAGCTTGTTGTATGTTCCAACTAGAAATATTTCCTTCCTCAAATACACCATCACTTCATCTCCAAATTTGAATTCATTATGTCTCCTCTTTTCATTTTCTCTCTCCTTTTACTTTCGTTTCATATATTCCAAATGTTCCTTCACTTGGGTATGCACTCTCTCCATGTATTTTGAAAATTCTGCTACTTCTGCACTCCTTTTATCTTCCATCCCAATGTTTCTCAACTCTAATATACCTCTAGGATGAACTCTAGTAACAATCTCAAAAGATGTCTTTCATGTACTCCTATTCATTGAATTATTGTAAGCAAACTATGCTTGTGCAAGGACTAAATCCAAAATTTCAGTCTTCTTTCCAAACAAACATCTCAACAAATTCCCCAAACTCCTATTTACTACCTCTATCAGTCCATCATTTTGTGGGTGAAAAATAGAACTAAACTTCAAATCTATCTTTAACTTCTTCCAAAGTGTTCTCCAAAAGAAACCAACAAAATTTGTATCTCAGTCTCAAACAATACTCCTAGGTAACCCATGCAATTAGACCACTTCTTTGGAAAAAAAGTCTACTATATGTACTACATCTGTTATCTTCTTACAAGTTATGAAATATTCCATTTTCAAATTTCTATCCACTACCAAAAATATAGAATCATTACCTCTTTGTGTCTTTGACAAACCAAGTATGAAATCCTTTCTGATATCCTCCCAACATCTCAGTAGAACTATCAAATGCTTATACAATCCAACATTTTGACTACTCCCCTTTCCAACATGACAAACTCTACAACTCTACACAAAATTCCTAACATCCTTATGAATTTGTGGCCAAAAGTAGTTCTCACTTACCAATGCTACTATCTTATTAATTCCAAAGTGTCTTGACAATCCTCTACTATGATTTTCCTTCACCAAGTTATCCCTCATTGAACTTTGGGGTATACACAACTGATTTCCTTTGAACAACATGTCCTCTTGAATGAAATATTACAACCACTAACTTCTATCCTCCAAGACAAGTTCTCTACAATCTCTCTAAGGTTCTACAAAATCTAGGTCTTCCTCATACAAGTTCTTCAATTCATCAAACCCTAATACTTCCACCCTCATCTCTTCTAGTAAATTATTTCTCCTACTCAAAGCATCAACAACTCTATGTGACTTTCCACTCCCATGCTTAAAAAAAAAAGTATAGCTCTGCAAGAATTCTATCCATCTCATGTGTCTTTGATTCAACTTACCTTGACTATTCAAATATTGTAAAGCCTGATGATCTATTTACAACAAAAATTCCTTAGGCAACAAGTAATTTTTCCACTTCTTTAAGGCTTGAATTATGGCATAAAAATCTTGATCATACAGTAAATATCTTCTCCTAGCATCATTCAATTTCTCACTGAAATAAGCTACCAGTCTCCCTTCTTGACTTAACACTACCCCAATTGCATTTCCACTTGCATCACAATCTACTTGAAATACCTTATTAAAATCTGGTAAATCCAACACAGGCTGCTCAGTCACCTTCTATTTCAACAGCTCAAAATTTCAATTTTCTCTAGATGTCCACCTAAAATCCTTCCTATCTCCTCTCATTGTTTATGTCATTGGACTACAAATAGAATTGGAATTCCTAATGAAATTTTGGTAGAAAATAGCCAATCCATGAAATGATCTTACCTCTCCAATGCTATATGGTGTAGGCCACTCAACATTTGTTCTTACCTTCTCAGGATCCATCTTTAGTCCATCCTTAGATATCACAAATCCCAAATATACCAATTCATTCTTCATGAAACTACACTTCTTGATGTTTATCAACATCTTCTCTTCTCTCAACCTTTGCAAAACTTTCCTTGTATGCAAAAAATGTTCTTCTTTAGTCTTACTGAAAATCAATATGTCATCCAAGTAAAAAATTAGAAATTTACCTAAGAATTTCTTCAATACCCAATTCATCAGCCTCATGAAAGTACTTAGTTCATTTGTAAGTCCAAAAGGCATCACCAACCACTCATACAACCCTTCATTTGTATTGAATGCTATCTTCCACTCATCTCCTTCTCTGATTCTAATGTGATGATATCCACTCTTCAAACCTATCTTTGTAAAGTATTTATCTCCACTCAAAAAATCCATAATGTCATCCATAATAGGAAAAGGAAATCTATACTTCATCATGATCTTGTTTATGGCTCTAGATTCTATACACATCCTCCATTATCCATCCTTCTTAGGTGCTAGCATAGTAGATACTACACAAGGACTTAATCTTTCTCTAATCAAATCCTTCCCCAACAACTCTTGTACTAGTCTATTCAACTTCTCATTCTCTGTACATGTCATCTGGTGTGTTGCTTTATTAGGAAAACTAGCTCCAAGAATCAGATCGATGCAATGACTAATACTCCTCACAAGTGGAAATCCATTAGGAACATTACCTAAAATGATATCTTCATACTCTATCAACAACTCTTTTACCTCGTCTGATTATTCCTCTACATGCTTCAAATATTCAACCTTCTTATTAACCAAGGTATAGCACATTCTCTCATGTCTCAATCCATCCAGAAATCTCCTTCCATCAACCAAACAAACTCTAGCATTCATGCAAATTTCAACTTTAGGAACATCCTCCAATGGCAACAAAGTATACTTCATCCCATTAGCAACAATGGTATATATGTTCTTTCCATCATGAATATCCTATCTATCATATTTCCAAGGTCTTCCCAACAAAACATTGCATACATCCATAGGCAAGATATGACGCAAAACTTCATCATGATAATTTCCTATCTTTAATTTCACCAAACATTGTTCACTTACCAATATCTTATGCTCATATTGAATCCATGGTATCTGATAGGGCTTCAGGTGCTTCAATCTTTCCAACTTCAATTTGGTCATCATTTCTTCAAAAACCTAGTTCTTAGAGATTCCACTATCAACAATCACCTTGCAACATTTATCACCTACCTTGCATCTAGTTCAGAACAAACTCTTTCTCTACAATGATTCCTTTTCCAACTCACTTTGACACAATACTCTTCTATTCACCAACACTTCTCCCTCTTCCAGTTTGTTAGATGGTAAAAAATGATCCTCCTCAATAAAGGTTGTTCTTCTATTGTTCTTTGTCTTCCTACTTGTCTCTCCTTGATTACATTCAGATGTTGTATGTCCTTCTCCACCACACTTATAAAAAGTTCCTTTGAATACTCTTTTCTCCTGTCCTCTATCATCTCTTCTATAACCCTCATTCTGGTAACCACCATAGCCTCCTCTTCAGTAATAGTTTCCATCATCTCTACGGTATGAATTTTTATTCTTACTAAACTCCTTATCCTTATTCTAATTTGGAAAGGGTCCTCTTCCTCCTCCAGTAAAAGTTCTTCCTCTCTAAAATTTTCCCCCTCTTCCTATTTGTCTCTTCTCATGTCTTTTATTCAACTTCTCTTCCACTTTTAGGGCACATTGATATGCTTCCTCCATTCTCTGCAACTTAATCAAACTAATCTCATCCTATATAGATGACCTCAAACCATTCACATATCAGGTTACTTGCTCGATCTCATCCTCTAAATGTTTGGATCTAATATTCAACTCATGGAATTTTTCAGTATACTCTATCACACTAGATTCCTTCTACTTCAAATTTTGTAACTTTTAGATTAAAATAATCTTAGTCTACAGGCATAAACTTTGTATTCAACTTGTTCACCATCTGATCCCATGATTTTATCTTCTCCTTTCCTCTTCTTTACATATCTATCTGCAAATGTTCCCACTAAAGGGATGCATGTCGTCTCAACTTTGTACAAGAAAATTTCACCTTCTTGTCTTCATTGGTACCTTCAAAATCAAAATACTTTTCCATCTCCATTATCCAATATAGCAATACATCCTTATACAACTTACCATTATAATCTAGTAGATTAAAATATTGTTTGGTATTTGCTCTAGTTAGGGCTCTTATGTACCTCTCTTCTCCTTGATCAAGGTTAGGTTGGTATTCTCTTCCACTTTCTTCCTATACTTCTACCTCTTCATCACTCACATCATCAATTGGTCAACCTCTCCTTTGGGTCGTTTCAACTGCATCTAATCTAGCAGAAATTCCTCTCAACATCTCCATCATAGTTGGGTCTACATTTTCACACACTCCATTCCCTCTACCATTCCTTCTTCCTTCCATATTTACACAAGTCCTCTACAACTATAGGTCAGATCCTCAATCTACCACACTACAACAAATATTCAATAGGACTCCATGAAATCTAGCCATCTCTTAAGGAATGGATCTTGCTCTGGTACAAATCTAATGCAACCATAGTAGGAGGTTCATTGAGGAGAACAATCCAAACTAAGCAGAAAGAGTCACATAATAGAAGCAACACAAAATATGGAGACAAATACATATTCATTCTCATTAACAAAAATCTCAATTACAATCTGTTGGCCACATCCGGGATTACAGATTTGACTCACAAGCCTGATATGACATTCTCAAAATAAAACATTCCAACATACTCCTATTTACAAGCATAATCTTACATATCAGATCGATATCATTCTACTTAATCAACTTCCTACTATTCTAATGATCTATTACAAGCTTTATATCATATCCACATATCTAGAATATTTTGCTTTTGCAAAAGATCATTACAATCTCCAAAGAAAGAAAATGTAATGTGCACATGAAATAGGTCAGCCTCAAATTTGAATGTCCTTTCAATAGGTGCATAGGTTGAAGTGTGGACCTATATGAACTGTCAATTTTTGGCTCTTAGGACTTCTCTTACTCTTCTAGGGTTTTTCACCTTAAAGGAGAGAGTTAGGCCATCCATGTCCACAATATTTTAATCTCTCTTTGGATGGTTTCTACAGGGTTTCAACACACCTCAACATGGGCATGTGAATATTTCTCTCAAGGAGAGTGATCATATAGTGGTGATAAGTGATTATTTTGTTAAGTATATCATTTTTGTAATGTAATTTATAAATATATTAATGTACTTACTTTTTATTGTAATAGATACAACTTGACCAAGAACTAAACCCTAAGAGGAGCACCAAGAACACTCTTCGACCTCAAAATAAATGAGTGATAGACTTATCACAATCCAGTCAACAATCAAAGGAAAATAATTTGTTTTGAGAGCATGGATAACAATGAATTTTGATTCCAAATCCCTTTGTTGTATGCCTCTATGAGATTTTTGTACATATCTTATATTGGATATATTTGACATTGTATGCCTAAATGGAATTCTCATAAGCCTATATGGCTATTTTGTATATATTTAATACCTATAGCAACATATATTGATGTATTCCTACATGGCTATTTGGCTAATATAATTTTTTTTATTGATGGTTACCATATTTGAATTATAAATCCACAATTCAATATATATGAGTTACGTGTATTATGTTGAATATCTACAATACTAAGAGTAGGGGGTGAATAATTATTCAACTTACAAAATTAATTAGTAACCATACAATTAACAATCCACATATCACAACTGTGATGAACCAGAACATAAAGAAAAAGTATAACACATAGACACCAGGATTTTTACATGGAAAACCCAAAATGGGAAAAGCCACGGTGAGAATTAGCTCACAATATATCATAACCAATTATAAAATATTATGGGGCTCACTACCAAGACACATTATACTTGAAGGCTCACAGCCTGAGTAGAAAAAGATGGCTTAATTCTAAAGTACAAACTTAAATGTTGGCTCATTTCCAAAAAATGAACTATAGAAGTTTACCTACATAGTGTTGGAAGTAGTTCCAATTAAGCTCTAGATTTTTTTCTCTAGTTGCCAGCACATAAAACACTTATATGTAGCTTCACATTATTACCCTTGTACCATAGATTTCATATCCTCTCTCACTCTTTCATTGCTTAGGCCATCATAGATATATTCAGGAATTTCTTTCATTATCAATTGGGTTAGCCCAATTAAAATAAAAATATCTTTTTAGCTTAGTACATAATTTCTTTTGACATACAAAAGAAAATATGTTATCCAAAAGTTAGGTCAGCCTAGAACTAAGGATAAACACACATAGAGAAGATACACTTTGTTGGCCAAAACAACACCAAAGTCTTTTCAGTAGAGTAGATCAACTCGATCACAAAAATATGTTGAGAACACCTATAACTGACACATCTGATTAACATATTGAGATTCTTCTTACTACAAATATTTCTAGATCAAGTTATAGATAGTTAAAAACCAATGTTGGCATCAATGACAACCAAAAATAGAGGGAACCTTCTTCATTCTTCCAACAATCCCCCCTTTTTCATTCATGGAAACATGTGCAAAACTGAAATTTTTTTCAAACAAAAAGTATGCACAATTTCACCTAACATATGTATAGAAATAGTCATTTTATCTCTTTCTATTATTCTCCCCCCTTGAAATCAATTCCACGAAGGATAGGGAAATACTTCAAAATTAGGTAATGGGGGCACCTTGTAATTATTTTAGAATTACATCCCAAATGCATTTTGCATGGGAAAGGGTTTTATGCAAAGATACTATTTTCACCAGCCATTCTTTTCCTTCTTCCAAAGCGAATGGAGCACCATTCATTTTCTTAAGTTTTTCAGCCTCCATTAGAGCATGTGATAAAATAATATGTATGGACATGACCATATTTCCAAGTTGGGAATACCACCTCATTACATCTTCCCTCTTCCTTTGTAGGATAAAGAACTTATGTTTTACATCTACTATACAAATCCAACTTACATAGCTTCTATGACCAGAAATCTTATAATATTTGGAGGTGTCAACAAGTTGAGTCTCAATTGAGTCCATTAGATCATTGATACATTGAGTGACTTCCAACCATTTCATGGAGTAAACAAATAGTAGCTAGGCTTCTTCATCATAATCTTTTACCTCTTTCAGAGTTTCCAAAGCTTTATCACATGTAATAGTACACATATCTTGCGGAAAAAATAACCTTTTCTAGAGTAAGTTCAATTCTACTTTTGTTGCAGTCTGCACCTTAAGATTCAATGAGTATTCTTTAAGAGAATCAACAAGAATCTTTAGATTTTCAATTGAAGCTAGAGAGTTTTCTTGAGTAGAATTGAGGGTTGTCTCTTGTAGAGTTTTGATAGCCTCATTTATCAGCTCATTGCATCTTTGATATAATTCTAAAGCCTCCTACATGAAAAAGCCTATGAAAGTATTGCATAGCCTCATTCTATCACTAGGTGTTATTTTTTTCAGATCCACAACACTTGGATGAGATGGTAGTTTGACTAGCTAAGGTGGAAATGTAAGTTGGATTACAAATTGTCTAGAGAGAAGACTTTAAGTGAATTTTTGGATGATTCTCTAGATTTCCTTGATGACTCAGGGCCTTTGAGAATCTCAACTTTAGTTGGAATGATTTCCTTATCTTCTTCTTCCTTCTTTCCTTATTTTTCCTTTTCACTTTTATCACTAGATCTAGCTTTCTATTTTATTTATTTCTTCTATCTTCATCATCCTTATCATTATCACTTTCTTTGTCTTTATTTCCTTCATTTTCATCTTTGTTTTCCTCTTCTTTATTCCCAAAGGTTTCTTGATGTTCTTTATTTTCACTGGATTGATCCTTATGATGATCATCAAACCTCTTACTGGTAGTTTCATTTGTGTCCATTTGAGGGGCAGGGATCTCCAGAGCACCAAGTGTCTAATCAACGGTTTCCAAAATAGGATTTCCTATTACTTTAGTAACTATAGAAAGTTCATGATTCTGAGTAGTGTGAGATTAAGAACTAGTTCTTGTCCCATAGCTCCTTGCTAATTGCTTAATTACATCATGAGTTTCTTTCCTTACTTTTCAACATAGTTGTCTTCCTTAGTCATCAATATGTTAATCCTTTGCTTGAATATGAACATTTTAGAACATTATTTTAATAGATTTGTAGGTTATATTTCTCTCTGCATAGAACTAACAGATTTTACAGCCTCTCTTCTCATCTTGTTTCCAAATTTTAGAGCTTCTTTCCTTCTAAGTACTAACTCATAACACACATTTTTAGTGACTTCTGACTATATGGAGTACATTTTTTTGTTATAGATGAATATGTACTAAGCAAAAGCACTTAAGATGGTTTCTTTTCCTTCATTGTCAACCTCATCATATAACTTAGTAGTGGTCATGAGATCATTTTCAATCATGTGATTCACTAAATTTTCAAGAACCAAGGATGGATGATTTCTTATTGGAGGAGAACCAAGCATGGTTTCCATAGGGTCAATTGTTCCTTCTTCATTCTTCTTTGTATACACATGAATTCAATAGGACTATTCTTCATTTTTTGTCTCCTCATTGGTGGATATCTCTAGATTGGTTTTGACTCAACCAAAAGTACTACTTATATTTCTCATTAGTTGATGCTCCTCTTCAAGAACAAGCTCAATTTCTTCATCAACAACATCACTTATCTTCCCTTTACTATAAGCTTTTTCTTTCACTCTTCTTCTTCCTCCTGAAGCAATAGACGATGTAGTTGTAGATATGTCCTTTCTCTTGGATTCCATGGTGCTTGGTTTAGTAGGAGTAATAGTATCAACTAATGTAGGGATAATTTGTTCTTTCCTTTTTCCTTTTGCAACATTAGTTGTATTGGGTGTTGGTGTGACACCAAAGGATATCCTTTCTAATTTTCTGGGTCCGATGGGTAGATCCATAGATTTAGCTTTCCTTTCATCAAGGACCACCGAACAATAGATTTATCTAATCCTTAGTGTATGCTACATTTTAGAAGAAATCTTGAAATTTCTTTCTTCATTTAGATGTAGAAGATTTTAAGTGAATTTAAGTAGATTTCTCTAAATATGTACCTAATCTAGGTAGAGATAGGTGGTTGGGACTAGCCAAAAAAATTTGAATGTATCCTTCCACTAGCTTCTCTTCAATTTCATATGCCAGTGGTTCAATCCAAAGAATTTTTGGGATCTACTGCCTCAATGATGAATTCATTAGTAGACAAAAGAAATGTTATTTCCTTTTAACACTTTTTCACCAGTATTCTTGGAATCCTTTCTCTTTCTCACATTTCCTTATAAAAAATGCAAGGAAGGAAGTTAGAGCATTGTTCTATGCCCTAAAGTCTCCTAGACTACATAAATAATCACCGAATTGATGAGCAATGGGCCTGGTATTATCCCATATTATATTCTTCCTTCCAGGTATCTCCTTTAGAAAATAAAATAACAGGAAGATAAGAAGAGTGCCAAATTTAAAGACATGTCTCTTCACCTTTTCCATACCCAAATTATTCATAAGTTGCACTCTCAGTAGCTCACAAAGATTGAAGTCCTTTCCATTTACCACCATTTCATAAGTTGTGTGAATTATTGTGGCCAAAATCAAGTTTTCCCTATTTTTGAAGTAATTTTTTTTTCCAATCATAATGGAAACATATTTGACAGTAGGGTTTGTAATATATTTTGAGGTTAGGGCTCTTCCATCAAACTTAGCTCCAATTAGCCTTGTGACCTCATCATTTTTCACCACTTTCAGAACTAGAATGGTACATGTGTCACAGAGACCAGTAACTACATGAATTTCCTCTTTATTAATAACTCATGTTCCATTTACCCACAAAAGATTGTGGTGAATCCTACTTAGGGCCATCCAGACAATTTTTGCATCACTTTTGTTGGAAAATTTTAGAAACTAGTTCAAAACACTCAAATTCATCTGAACCAGGTTTTCATATTCTATCTTTTAAGTAATATATCATCAGTAAATTCATTATCCCATAAATATTTCAAATCCTAGTAATCAAAGTATTTGAGCTTCCCATGAATATACAATCTTGGGTCTTCAGTGGGTAGTACATTGCTTGGGATGTGTGAGAATACACCCATTGGATCATTTTTGTGCACCTTCCATGAAAATATTTTGAAATTTTGTTGGGGCCTCTTAGAAATTTCTACGATAGTAGGAGTAGCCATATTTCTCAAAACACTCTTGAAAGATTTTAACAAAAAATCTTCACTTTGTAAAACATGGAATTCAAATAACAAAGAATACCTTTCAGCTCGCTAGGAACTAGGGTTTCCTGGTTCAATACTCAGAGTTTCTTATTTGTTGCTTTAGCTTGCACTGCTTCAATTAAATTTGTACAAAGGTGTTCTTTTTGGCTTAGTGACTTGGTTTATTATTCATCATTTTCCCCTAATTTTACATTTATTACTTTTCCACTTTAAAGTTGTTAACTACTTTGTTGCCTGCATTGTAGACCATGAAAAGAGCTCCAAAAATTTCTTGATTTTCTTTATTTCTACCAAAATTTTCTTCTACACCATCAAAATAGAGATTCATATCACTTTTCTTTGTGTTATCACGAAACACCTCATAGATCGGGGGCTTGATAGATTTTTCTATGACTGCTCCCACTAAAGCTATTACTAGATTTAGTTCATAGGAGGGATATTTGCACTAGATGTAGATGTAGAATATTTTTTTTTATCCTTATCCTTAGGTTCTTTCTTTTCCAAATCCTTTCCATTTTTTCCCTTAGTTCATCAAGATTTACCTCATTCATAGATTTGTTCCTTTTTCCACTTTTTGTTTCTTCCCAATTTTTCTCTTACAAAATTTTGAGACATGTCTAGATTTTTTACAAGAGTGAAATACAACATATCTTTGATCAACATGGTTTTTATTCATCCTTATCCTTCACTGATTAGACTTATCTCCAAAAATATTACATGTGTAACAATAGCCTTGAAAAGAATGAAATATTCTTCCATTATTGAATCTATTCATCATTATCCAACTTCTACATTTTGTAGATTTATGTCCAAACTTATTTAAAACATAGCATTGTCCAACAAACAATCCAAAATTCTATCTTATTCTATTTTGGTTTATCATACTTCTACACACTGTTGCTCTATGTCGAAATTTATTGCATGAGTAAGAAAAGACCTTAAAAGATGGATACTTTTGAGTGTTAGGCTATAAGATGGGGATCCTTTTGATATTGATACTTTTGTGTTTGTTTTGATAAACATTTCTTTAAGGCTTCCTTTGATTATCCAATTTTTTTTAGATCGGTTCAATCTTTAAGCTTTTTCCTTCTTGGAGTCCTAGACCACTGTTGGCTTCCTACAATGATTTAATAACTAATCCCTTACAACCATGATTTAGAGATTGGACATCTAACCTAAATAGATATTTCAATAATCATGAAGGTCCATTTAACTTGTCAACCTAAGGATGTGAACTTGAAATGGGTCAGCATAATATGTGCACTAGGAACTCAAAGTAGCCATTTCATTCTACAACTAAGGAACTCACAATACTAAAAGTAAATTTCTTAGAATGGAATAACATAAATACCAATCATTAATTAACAACTACATAAAACTAAAATAAAGAAAAAAAAAGAAAGTATGAGCAACAAACAGGGTACTACTTTGTCTTCTTTGGCTATAGGAACAATCACAGAATGGAATTATAGTGGCTTGAGGAACAGTCCATGCCATATTTCTAATAATTACTAAAAAACAAGTAATACTAAACTAAGAAGATGGATTAATCACTAAGTGGTACTCCTTGGATAAGTATCCTCTAAGACTAATGAGAACTTAGATTCTTGAACTCAAAACTTTATTTTACTCACTGTAAATCATGAGTACAAAATAGTAATGTATCTGTATTATTGAAAACTTGAGAGTGCAAGTACAATATCAAATCATGCAACCTCCTGAGGAAGGAGCATCAGATCTTTATTTATACTATTAACTAAACAAGGTAGTCAACTCCACGACTAGGAGGATACCATTTAGGGAAAATAGAGAAAGTGGAGTGCTGGTGGTTACACGTGCATGGAATCCAGTCAGATATGTAGGTCCAAATGTAGATTTAGCATAGTAGTCATGCCCACATCTGCTCAATCATTAAAGTCCACTACAAGGTGGTTACATTCAATTGCATGAGGAATCTTCTACCATCGACCTCCTTTGACCTTGAGTGATTCCTTTGTTAGAGGTTATGGTGCATTCCCAACTAGCGGTGTATTCCTCAACTTAGCATCCTCAAATTAAATCTACATGGAAATGTTAGTACACACAATAATTGCACATCTATAACTTCCTTAAGGAACATTCATTAACCACAAGAAAAATCAATATAGATAATCTACATAATATGCCAATGTCATTAAAACTTGCAGAGATAGGATTAAGACCAATGTCTATGGTTTGAGGGAAACATTATGGAAATATCAACATTTAAATTCAATGTCCATGACAACTGTCAACAAAAAAACTATAGATTATATCCAAAATTGGACCAAAAACTAGGCTTATCACTCCCCCCAACTTAATGTTTAGCTAGTTGTCTAGCACAAGAAGGGTTGTTCTTCTGCTTGGTCAAAGATCTAAAAATTGCGACTTATAGTTGTCCAACATTAGTGGCTATTGTGCATGAATCAGGATCCCAATAGAATCCTCCTAATATGTCAAATATGTTCCATCTCTATTTTTCTACAACAATGTCATACTGGTAGAATCTAAATTTTGGCATGGGCCACATGAGAATGGGTGGTTGGAAAGTTAGGGGAAGCCAAAATCACCCCTTCGTTCTCCCAATATGAATATACCTATCAATCCTTTTTAGTGTTGCAACATAATTGTGGATGGAATTGGGTCCGGCTTGTTTCATCTCATCAGTTAGGCTATTCCATCTTTCTGATAGGAATCTTCTCATAGTTTCCTCATTTGCTGCTACCTTTTTCTCATACCCACTATAAATTGTCTCAATCCAAGGTATAATCTTGTTGCCATAACTAGGTCTAAGAAGCATTCTATGCCATTCTCTATAATATCCCTTGGGTTGCTTGATTTAGCCCGAATGGGAAAAGGGATGTTAGACTCCAATTACTTATGAGCCCCATGTTGCTGTCCCCAACTAATCTCATTTTTCACCCAAGACATAAATTCTCTTAATTGGACATCCCCAACATACAACAGTTAATTCCAATCATGGTCTTGAGTTATCGCATAATTATGCAAATAAAATTCACACAAAAAATTCTTCATTTTAGGTGAGGCAATCTTATAAGCATTGAAAAATTCAACAAGGGTGTCAATAAAAGGATTCACGCATGAGGCAATCCTTGAAAAATTAAAAGAGAGATATTTCTCTTATAGATGTAGAGCATAGACCCTTGGAGGGGTCCTACATTCCAAAATCGATGGTACCAAGGTTTCCATATCATCCACCCTCTGCTTTAGGGTGGAAATTACTACATGCTTATCTTCAATCTCATCCCTCTTTTGAATTTCCTTCTTCAATTTTTATTTTTCCTTTTTCATTCTTCCTCCCTCCTTTTTATTTCTTTCCATAAATTCAAAATTTTGATATGTACTATAAAATCAGGAGGATTATGAATTCCTACCAATATTTTTGTTGATTGTGGTTCCTCATATAGAACTATCTACATGGACTCAGATTGTCCAATTGTTTTTGGTTGCAGGGGTACTATTTTTTATCCCACTTCTTGTTGTAGGGACTCTCATTCTTGTTTTTGTTGTGGCTATAGGAACTCCTACTCTAGTTCTAGCTATTGCTGCAAGACTTCTTACTATAGGACTTCTTGCTCATGCTGCAAGAAATCCTTATTTTCCTCAAACTCTTCTACAATGTTAGCAAGATTGGCTAGTGTTATATTTTCTACTCTCTCAAATATGCCTTCTTCAACATTCTCCTACCCCATTAGAGTTTTAGGGTCCTCATTTGATGTATCACCAATCTTAGGGATTTCCTATGAAGGCATACCAATCGCTAGCCCAACTAGTCTTGACTTCTTGGGAGGTCTCTCAAAATTTTCTTTGGCTGCAGGATGAATAGTGTCATCCTTCCTATTCTTAGAACTTGGCACCTTTCTTTCTATTAGATACCTTTTGGCATTTCCTTTTGTCATTTCTACTTCTCTCCTTTATTCCCTAGTTTTCATCAGGGCACCAAGTGGAATTTTTTCACCAAAATTTGATGAAGAGCCTTCTTTTTTTGAGTGCTCTATTCTAGAAGAACTAATTTTTATGGTTTCTTTTTCTGTAGGAGGATTCACACTAGAGCTAGCACCAGAGGTTGAAGCACCAAGAGTGGCTTCAACTATGCTCAATCTTTTGCTTGACCTATAGGGTTGAGGTAAAACCTTAGGTTGCAAGTGCTCAGGTCTAATTTGATCAACATTTATAAATTCTTCCCAAGTCATTCCAAATACATCATGCAAAGACTTCTCAACTAGAAATTTAATCAAACAATGGTGGGAAACCAAATTATCCTTTTCTTTTTGGGTGTTGGTCACCATAATTGAGAGAAGATTGTATGGTATGTTAGACACATTCATCCTCCTTTTGTGCCTCATGTGATTCAAAAGTTTGAAGTGTACAGAATGCAAACTCAACTAGCGACCCTCAAAAGTGATGTATTTGATAACATAAACAACTATCTACTTCCATGGCTCGGGTAGAGACATTCTCTTTGACCATGTTTATCTATGCTCAATGGGGAGTCATTTGTCTCTATAAATTTTTCCCTATCTAATTTGGCGTGTCTGGAAGCAAGGTAATTTTCACAATCAACAGGTAACCTTGTGACCTATACAATTCTTTCCTTAGTTTCCACAACTTCCAACCCTTTTACTGTGGCTTTTCCTTCATAAAATGTTTAGGTGAATTCAAGGGCAATTCTTTCATCAAAACCATACTACTTTAGGAAGTAATCTAGTCATCCACAATTTCTAAATTTAGCCAGGCATTGTGCATTCTACAATAAAACATCATGCACCATGTAATCATTTTTAAATAAGCCACCTCCCATTGTCTAGGATCAAACAAATTCTCCTCAATTTCTTACCTACAATTCTATCTAAAAATCAAGTTCACCTTCCTACAATACTTGCTAAATTTCTGGTGCCAATATCAACTAGATTTTCCCTTTGTTTTGTTTTACCTATTTTCTTGTAACTCAAGATTACGATAGAGTCAATAATGTTAAGAAAAGGAGTGATAAAGGAGAATTATGATGGGAAGAAATGGCAGCTGTAGTTAATGTTACTTCACACATTGAAGTTGTCCTCTCATTCAGATTTCAAATCAGCTCATTTTAAATTTTATGACATGTTATGTGAATGTCTATGATAACATATAGTGATTAAACAAATAAACTTAAAAGATGATTGAAAGATAAAAATTAATGTGCACATACCTAAATGTGTGGAGAATTTTTTGCAAAGATTGTGGAGAAATTGTTGCTCGCTTTTTATGGAATAAATTGAGCAATTAATGAAAATGAAGTGATGGAAGAGAGAGAAAGGTAGTGATGGATGGGTGAATAGCTAGATGGGTGAAGAAATGAAATTCCATAAGAGTGGAAGCCTTTATTATGACAAGTACGTACCTTAATTATCCATAAGGAGGGACACTAGGTCCACTTCCTTCAGGTATAGGAAGCTTGGGTGTTGAGTGTTGGGTGAATTACTAGAGGAACTCTTCTTTGGAAGCTATCTTGTGGTATAATATGAGGTGATGACCATTGAAAATTAATTTGAATCTAACAAGGTCAATGGTAGTAAGTTGAACAACTCCATTAGGAAAGACCACAGTGACTTCATATGGTCCTAGCCACCTTGTCTGCAATTTTCCTGCATTCTTCTGATATCTTGAGTCATAGAGAAAGGCCCAATCTCCTGGTTGTAATTTTTTGTCCTTGATAAATTTGTCATGCCACTTCATTCTCTAATTCTACACTACCTATGTATGATGCAGGGCTACTCTTCTTATCTCATCCAAAGTATTTAGTTGCATGATTCTTTCTTTTTGTACCTCAGAAATATCCATCCCCAAGTCTACTATAGTCCTAAGAGTCTTATATTCAAAATCAATGGGCATCATAGTTGTCTTTCCATACAACAACTCAAAGGAGTGAAGCTTGTAGTTGTTTCATAGGTTGTCCTATAGGCCCAAACAACTTTTGATAATCTATTTTCCCAATCCTTTCTATGAATAGCTACTGTTTTGGTTAGAATAGCTTCAATTTCTCTATTGGTCACCTCAACTTGGCCATTAGCTTGGGGTGATAAGGAGTAGACTTCCTATGCCTTATGTTGTACTCATTAAATATTGTTACAATAGGGGTTGATGTAAATTGATCCCCTTGATCAATCTCTATTTCTATTGGGACTCCATATCTTGTGAAAATCTCCTCATAAAGAAATTTTACAACAATGTTATCTCATGCATGCTTCATGGCCTTACTTCTACCCACTTTGTCGCATAATCAGTGCATACCAATATATAAGACTTACCATTTGATGGAGAGTCAATGGGTCCCACAAAATTCAATCCCCACTTGTCAAAGAGAGTGATTACTACCTAAGGGAAAACTGGCATCTCATAAGATTTGGTTGGTCTACCCATTCTTTGAAATCTATCACATTTTCTGGTATACCTTTCTACATCCTTGTGGAGTGTTGGCCAATAATGTCCTATGTTCAAAATCTTCATTGTTTTCCTCTTGGCTACAAAGTGTCCCCACATGAATTGTTGTGACATGCATGCAAAATTTCATATGTCTCATCTTCTTTAACACATCTCTGTATGACATGGTCTAGTCCAGTATAAAGAAAAAATCCAACAATCCAAGATAATGGAAAATATTTTTCAACGAGTACTGTTGATGCTCCAAGTGGCACAACAATAGTTAAATATAATATTGCTATTATGTTTCTCCTGAAAGAGATAGATGATCACATGGATATCTTAGCTCCCAAGATCCTTGTAGTTGATTGTCAACTATGTTGATTTCACTCAGTGATTGTTGTGAACTATAATGTTCAAGGGGCCTGCTGGTATTGAGCTTCTGGATTGTTCTAAGATCAAACATAAAATTAAAACCTACTTTAACTAGGGTTTCTAAAGAAACAAAAAAGATGGATCAAATCTTTTGAACATAAAAGAATGTTAATTCATCTATCTTAACCAAACTTGTTACCTTCCAAGGAATTTGTTAACTAAAACTGTAGAATAAAATTAACCCGTGATTAACACACAGTTTCATTTATTCACAGTGCTGATTTCTATAACAGATTACAAGTTACTATTTAAAAAAAACACAAAATAAGATCTTATTCCTCAAAAACTTCTCAAATCGAATGATTAGGTCGAGATAAACACCATTCTAGAACACAACATGAAGTAGATTTTAATCTGGTTGCTTCTACTATTAGTGAAACAGATAAGAAACATTTACAAATATGGCACAATCACCAGTGTACAGAAAAATCTATCTTCAGACTGTTTCCATCTATACTAAGAGAACTTAAGAAATACATTACAGTCTATGCTGAATCTAACAACTAACCAAGAAAACAAAAGAAACTCCCATCATCGAGAATCAGGATGCAGCTTTGTCTCCTCTCTCCTTCAGAAAATTCCTACTCTTGAAAATCTATATCTAGAACTGTCTACTCTATATCTTTTACTCCTTCTGACTTCTAATTTTCTAACTTTCTTCTAACCCTTTACAAAGAGGCAAGAATTCCATAAATACAAAGTGTACCAAAAGTAATGCATTGTCCCCTGCCTTAGGGGTTTTTACAAAATATCTACTTTCAGGAGGGTTGGCTTTAAGATCTTTCTAAAGAGGGTTAATGTTGCCTTTAATTGTATCCTCCATGTCCTCATCGATGAAAGATTTTCCCAGGGATGATCTTAAATATTTTGCAGCTGCAACATTTACTTTAGGCCTCTATGTCCACCTTTGAACTCCATCGGGGCCGCCTTGAATGCTCAAAAAGATTGCCATTAATACCAATCCGCCTTCTCCCCAGTAGACCACACAACTATCCCTAAGACTCATGGTTTTTTCTTTCTCTCGGCCTTCTTTCTGCTCTAGATCTCTCTACACGTTGACCACCTCTGGAAGCAGAGCATCGGGCCTCCCTTTGGATCTGAACACCATCATTTCCAAGTCGATTCATCAGCTCATGATCTCAGAATGAGTTCATGTCGTTCATATTTTGTAGATTTGCTTCATAGGAGTAGTCAATCATTCAAACGACCAATGGGCCACTCCTTTAGCTTCTTCTAATTCATTATGAATATGACATGCAATATTATTGGGTGGTCAAAGGTCACTCGAGTGGAATTGCATGTCGGTGAGACACTAATCGTGTCTCCCTGATGTGATTATGTCTCTCCTAGCAGCTATTGGCGTGATGTGTGACCATCGTTGAGACCTTTCAGCGAGCTACATAAGTCATATTAATACCATAAGACCCATTGGAAAGATATTCATTCATTGGAAAGAGGTCATGGTGAGCTCCATTGGTTACACCGATATCCACATTGGTCGTCAAGACAATCACCATCGACCAAACATCATAGCGAGTCTTCAAACATTACGCCAAAGGGAGAAAACTCGTTGGAAAGGCTACTGCTAGTCGGCGAGACCAACATCAGTCGGGGAGACATTACAATGAGCTTATTTCATTCATTCTAAGTTAGACCTGAGCCCCTTTTTCTTTCGGCGAGACCTTACTTGTTTGGTAGGACCTTATGGCGAAGTCCACATATTATACCATTATGTTCCTCTGTCGAGGAGACACCCATGTGTCGATGAGACATCCTACCGAGGGAAAAGCACCAAACCTAGATCCTTCATTCTTCGGTAGGACCTCATGCTTTTGCTGAGACATCATGGAAAATCTACCTTCCTTTGCGCCAAGCTCTCTTTCTTTCAGAAAGACTTTATTCCTTCGTCATGACATCCTATCGAGCCTTTTTCTTTAGTGAGCACACCCATGTTGGGGAGACTTTTCATGTTGGGAAGAGCTCATGTCGAACCCTCCATTCTTTGGCTCAAAGCTCCTATCAGTAAGAGTCCACCCTATTAGTGAGACCTCATGTCAATCTCTTCTTTTCTCCCTAAGCTCATTTTCTTTTGGTGAAACTTTGCGTAGTCACCCATACCTCATGGTGAACCATGGACCTTCGGTGAGAAGTCTCGGCGATATCTATAACCTTGAGAGCCACCATCAGTGAGACCACCATCTGTTAGTAGGACATCATGGTGAAACCACTCACTTCAGTGATACCTCACCCATCGGTGAGACTTCTTGCCAAGAGTAAATCTTCCCGACGAGATCCCCTGATAGCATCCTCCTGTCGTTGTGACATCATCAGGTTGGCAGGACATCTTATCAAACCCATTCCATTCACTCAGAGTCTCCTCGAGCTCATTCTATTTCCTTTTGGAGAGACCTTCTCTGTTGGTGGGACGTCACAACGAGCATCAGAATTCTTTGGCAAGCTCAATTGTTATGTCGAGGAGACATCCTAGCAAACTCATTTCCTTTCACCGAGACTAGCAACCATTGGAGAGACCTTTCGTCGAAGACACCCTATTTCGCCGATGTCATTCCACTTTGGCAAGATTCTGATGGATCAATAAGAAATCTTGTCGAATGCATTATTTCTCTCAGCTCATACCTTATTTCAGCAAGACTCTACCTTATTAGGGAGACCTTACACCAAAGCCATAATTCTTTATGTAGGTGAGACTAATCCTCCTCACCAAGACATCTCAGCGAGCCTTTCTTTCTCTTGGCGAGCACATCCCATATTGGGGAGACTTCATCATTTCAGGAAAACCTTACCCTGAACTCATGGCATGTTGTCAAGACCCTTCACAGTTGGCCATAGGTCATAGTGAAAACAAAATCCTTGGGTGAGTTGAGACCACTTCAGTGTGACCTCTTGAGTTCGATGAGATGTTACACTGAGGGAAGAATCCTTTTGGTGAGACCTATTTTTATCAATAGGACCCTTCACCGAATTCATTTATTCTCCCTGAGCTCACCCTGTTTCAGTGAGACTCCTCGTAGTCGCCCAGACGTCATGCCAAACACAAATCATATGCCTGATGCAGCTCCATTTAGCCGATACTCCGATGGATCAGCAAGAGCTCATGCCGATGTTATCCCATGTTGGTGAGGCATCCTGTAGTTAGGAAGACTTCTTAGTGATGCAAACCTCCTTTTGGTGAGCTTCAAGACTTTCAATGAGACCTTCTCTATTCGGCAGGACCTCATGCTGAACATAGAATCTTTTGGCAGGACTCCTCTAGTCGATGAGACACAGACTCTTGGTGACAGGGGTGTTTGGGCGACCAATGAGTCTTCTTTTTTTTGAATAGAATGCACCATTAGTCAGCAAGACAACTAAAAAATCTTCTTGACTTTCTTCTTAGAAGAATTTCATGCCAAACTAGATTGTGAGAGGCTTTCCAACTGAGATCCCTAAGAAATATCATCATGTGCACAATCCAATCCTGCGAAACAAGGTCTCCATTAGTCCTCAGAAGAAAATAAAATATATTATAATAAAATCCACTATTGCTTGTGATTATTTCATTGAATTCCTAGTAAGAAGAAAACCAACTCGAACTAAGATAGAACCAAAATTAAATAGAAGAGAAAAAAATACAAGTTAGGAAGAACATAAAAGAATTCCAAAGGTGGAAGCAAATAACAGAGGCAATGAAACCAAAAGACAAGGGGGACCCATTTTGTTCTAGAATGAAATGGGGTGGTTATGCAAGGCATAAGAAATGACGACTCGGCTGGGAAAATGGTTTAACCATTTTCAAGAAACTGAAGGATTCAACTACCCAAAACTCTTGGTTTAAGAACATCACAACTCTAGTTGGGTCAGTTTTAGTAACCAAGGTTGAGCTAGAATCTCAGATGTAAATCAATCAATGGCTAGCCCTAAATCGATGTGTGTGCTTAATAGTGCATCATCCTTTCATAAAGTTTTCCTCATCTTTTGAACGACAATGTGCAAGATTTGAACTACATGAGTTGATTCTAGTTGGCTGTTGTGCAATGATATCTTTGGCATTGCTCCACTACCAGTCAGGCATCCATAGCCCTGACGGAGATACCTCTAGTTTTCTCACAGCATTGCTCTACTTCCAGTTAGGCATCCATAGCCCCGGTAGAGATACTGGAATCACCCATTCATATTGAGTCCTTTTTTCTTCTTAGATAATTATCTCTTTCTTTTTCTTCTTCTCCTTGAGTTTCAAATATTTCAGAGACCCCTTTTTTTTTAGTATGTTAGATGCTTAACATATTTTTAGGGTTGAAAACTACCATGGACCTCATAACAACACTTGGGAGATTGGATTTTTCACTCAAATATTACAACATTATCACCCTAGGACAAATATACCAATACAAAGGAGATGATCTTAATGATTTGTGAAAGATTCAAAGGGAACTAATGAAGGTTGTTTACCTTGCACCTTGCTTTCAAAACTTTCCACAACCTTTATTGACAATGGGCATGAAACAAAGAGTTTAGGACAAAATCATCCAATCAGAAAGCTTGAAAATACCTAAACCACTTCTCTCCTAATGACCAAAGTATGCCTTGAATAACAACCCCAAAAAACAAAACAAGATAGAAATCAAGCAGAAAAGGAAACAAAAGGGACTAAAGGAATGAAAAAATAAACAATAGTTGAACCATTTACATACAAAAAAATAAATTACTTGAAAATAACACACCAATAGTCAACAAGACAAATGCAGAGTCTTGCCAACTTTCTTCTTAGAAGAATTTCATGCCAAACTAGATTGGGAGAGGCTTTCCAACTGAGCTCCTTAAGAAATATCATCATGTGCATGATCCAATCCTATGAAACAAGGTCTCCATTAGTCCTCAAAAGCAAATAAAATATATTATAATAAAATCTACTATTGCTTGTGATTATTTCATTGAATTCCTAGCAAGAAGAAAACCAACTCGAACTGAGATAGAACCAAAATTAAATAGAAAGGAACAAAAAAAAAGTTAGGAAGAACGAAAAAGAATTCCAAAGGTGGAAGCAAATAACAGAGGAGAAGAAATCAAAAGAGAAGGGGGACCCATTTTGTTCCAGAATGAAATGGGGTGGTTATGCAAGGCATAACAAGTACCCTTTTCTCTTTTGGAGAGAAGTGAGAAGGAACTCTTCCTGTGACCAAATACTTGGTTATGTTAGCATACCAAGGTGTTTGTATACTAAGGGATAATAGATGCTCATCAGGGAAAGAGTCATCTAAGGGTTGATTGTCTTCTAATGTAGTTAGCCTTGAAAGAAAAACTGCAACAACATTGCCCTTCCCTAGCTTATCCATAATGGTTATATCAAACTCCTACATCAACAATAACCATCTTTCCAACCTACATATGATCAAATGTTTACTCATGAGTTATCTAATGGATGCATGATCAGTGTGCACAAAGATTTGATAGCCTATTATATAATGTCTAATTTTTTTCAGTGCATAGTTTACTGCTAGCATTTCTTTCTTTATCACTATATAATTAAATTCAGCTCCTCGTAAATTTTTTCTGACAAAGTAAATGGCACTTTGAACAACTCCTTTATGTCCTAAGATTGCTCCTATAGCATAATTTGATGCATTAGTATGGATGTGGAAAGAAAGTTCCCAATTAGGTCCATTGAGTACAGGAGCATGAGTCAGAGATTCCTTCAAGGAAAAAATTCCTTGTCACATGCTTCAATCCACTTAAATTCAACATCTTTAGTGAGAAGAGTATACAATGGTGCTACTACCTTGCTGAAATCCTTTATGAAACACCTATAATATCCTACATGACCCAAGAAACTCCTAACATCCTTCTATTTTGCAGGTGTGGGAAGATTTATAATTACCTCAATCTTTGTAGGATCTACTTGAATTCCCATGTGGGAGATGTAGTGGCCAAGAACTACACCTTCCTACATCATCATGAAGTACTTTTCATTATTTAAGGAAAAGTTTTTGTCTTCACATCTCTGTAGGACTCTCTTGAGATTTTCCAATGCTTGATTAAAATCAACACCATAAGTGGTAAATTCATCCATATAAATTTCCATCCAATCATTAGAAATGTCTGAGAATATACTAATGACAGCCCTCTAAAAGATTGCAACTATATTGCATAAGCCAAATGGAAGCACCGAATAGGAATAGGTCACCCATGGGCATGTAAATATGGTATTATCCTAGTCCTTTGGTGCAATTTGGATCTAGTTGTAGTTGTTGAATCCATCTAGAAAAGAAAATTATTACTTTCTTGCAAGTGTGTCCAAAACTTAATCAATGAAGGGTAAGGGAAAGTGGTCCTTCTTGGTGGCAACATTAAGTTCCCTATAATCAACAAAAACTTGTCATTTCCCTCCTTTCTTGGACACAATCACTAATGGAGACTCTCACTGATTATATGAAATGGGGTAGATAAATCTTTCATCTACTAATTTATTCAGTTCCCCTTTTACAATTTCTCTTAGTGGAGGGTTAATTCTTCTTTCTGGTTATCTTACTGGGGTGCAATCATCTTTGATGCAAATTATGTGTGTGCAAAGTTTAGGCTCCAATCCCTTCATATCATGATAATCCCACAAAAATGCATGTTTATGGGTCCTTAATAATTTTTCCAATAACATTTGTTGTTCCCCACTTAATTTACTATTACCATTTAGATATTTTCCTTCTGACACCTGTACTTATGTAGTTAACTCTATCATGGCTACTTCATTAACACAAGGTACCTCTAGTTCATATGGTAGCAATTTATGGGACATACCTATTGCTAAAGGAAGTCTAGATGTAGGAAGGGTAGTTGTAGGAAGAGTGGCTATAGGAAGAACATTTATAGGAACAATGGCTACAAGAAGAGCATGCAAAATTATCTTGATTGGAGTAGTAGAATGAGAAGATGATGCTTCCTCCACTTCACAATCGTTCTGAATGATGTTATCCAATACTTCATCCCCATTTTGGAGCTGCATGAAATATATTCTTCCTAGCATCATAAGCTACACCACATAATTAACTTCCTCAGCCTCTTCACCAACATGTGGGGATAGGGAATTATCTTCATCATGAGATGGCTAAGCCAGAGGATAAAGAACAAAATTTTTTGTGCTCTTCCCATCTCAAATGATCATGTCACTTGACCAACATCCAATGTATACATCTATAATTGCTAACCAAGGCCTTCAAAGAATAATGGGATACCTGCCAAGTGTATCTTTAGGAGAAAGAATCATAAAGTTTGTTGGGTATGCCTAGGAGTCTAAAACTACCACAAGATCCTCCACTACACCATCATGCTTAACAACAAAGCTATCAACAAGCTGTAGGACAGTAGGAGTAAATATCATGCTTGAAACATTTAGTTATTGTAGGATGTCTTTGGTCATTACATTTATTGCTTCCACTAAATCAATCAGAGCATTTTTTACTTGGACTCCATTTATAACAACGGATACCACAAGACTACATATGTCATTATACTTGGGGATAGTTATTTTTCCCAACATGATGTTAGCTAGCTATCTCACCACAAGAACTATAGTTGGGTCCTTCTTTTTCCTACTTGGCTTATTGAGGCATGCTTCCTTTATTTCCTTGTCATAGATTGGAACATCCTTTATGGCCTCAAATAGAGGTATCTAGACACATATATGCTTTAATTGATCCAAGATATCAAAATTTGTATCCTCCTTTTTTTCCTTCTTCTTGGAAACTTCCAATCTCTAAGGAAATGGTGGTTCTTGTTTAGTCTTCTTGACTTGGACTAGTTTAGGATTTTTAGTTACACTTGGCTAAATGGGATCATTCAGGGGTTCCTCTTCCTCTTCCAAAGGAATCTTAATGATAATGGGATTGGGAGGGGCTAGTAGAGTAGTTCCTAAATGCAAGTGGATGTCACTTACACTCACAACATATGTAGGGATTTGATTTGAATAAAAAACGTATGTAAGTTGCTGGTATGGTTTGTTATTTGGATTGGTTGTGGGATGAGCTAGTAGGTGAGAAGGCTTAGGTGCATTTGAGCTTGTATTAGTAGGTGAAGGAATTATAGTAGGCTGGTGGGGATGAGAAGTTTGTTTCATGTAACTATTTGTTTGAGTATGCCATTATTGTCCTCTCCATTGATTTGTGTGCTTCCAGTTTCCTGAAGCTGGCTACCAATGCCCTAGAAATTGCTACCATAGGGGTAAAGAACTTTGATTATTAGTCCAAGCATTTGGAGGGTTACTCCAAGGCTGTAGTGGATATTCTCCATAATAGGATGGATATGGGGGCTATCATCGGTTACCAGATGAATAGGAATTAAAATATGGCCCAACATAGGATATTGGATTTGGTGACATATCTTGTCTTGGAGCTGAAGGGTTCATTTGCAACATAGTAGACTTGGTCTTCTTCATTCTGGATTGGTTTGAACTTAGGTGGAATCTTCTTGCTTTCAAGGTTAGCTACCATCTTGCATCTACAATCCCTCTTTTATTTTTGCAGTGGGGGCTATACTCTATCAAAATTGCCTCTACCTCCTCTTGCCTCTTCTTGTCTTGCAGTGTATCTAGTTGACTAGATAGATTATTTATAATGTCTTTCTTGAAGTCTACTAGCAAATGATGAATCTCCATTCTTGAAACACCACTAGTATTTGATTTATCCATGGAATATTGGTAAGCTCCCCCCTTCTTTTAAGCTACCTTAGGGTAGTTCTGGCATATTTTCTTGATATCTTACCAAGGAACTTGGGAGATATCTCCTCCTCCCATGAGGTCCAGGCCATCAGTGCAACTATCATTGATTCCTCTTAGGAAAAGAAAATTTTGTGAGTCTTCATTGAGTGTATGGTGTGGATATTTTTGTAGGAAAAAGAAAAACCTTGCAATGTAATCTTCTAGGCTCTCATCTTCCTTTTGTTGCATTATGAAAATGTCACCTCCTCTCATGTCGCTATGCCTGCAATATTCCTTGTATTTCTCAAGGAATTTTGTTTTCATGTCTTCCCAAGTTTCCATAGTATCTCTACCTAGGATTATGAACCATCTTAATGTAGACTCCTTCAGAGTGGTAGGGAATAGCTTAAGCCTATGGGAATCAGTAGTATAATAATAACTCCTATAGAGTATGTCAAACTCAAATAAAAAGGTATCAAGATTTTCTCTGATCCATAAAACTTGGGGAGTGCTGAATCAGGGATGTTCTTGATGTTGTCAACCTCATTCTAATGGGAAATGGGGAAAGTAAAATCTAGTTGGTTAGGTCTATTCTCATTTACATCACCCATTTTTGCTTGATGTAGTTCCAAATAAAAGGGGTTCTCAGACTAATTTTTGTCTTAGGAGGAGTTTTCAAAGCTAGTTAGATTATGAAATGCATCAGCAAAGGGGTGTGGATCTTCTTCTTCTTCTCTTCTTGGCGGGTTCTGATATTCAACTAGCTAGAATGTAATAGGATTGTTAGGAAGGAATCTACCATAAGCATCCCTTCTCCTTCCTCTATGCATGTGGTATCACTCACTATCAATCAACTCACATAAAGAATTGGTAAAGAATAAGGGGGGTCATTACTTCCTAAATGAGGATATACTAAGAAAAAATTCTAGAAACATTACAACAAGAAAAACTACCAATGACTCCAAAAGACTCCCTAGTTTGACACCCTTCCCAACAACAGTGCTAAAAATGTTGGCCTCCTACAATGATTTAATAAATAAGCCCTTACAACCATGATTTAAAGATCAGAAATCTAACCTGAATAGCTATTTCAATCATCATGAAAGTGCATTTAACTTTTCAACCCAGGGACATGAACTTGAAATGTGTTAGCACAATATGTGCACTAGGAACTCAAAGTAGCCATTTCATTCCATAGCTAAGGAATTCACAATACTGAAAGCAAATTGATTAGAAGGGAAGACCATAAATACCAATCATCAATCAAAAAATACATCAAACTAAAATGAAAAATATTAGTGAAATTCTGAGCAACAAACAAGGTAATACTCTATCTACTTTGACTGCAGGAACAATCATAGAATGGAATTCTAGTGGCTATAGGAATAGTTGGGGCCAAATTTATAACTAATTACTAAAAAACAAGTAATACTAAACTAAGAAGACAAATTTCTCACCAAGTGGGCCCCCTTGGATAATTATCCTCTAAAACTAATGAGAAATCAGATGCTCAAAATTAGAACTTTATTTTATTCATTATAAATTGTAAGTACAAAAGAGTAATGTATTTGTATTACTGAAAACTTGAGAATGCAAGTAAAATATCAGACTATGCAACCTCTTGAGGAAGGAGGATAAAATATTTATTTATACTATCAGTTAAACAAGGTAGGAAACTCCATGACTAGGAGGACACCATTTAGGGAAAACAAAGAAAGTGGAGTGGTGGTGGTTATGTGTGCATGGAGTCTAGTCAAACATGTAGGTCCAAATAAAAATTTAGCATAGCAGTAACACCCGTGTCTACTCAATCAATAAAATCCATTACAAGGTGGTTGCATTTGGTTGCATGAGGAATCTTCTGCCATCGACCTCTTTTGACCTTGTGTGATTCCTTTACTGGCTGTTATGGTGCATGCCTAGCTAGCGGTGTCTTCCTCAACTTAGCATCCTCAAATTAAATCTGCATGGCAATGCTAGTACACACAATAACTACACATTTATAACCACCATAAGGAACATTCATTAACCACATGCAAAATCAATATAGATAATCCACATAATATGCCAATGTCATTAAAACTTGCAGAGATAGGATTAAGTACAATGTCTATTGTTTGAGCGAAACATTATGAAAATATCAACATTTAACATCAAAGTCCATGACAACTACCAACAAATAAACTATAGATTCTACCCAAAATTGGACCAAAAACTAGGCTCATCAACCACTTTTATCCTTTGGAGGCTTCTAAGATGAAATTAACTCATCAAGCTTTGTAGAACTTGTCTTGAATATTTTTTTGTGTTCTTTCACTTTTTCTAGATCAACTCTTTAGGTTATCATTTCTTTATCAAGCTTCATGCATTCATTGACTTTTATCTAGATCTCAACATTTTGACATTCCTCAATTCACTTTCTTTCTTCTATTTCCACTTTTAGTCATGCAATATCTTCATTGGCCTTTTTTAGCAGGTCACTGACTTCTCGATGTCTGTATTTGAATTTTTTGATCTACTCTCTCAGCTTTTTCATACACTCATTTGCTTCCTTTAAATTTCCTTTCAAGGTTTCTTTCTTATCCTCACTTTTTTTCAATTCTTCAAGGGTAGAATTAATCTCTTTGGATAGAGAGTTCTCTTTTGGAGGACCAGAAAGATATTTTCTAGCCATGTTTTTAATTTTCAAGACTCTCTATCTCTTTAGATAGAGATTTTCTTTTGGAGGACCAGAAATATATTTTCCAGCCATGTTTTTAACTTTCGAGACCTTCCTTAAGTTTTTTGTCTTCTTCCAAGGAATCAAGCTTTGATACCAATTGTTGAATATCCAAAATACTCAAAGGCGGGGGTGGGGGAGTGAATCAGTATTCAACTTACCAAATTAATTAGTAACCATCCAATTAAAAATCAACATATCACAGCTATAATGACCCAAATCATAAAGAAAAAGTATAACACATAAACATCAAGATTTTTATTTGGAAAACCCAAAATAGGAAAAACCATGGTGAGAATTAACTCAATATATTATAATCGGTTACAAAATATTATGGGGCTCACTACAAGGACTCACTATCCTTGAAGGCTCATAGCCTGAGTACAAAAAGATGGCTTAATTCCAAATTACAAAAGATGTTGGCTCACTGCCAAAAAATGAACTATAGAAGTGTACCTACATAGTGCTAGAAGTAGTTTCGGTTAAGCTCTAGATTCTTTGCTCTGGTTTTCAATACAAAAAACACTTATCTATAGCTTCACATTATTACCCTTGTAACATAGCTTTCATATCCTATCTCACTCTTTCATCAATTAGGACATCATAGATATATGAAAGCAATGCTTCCATTATCAATTGGGTTGGCCTAATTAAATTACAAAAAATCTTGTTGGATTAGTACAAAATTTATTTTGACATACAAAAGAAAAACATGTTATCCGCAAGTTAGGATGGCCCAGACCTAAGGAGAAACACACATAAAAAAGATACTCTTTGTTGGCCAAAAGAACACCAAATTCTTGTTTGCAGAGTAGACCAACCAAATTGCAAAAATATGTTGAAAACACTTGTAGCTAACACACTTGATCAACATATCGAAATTCTTCTTACTATAAATATTTCTAGATTAGGGCATAGATAGTTACAAACCAATGTTGGCATCATTGACAAAAAAAGCATAGGGCACCTTCTTCATTCTTCCAACATATTCAAGTGTATACTTTACAAATTATGTGAATACTTTGTGACTTACGTGTTTTCATGTGTATACATTATATTCATGTATATACTTTGTATTAATTTTCATATACTATGTATTCATGTGTATAATTTGAGGCTTGCATGTATTTGAGTACTTGTGCTTCCCTTATTCACATGTATGCTTGATTTATTCACGTGTATATTTATTATTTAGTTATCCCTAGCATTGATCATTGTTTTCCTTCATGTTTTGTCTTGAATATTTATTGATTTATGCTAAACAACTTCAATATTTCTAAGAATACAAGTAGAGTTAAAAATTAAAAAATTACAAAAATTGAAAAGAAAAGATTATCTTTAAATAAATTCACTAATTATTAACTTGATAATTGAATAATAATGAGTATATATATATATATCAAGAGATGAGCCTTCTAAAATGGAAACTTCCAACTAGAAAATAGGAAAAACATTCCCAATACATTGAAAGCAATAATCCACCAAAAATTGGAATGGTATATAAGGAAAATGAACCCACATAGGCATAACTCAATAAATAATAGTTCACCCTTCACAGCTTGGTGAAACGATTGCGGAACTTAGAATATCTTAAAGATAAAGAATAATTATGATATATATAATATAGAATTAGTACCCACTTTGATTACTACAAAATTTTCAACCATAGGCTTATCATGGTTTTTGAAATTTGGTAAGATAGCTTATTTAAGATCCTTGAGAAATGTATTTCCTAATTCTCCCTTGTTCTTACATATCTCAATTCAATTTTATTCAAATAGTTTCATCAAATGCTTTATCTAAAAGAAAAAACACATTTTCAATTGGTATTCCATGATATGTAAAATATTTTTTATATTTAATCTTTTGATTGGAACAACTCAATTAAGGAAAGGATACATAATCTTCAAAACACTTGCCAAACATAATATTCATAGTAGATGATGAGTAGTTAACTTCTTGACACATTATAGTACAAGAATTTATCTTAAATAGTATTTAAACATTTTCACAGCATAATCCTCATAGTAAAGAATGAATTTTTATGTTCTTGATCCATCGCCATATAAACACATCAAAATATGTATATGTCAATTTTTTGCAATATTATTTCATGTATAGGAAATGGACTTGGGAGAAATCTTTATAATTTATAATACAAATAAGAAATGGACTTGGGTGAAAAATTTATTTATCACACCAAATAATAAATGTACGTGAGAGCATCAATTTTTTCTCTTAGATTCTAATTTACAAGCATAGAAAATCATTTCAAATGAAAATGACAAAATGCTTCACAACAAAGTTGTTAATTGAGGGAAAAATAAAATGTTTCCAAGTTCCACCATTGTACGCATTTACAATTGGTTGTATATTTTTATAAGAGAAAGTAGGATAATTAAAAATTTCTTGTACTTGCTATACTTGAGGATGATCATAAGCTTTTGGTGTGGAAAAATGAGACTTCTCAACTTTCATGTGAATGTTTCTCTTATTTATTGTTTTGCATGCCATCATAAGGGGTCGAGCTGATTCAACATAGCTTGGAGTGATTCGATGTGTTTGGATACAAAAGAGGACCATGTATAGCATAAATGTACCTATAGGGATGTATTGGAACAATTTTTTTGGTCACACAAGTTGCATAATAAAAGGTTCACCACTTTGCAAGTTTACACTACTTTCATTTGATGCTTTTTCCATCAAGTGAAAACTGGACACCACAAGAAAATGACCTTGAGATAACAAAAACTAAGAAAGATTATTGTATATGATCCCAATGTGATCCTGTAGGCTTAGATAAAGAGTTTTCAAGCATCATTATTTCCAAGTAATATCCTATCAAAGATTGCAACCATTTTGCACTTTTGACCCTTAAGGGATCGAGCCTATTGAACGCAGCTCAGAGTGATTCGATGTGTTTGAGTATGAAAGAGGACCATTCCTAGCATAAATATACTCATTTGGAAGTGTTGAAACAATTTTTTTGGTCACATGAGTTGCAAAAAAAATGTTGCACCAATTTGCAACTTTACGCTCCTTGCATTTGACACTTTTTCTAACAAGTGAAAACTGGACACCACGAGAAAACAACTTCGAGATAACAAAAATTGAGAGATATTATTGTAGAGGGGCCCAATGTGATCCAATAGGCTTAGAAGAAGAGTCTGTAAGCATCACGATTATGAGTAATAGCTCATCAAATATTGTAGCCATTTTGCACTTTGAAACCTTAAGGAATCAAGCCAATTGAACATAGCTCAAAGTGACTCGGTGTTTTTGAGTGCAAAAGAGGACCATTCCTAGCATAATTTTACCTATCCATATGCATTGGAATGGTATTTTTGGTCACAAAAGTTGCAAAAAAAAAAGTTGCACCACTTTGCAACTTTACTCTGCTTGCATTTGACACTTTTTTCATTAAGTGAAAACTGGACACCATGGGAAAAAGAATCTGCTATAAAAAAAAAAGTGAGTTTATTATAGAGGAGCCCAACACAATCCCATAGGATCAAACAAAGAGCCTATAAGTATCATAGTTTCTAAGTAATAGCCTGTCAAAGATTATAACCATTTTGCACTTTGGACCCTTAAGGAATCAAGCTAGTTGAACATAGCTTGGAGTGATTCGACGTGTTTGGGCATGAAAGGGAACATTCCTAGCATAAATTTACCCATCTAGATGCATTCAAATAGTTCTTTTGGTCACACAAGTTGTAGAACGAAAGTTGCACCACTTTGCAACTTTACACTACTTGCATTTGACACTTTTTCCATAAAGTGAAAACTAGACACCATGGGAAAATGACTTGAAGATAACAAAAAATGAGAGAGGTTATTATAGAGGGGCCCAACATGATCTCGTAGGATTAGATGGAGAGTTTGTAAGCATCACAGTTTTTGAGTAATATCCTATCAAAGATTGCAGCCATTTTGCACTTTGGACCCTTAAGGGATCAAGTTGGTTAAATGTAGCTCAGAGTGATTCAACATGTTTTTGTGTGAAAGGGTACCATGCATAGTACAAATGTACCTATCTAGATGTGTTGGAACAATATATTTTGTCACACAAGATGCAAAATGAAAGTTGCACCACTTTGAAACTTTACACTACTTGCATTTAATTTTTTTCCATCAAGTGTAAATTGGACAGCACGGAAAAATGATTCTAAGATAACAAAAAAAGAGAGAGGTTATTTTAGAGGATCCCAATGCAATCTTATAGGCTCAAACAAAGAGTTCGTAAACATCATGATTTTTGAGTAATAGCCCATCAAAGATTGACGCCCTTGAAAAAATTAGAATATTAAAGGATTACATTGCATGAATTACAAATTTTTGAGGGCAGCAATAAATTTCCAAATTTGAGTAAACATCATTAAAATTTTTTATGTTAATAGATGGTATGCTATATTGATATTGATATATCATCATTAGGTTCATTTGTGATGCGAGTACCGAGGAAAAATATAAATCTTCTCAAAATTCAATGAAACCAATGGGAAATCATTCAAAACCTCAAAACAGACCTTCATGCAAATTTTTACCAATTTTTAACAGTTAAAATGAAAGATATGCAATTTTTTATTGCTTGCTGCCCTGTGTAAATCAGAACTTGACTGTTTTCACCAAAATGAGCATAACTTTTTCAATATTTCATGAAACAACCTCAAACCAACACCAAAAGAAAGATAACTCATCCCTCTATCAAACCATATAATATTTATTTTATTTTGAGGACGTACCTATTCATACAACTTGCTGCAACACGACTGTAACAGAGAAATCTGAAAAGTTGCAATCAATAAAATCACCATAACTTACTCAAATTTGCATGAAATTGAGTGAGACAAAAAGGAGAATGTTTTAGACTCATATTTTTATCATTATAAATTTCTTTACTATAAAAATATGGCCATAATATTTTTTTAAATGATCTGAAACTCAGATTTATCAGAAAAAAACATAGAAATTTTGCATAAAATTAGGGCTTCATTATTGGTTCTTCATTATTTACACCCCTCTCCACTAAGATTCGACCATAAAAGGGTATTTAAACCACTTATAAGCCTAACCAACCACCTACAACTTTATAAATTCCTCATATGACCCTTCATCTTCTTATTTTTGCATTTTTGCAATTTTTCAATTTTGTATTTTGACAACTTTTGACAATTTTTACAAGTTTTGACAATATGAACTCATACTCACCTAATAACCTATTAAATGAATAAAATATATTAAATATTCTCTAAATGACCTTATGACATGACCAAAATACCATGTAAATCAAATATTTACAAAATGGCCTCATGGAGGCATGAATTCCACTAGGTGCTCCTGCACCATACTCCCAGAGAAAAGAAAATTCAAGTCCCATTGGATGCTGGTCTACTCCTTTCTAATATTAAAATTCTTTTGCAACTTGTCCTTCTTTTTATCTCTTCTTTGGTCCTTCCTCTTTTTCTTCTTAAACCATCCCTTATCCATCATCTTCTCAACTTCTAGGCTCCAAAACTCCATTTCTTGTGCATATACCTCAACAAAATCATCTATACCTTCATTCTCATCATCAAAATACCATATATAACCTGCATCATATCCTTGAAAATTTGCATAAAACTCATTAGCAAACAAATATACAAAATTTTCATTATCAACCTTATTGTCAACAATATCTTGAGTATCAATACCAACCTTATCAACAATCTCAACAACCTTTTCTAATTCTTCATCAAAAATTCCATCAACTACTTGATTACCAACAACCATATCATTTCTCTCAACATAAATATGTTCTTCAATAAATAAAGAATTTTTTTCATCTTCAAACACAATTGGAATATCACTTTTCTCAACAAAATTTACCTCTACCTCATGTGCTTCTATCCTTGCTTGTCTTTTCCTTTGAATAATCTTTTGTATGGGCCATTCAACTTTCTTCTTCACTGTCAAATTCCAACTTGTAACTTTCCTATATAACTATTCTATCCTTTCCTGTAACTCTTTGATTTTTTGATTAAACATCTCTTCCTCTTTTCTCTTTCTCTCTTTTTCCTCTTGTTTTTTCTTCTTTTTCCTCTCTTTCTCTGCCTGCAAATATATTTCCAAAATTCTCACCAAATCCATCTTCACAATCAAGTCTCTCCTTGCTTCTATTCAACTTTTCTCTGCCTTTCCTTGGCAGCAACCAGGTTTTTTTTAACCTGTACACAACCACAAAACCAAAACCACAACCAACACTAGCCCAGACCTTTTTCTGAGCTCTGATACCAATTTGATGCAAAGTACCGAGAAAAAATATAAATCTTCTCAAAATTCAATGAAACCAATGGTAAATCATTCAAAACCTCAAAACAGACCTTCATGCAAATTTTTACCAATTTTTAACAGTTAAAATGAAAGATATGCAATTTTTTATTGCTTGCTGCCCTGTGTAAATCAGAACTTAACTGTTTTCACCAAAATGAGCATAAATTTTTCAATATTTCATGAAAAAACCTCAAACCAATTCCAAAAGAAAGCTAACTAATCCCTCTATCAAACCATATAATGTTTATTTTATTTTGAGGCCGTACCTAGTCATACAATTTTCTGCAACACGACTCTAATAGAGAAATCTGAAAAGTTGCAATCAATAAAATCACCATAACTTACTCAAATTTGCATGAAATTGAGTGAGACAAAAAGGATAATGTTTTAGACTCATAGTTTTATCATTATAAATTTCTTTCCTATAAAAATATGGCCCTGATATTTTTTACAATGATCTGAAACTCATATTTATCAGAAAAAAAACATAGAAATTTTGCATAAAATTAGGGCTTCATTATTGGTTCTTCATTATTTACATCCCTCTCCACCAATATTCGACCATAAAAGGGTATTTAAACCACTTATAAGCCTAACCAACCACCTACAACTTTCTAAATTCCTCATATGACCCTTCATCTTCTTATTTTTGCATTTTTGCAATTTTCCAATTTTGCATTTTGACAACTTTTGACAATTTTTACAAGTTTTGACAATATGAACTCATACTCACCTAATAACCTATTAAATGACTCAAACATATTAAATATTCTCTAAATGACCTTATTACATGACTAAAATACCATGTAAATCAAATATTTACAAAATGGCCTCATGGAGGCATGAATTCCACTAGGTGCTCCTGCACCAATTTGTTTTAATAAATAATTTTTTTATAATAAGTTTGTCAATTGGTGCTAATTATAATACGGAGATAATAAAAGAAGAAAAAGAATGATTGGTAACCATTAATGGTTATTACACTCACTATATTAATAATATTTTGATTATAATAAAATGAGATTCATTTAGTAGTCCTCTTTCTTGTGTTTGTGCTACATTGTCTAATATACTTCATACACCATTCTAAAAACCAAGTGTGTGTACTTGTAGGAACAACACTTTCTCAAAAACATGAAGTGGTAATACAAAATCATGAGAAAAAAAAAAAACTATATGAATTCCAACACCCCACTTAAAGAAAATATTGAATAAATGTACCCCATTTTCATGCACACAAAATCAGCCTATAAGATTTTCTCATTATAACACAAAATATGATTAAAGGATGCCTTAGGTACTCCATTCTCATAGATATTTTATAATGTCACTAATACATTCAATATTCTCTTATAATGTCTACATCATAGGTGATCATGATGAAGTTAACTTCAAATGAACAACTTGAAATTCCCTTGCTAAGCTTCTCATGCTCTTTTATAATGGCTTAAAATCAAAATTGAGATTTGTCAAGATCATAAAAATAAGGATGTTGCATTACTATTTGGGCCAAGATTCTAATGGATGGCTCATAAATCAGTATTGTCTGGAAGCACACACCAATCAATTTTTAGTTGTTTACTTACAAATAGGAAAAGTAAAAGAAGAAAAAGAAAGAGCATCCAAAATGGAAATGAAATGAAAATAGATGGAAGTCACTTACAAACAACAAATCCACACCATTTTGTTCCAATTTAGGAACAAAAAGGCATAAATATTGATGCTTCAATTGAAGATAGGCATGCCAGTCTCTCAACTTAGTTACTCCTGGCCATACATCTTCATTGGGAGTTTCCAGATACCTATTGCACACAATAGCCTCTCATGAATAGAATAACTTGAAATTCGAGATGCTCTTATAATTTCTACATAATAGGTGCTCATTATGAGGTTAAATTCAAATGAATAACTTGAAATTCCCTCGCTAAGCTTCACACACACTTTTATAATAGGTCTGGACACTAACTTGCCAATTTGGTGAAATTGGGAATGTAGTGGTTTGTTTGAAAAAATGGGTCCAAGAAATAGGGTCTCTTGGTTAGTTACATCACTGGGAGACCCCATTTCTTGGACCCATTTTTTCAAACAGGCTAAGTTCGGTTGCCAATTTCACCAAATTTGCTAGCCATTGGGTTGGAAATGTAGTGGCCTACTTGAAAAATTGGGTCCAAGAATTGGGGTCTCCCAGTGATTTACATCATTGGGAGACCCCATTTCTTGGACCCATTTTTTCAAACAAGACAAGTTAGGTTGCCAACTAGCTTGAATCATCGAGATACCCCATTTTTTCAAACAAACCACCACATTATCAATTTCATTGAATTGGTAAGCCAGTGGGCCCACTAGCTTGCCAATTCGATGAAATTGGCAACTTAACTTGTATTTTTTCAAAAAATGGGTCTAAGAAATGGGGTCTCTTGGTGATGTAAATAACCAGGACACCCCATCTCTTGGACCCATCTTTCCAAATAGGCCATTACATTCCCAATTTCACTAAATTGGAAAGCTAATGAGCCTACTGGCTTGCCAATTTAGTGAGATTGGGAATGTAGTGGTCTATTTGAAAAAATGGGTACAAGACATGGGGTCTCCTAATGATTTACATCACCGGGAGACCCCATTTCTTGGAGAAATTTTTTCAAATAGGAAAAGTTAGGTTGCTAATTTCATTGAATTCATAAGCTAGCTGACACACTAGCTTGCCAATTTAGTGAAATTTGGAATGTAGTGGGGTATGTACAGGATCATTATGGAAAAATGAGGCCCTTCAATGGCAAAAAATTTTAAAAAATCAAAGTTGGGAAACTTGACATAAAAATTTGAATAAGTTATCTATATTATTTCAAAAGTATGTAAGAATAAAATCTATAGAAAATTGAATTTAGTTTTTAAACTACTAGGTTTATTTAAAAAATAAATCTATTTGGTGAAAATTTGAAATTTCAATGCGTTACTTAAATTTTAGGAAAAAATAAGTAGGTGTATGTTTGACCACCCTAATCATAATAAAATGATAATATTTTTTTATAAGATTTTAGATATAAGTAGAGGACTCATGTCCTAATGTGATGCATATTTTTTTGTAATTTTTTTCAAAGTAAATAATTAATTGTGATTTTTTTATTACAACTTTTAAAAAATATAAAAACTTGTATGTCTGGCCACCTTAACTTTGGTCAAAAATTCATAATTTTTTTTTTTTTAAACCTATTGTATGTGAATCATAGAATGTGACACATGTTTTGGATTCAAAAAATGTGATACCATTTGAAAGCTATAGATGTTTTTCAATCAGCCTATCAATCAAGACTTAAGTCGTAATTCAAATAGAAAATGAATAATAATAATTTATTAAATTCAAAGTAAAGCTTAATTTATATTGGTGGAAATATGAGAATCTCCATTAAAAACCTTTTTTCATTTCATCAACTTTTGGTAAAAAAAAGTCATCTACCACATACTCTACACATACCCTTCATATCACCACTTTTTGGCCCATCATTACCCTGCACATACCCAATGGTGTGTTTGAAAAATAAGTTCTATGAAATGGGGTCTCTTAGTGATTTAAATCCTCGATAGACCTCATTTCTTCGACCTATTTTTTCAAATATGCCAAGTTAGGTTTTCAATTTCACCAAATTTGCAAGCTAGTAGGCCCACAAGCTTGCCAATCCAATGAAATTGGGAATGTAATGGCCTATTTTAAAAAATGGGTCTAAGAAGTGGAGTCTCTCAAAGGTTCACTAGGAGACACCATTTCTTGGACTCATTTTATCAAATAGGTCAAGTTAGGTTGACAATTTTACCAAATTGGCAAGCTAGTGGGCCCACTGGCTTGCTAATTCAGTGAAATTGGTAACCTAACTCTTCTTTTTTTCAAATAGGAAAAGTTAGGTTGCCAATTTCACCAAATTAGAAAGCCTATGGGCCCAATAGCTTCCCAATTTGGTGAAATTAGGAATGTAGTGTCCTATTTGAAAAAATGGGTCCAAGAAATGGGGTCTCTTTCTCACTCACTCCCTTTATCTCTCTTCCCTATACCCTTAACACTAAACAATCTCTCTCTCTCAATTCTCTCCCTCCCACCCCCTCTCCGTCTCTTAGTTCTCTCTCTCTCTCTCACTCACTCCCTCTCTTTCTCTCTATGATAAACCATAAACCCTTAAACCCTCTACCCTCTACCCTCAACCCTAATCCCTCAACCCTTAAACCCAACTAAACTCTCTATGCTAATCCCTCAACCCTCAACTCTTATGCCTTCAACCCTCTACCCTCCACCCTCAACCCTAAACCCTAAACCCTATACCCTCTACCCTCAACTTTAAACCCTCAATCCTCAACCCTTAAACCCTAAACCCTTAAATCCTCTACACCTTATCCTCTACTCTAAACAGTAAAACCTCAATCCTCAATTCTCAATCCTTGACCCTTAATCCCTCAACCCTCAACTCTTAAACCCTAAAACCTCAACCCATATACCTGCTACCCTATACATTGGACCCTCAACCCAAATCCTTCAAGCATATACCCTCAAACCTATACCCTAAACCCTAAACGCTCTATCCTCAACCCTAAACCTCAACCCTAAACCCTTAAACCCTAAACCTGTAAACCTTCTACCCTATACACTCAACCCTAATCCCTCAACCTTATACCCTCAAACCAATATCCTCAACCACCAACCCTATAGGTCCTCAACCCTCTACCTAAAACATAGATTTTTGGGAACCTAAATGATACGCTTACACTTCTAGGGTTTTTCACCTAAAAGGAGAGAGATTAGGTCCAAAAATGCTTATGTAACACTCAAATTAGGATGTGTGTGATTTTACTTAAGATGATCTAAATGTAGTTATATGAACTAATATATTGATTAAACATGCAAAAACTAAGAAATAAGGCTTGTTTGAAAACACATTGTGTATTGCTAAATGGATGAAATATGCAGAACATAGAGAGATGGATAAAATTGGAGTGCACATAGGAAAATTAGATGAATCTGGAATGTCGAGAATGTTAGTTGATGATGTTTCTCAATCTTGACAGGACACATTTTCCATCAAGGGAGAATCATTCCCTGATTCTGGTGAAAACTTCTGAAAATAGGTTTCTGTCTGCCGAGAGTTGGATTATGATAAAAACAATTTTCAGGTCCACATATGTGACTAATTTACCATGCTTGGTCAATAATTCCTCCTTCAGGGCTTTGAAAATTTAGAGTTTGATTCTATATCTTTAAATCTACCTTTCTACCTCCTATAGGTCTCCGATTAAAAAATTGTCAAAATCGGGTCTAAAAAAGCCTTTCTTGATTTTTGACTTGAATGAAGGGAAGAAGTTTTGAATGAATTTGAAATGTAATATTCAATGATTCTCAAGATTACAAAGGACCTAAATTTTCATACAAACAAAACAAGAAAGATAAATTGTTGATTGTTAAGGCATGGGGGTTTGCCTTGGTCAAACCCCTTTTAGGTAATTAAACCAAATTGATGAAATACATGAATGAAACATGAAACAATGGAATAAATTACGTTGAAATGATGATTGATCTTGTAATTTTGTAGCAATACATGTAGAATCAACCCTTGAATGTCTTAGGAGGCAATCTTAATGAAGAAGCCTTAGCTTGCTTTTCTTGAGATAGAAGATAGATGATGAATTCAAGATGAGAGATATAATAATGAGTTGTTAGATTTAAAATGGGGATAAAACACTTATTTATAGACAATTGTGCCTTAGTACTCGATAATACCACATCACAGGCTGATATGTAGTGAAAATAAACTTTAAATTTCACTTTTTTCTGCTCAAAGGTCAAAATGGGGGCTAGATAGGACTCATTTTCAACACATGGCAAATGGGTCTAACCTAGATGGGACTGATTCTCCATGCATGGTGAATGGGTCCTATAGGGGCCAATCCGACACCTAGGAAGCGAAGGAATTAGGAAATAAGGTCTAAAATTCCATCTTGTCAGGTATTTGATCAATTAAAGTCTCATGATGCACAATATGGGGTCATGGGGAGCTATTAATGATGATGTGAATGTCAAATAGGGCTTGGGATACATAATTCAATGTGAAAGTGTAATTAAATACACTCTACAACACTTAAATGAGTTCCACACATCCTAGGAATGCACAAGAACCAATGTGAATGTGCAAGACAAATTACAACACTAGTTTAACATTAAGTTTGCATTAAAAATCTTCTACATTGATGTAATAAAGTTATTGAACACCTTTTATAATGTTTCATTAGGAAGAAATAAGTTAATTAAGTCTAGAAAAGAATAAAAGTCCTTTATAAGACTTTACAACACCTTTACAAGATGTTGTTAAAAGCATGTTGTTTTATTTGCAAGGGTCCAAGACCTAGTGTGGATGCATAAAATGCTTCACAATGCTAGATTAAGGCCTCATTAAGTCCATTTTATCATAAATTAATGCCATGCTAAGAAAATGGTCCTTTTTTCTATGGCACACTACCCTATACATTAGATCCTCAACCCTCATATATTGTTGTCCCTCCTCTTCTTTCCTCTCTATCTCACTTATCCCGCCATCTCTCCCTGCATCCATCCCTCCTTGCCACCCTAATTCCTCCACCATATACCATCAACACTTAAAACCTTAAAAACTCAACCATAAACCCTAAACCCTCTACCCTCCACCCTTAAATCCTCTACCCTCTACCCTCAACTCAATAACCTCAACCCTGAACCCTAATCCTTTGAACCTAATCCCTCAACCTTTAAACCCTTAAACCCAAGTAAACTATCTACCCTAATCCCTCAAACCTAAACCCTCAATCCCTCTACCATCTACCCTCAACCCTTACCCTAATTCCTTAACCCCTATACCCTCTACCCTATACATTCAACCCTCAACCCTAATATCCCAACCCTAAACCCTCAATCATCTACCCAAAACCTTAAACCCTCAACGCTCAACCCTTAAGCCCTAAACCCTTAAACCCTCTACCCTCTACCCTCTAGCCTATACATTAAATCCTCAACCCTAAATTATTAATCCTCAACCCTTAATCCCTCAATCCTCATTGCTCAAACCCTAAACCCTCAACCCCTATAACCTCTACCCTATACATTGGACCATCGACCCTAATCCTTCAACCATATGTACCCTCAACCCTAATCCCTCAACCCTATACCCTAAAAAATCAACCCTATATGTACTCAACCCTTTACCTTCAATTCTCAACCTTCTACCCTATACATTGGATCCTCAACCCTCATATATCTCTATCCCTCCCTCCTCATATCTCCTTCTCCCTATCTCACTTCTCCCTCCATCTCTCCCTCCTTCCATCCCTCCCTCTATACCCTAATCCCTCAACCCTAAACCATCAACCCTTAGCCCTCAACCCTTAAACCCTAAACCATTAAAACATCTACCCTCTAGCCTCAATCTTGATTCCTCAACCCTTAAACCATTAAACCCAAGTAAAATATCTACCATAATCCCTCAACCCTCAACACTTAATCTCTCAACCCTTACACCCTCAACCCTCAACCCTCAACCCTTAAACACGAATTCCTCAACCCCTATATCCTCTACCCTATGCATTTGACCCTCAACCCTAATCCCTCAACCTTATACCATCAATCGTCTACCCTCAACCTTAAACCCTAAACCCTCAACCCTTAATACCTCAACCATAAACCATCAACCCCTATACCCTCTACCCTTTACATTGAACCCTCAACCTAATCCTTCAACCATATACCCTAAAACCGATACCCTAAACCCTCTAACATCAACCCTAAACCCTATAACCCTAAACCAATAAACCTTCTACCCTCTACCCTAAACCCAATACCCTCTACCCTCAACCCTAATCTCTCAACCCTATACCCTCAACCCTATAGGTCTTCTACCCTAATCCATCAACCCTATACCATCAACCCCTATCCATTTCTCTCTATCTATATATCTCACCTCTCTCTCCATCCCTCTCTCCTACCCTCTCTAATTATCTATATCTATCCTCTCCCTCTTTCTACACACCTCTCGCTTAATCAATCCCTATCTACTCTCCCTCACTCTATCTATATCTCTTTATCTCCCTCCCACTACCTCTCCATTAGTCCCTCTCTCTCCCACTCCCTCTCTCTTCCTATCTCTCAAGTCTCTCCCTCTAGCACCCTACTTAGGAAACTCTCTCTCTCTACCTATATAATTCCCTCTCACACCACCCCCTCTCTCTCTTCCTCTCTCTCAGGTCACTCCCTCCCACACCCTCTCCTTCTCTTAGCTATCTCCGTCACAGTCCCTCTCTCTCACCCCCTCTCTTCCCACTCCCTCTCTCACACTCCCTCTCACTACCTATCTCTAAAGTATCTCCCTCTCACCCCCTCACACTCTCAAGTCTCTCTCTTTGGCACCCTACCTACATAACTCTCTCTTTTTTTACCTCTCTCTCTCTCCATCTCTCTCAATTCTCTATCCCTTCCACTCCCTTATCCCTCTCTCCCTCTCTCCCTTTATCCCTTGTACCCTATCTAGCTAAGTCCCTCTCACTCCAAACACTTATCTCCCACTCCATCTCTCTTAGTATCTCCCTTCCACTCCCTCTCCCTCCCTCAAGTATCTCTCACTACTTCTATACCTCTCTCTCTCTCTCTCTCTTAGGTCTCTCCCTCCCACCCTACCTAGAAAGCTCCCTCCCTCTCTTAAAGTTCTCCCTCCCTTTAAAGACCTACATAAATACATACATACATACATACAAGCATACATGTACATATGTAGATACAATCTTATAGACATATAGGCATACATACAAACATACAAATATATAAACATACCATGACCACCAAAAAAGTACACCTTTTACTTGCTTGATTTGGTAATAATTAATGATAAATTGGACTTAATTTCTCCTTGGTCTAGTGTTGTGAGGTGTTTTACACATCCACATCAGGTCTTGGGCATGCTTTAAGCTAAATTAACTTAACTTTTCCCCAATTTAGTGCTCTAAAATGTATTTATTTACACTTCCACATTAAATTTAAGGGGCTTGTAAATCAAGTGGACCTAATCTAGTGTTTTAAAGTGTTTTACACATTCACATGGGATTTAGGGATTTTCTAAGCTAAATAGACCAAATTTTTCCTTAATTTAGTGTTGTGAAGTTTATTTATTTACACTTTCACATTGGATTTTTGACCCTATTGCATTTATGACAGTTATATCATCATTAATAGGCCCCTATGACCCCATATTGTGCATCCCAAGGAATATTTTGATGAAAGACCCAACAATATCAACATATAGAATCAATTTATACATTTCCCAACACTTTAGCTAGCAAAATGGACCTTTTGGGACCCATTTTCTACCTTGGGAAAATGAGTCCCATCCAAGTTGGACTCATTCACCCAAGATGGCGAATGAGTCCCATTTGAGCTATTTTCAAAGTTTGAGCAGGAAAAACTAGGTTTTAACTTTAAGTTTATCCTATGTTAACCTTGGAGATCAAATTAATGGTCACGTGAGTGCATTTCCTATATAAAAAAGCTTCTAAATAATTTTTTTCATCATCCACTTAAGTTGTCAAGTCAAGCACTCAAGAGTTATGCATTTCAAGTCTTTACAAGGTCATCAATGATGAGCTTAAAATATGCTCATAATTTGGATGTTATGATAAACTTTTAATGTCTTTACTTTTGTTATTTCATGGCTGTTTAAAATTTGTTGAAACCTTTTATGGGGATATCCTGTAGCATAATACTTTCATATTCCTGCAGCTCATGGTGTTGACTTGATTGCATTTATTGCCAGTTGACTCCCTAAAATGGCTGGTATATCGTATACAGTTTTTGAATGATGAAGTAGATTTAAAATGTGTGATTAATGAATAGATATCGTGTATGTGCCATACGCCTTTTCTTTCGCATCTGTTACCTTTTGTTTTTCAGGTTGTTGAAGAATGATCGAGTCAAGCGCAGCTGATCTCGGCCTTGCAGTAAAGTCCATTTCCTGCACGACTTCGAGGAAGCTCCGGCGAAGACTCTTTGACCGAAACTATGGGAAAGAATTTTAATGACAGTCAATCTGGAAAGAGTGGAGAGCTAGATTTTATCCAAATTGGGTTGAACGCATAAATTCATTATGAAGTCTATTCCTTGATTCGGGCATATACTTTACTTCCACGTCTTTCTTTGATAGGGTTAGTTAGTTAGTTGCTCTCCTGTTTATAAATAAAGTTCTCCTCCTGCGCGAGAGAGACAGAAGGGAGGATAGTTAGAAAAAGTTAGAAGCATAGTAATAGCATATATTATATAAGAGATAGTATGATAATGAGAAATAGAATCTGTATGATCAAAGACAGAGTTTATTGTTAGTTTCCACATCAATAAAGCAATGTATACCATTCTGTTTTCATGAATAAAGTTCGATGAAGTTCTGAGTTTAGCATCTATGTAATTAGTAGATGCTTGCTAAGGGGGCCCACTTAGTAAGTATCTGTAGCTAGTTAGTTAGTTGTTATTTTCTGTTGATCTTCAGTTAGCTTTCATCTTTGAAGTTTTCATACAAACTCAGTCTTATAATGCTCATGCAGCATAGAGAGTCCATCCCTGTGACTGTTCCTGCAGCATAAGGCCGGTTCATAGTTTGTGTTTCATTCATAGTTGTTATGGTTTCTATCATATTTGAGTTAAAGAATTTTGCATTACCGTTCTGTGGCTTAGATAGAATTTCTTTCCAGTATTATTTCTGCTAAGATTTGACCGAAACTAGTTCCTAGTGCATATATTTTGCCGCGCCATTTAAAGTCTACGTCCCCTGGTTTGACAAGTAAAATGAACGTCCATAGAAAGATATAAGTCATCTGTTGGAATGTCCAATTCCCAAGAAAGGTTTTACTGTGATTTTCATATCCTTTTGTGGGCGCGAGCCAATCAAGATAGCTTTCAAGGTCATTTCTAAGGCATTCAAGAGCAATATTCTTCATCAATTGTTGTAGTAATTCAAGATCCATCATAATGGAAAGGTTATAATTTCATTATTTCACGTTCATGCTTCATTATCTTATTTCATCATTTTGTTTAATTACCTCAAAGGGGTTTGACCAAGACAAACCCCTATTCCTTAACAATCAACATTTTCTCTCTTTCTTTGTGTGATTGCAGATCTACATGCTTTAAAGGCTTGGAGATGATTGAAGAATAGGTTTTAAACTTGTGAGATTCATCTCCCTATTGGGAAGGTCAAAATATTAAAAAAAAGGTTAGTTATAGCCCCAAAAATTAGGGTTTTGGATTTGGACACCTAGAGGAACAAATTGAGCATACAGAGAAGAGTAGATCCAAACTTTGAATTTCCAAAAAAGTCAAATGGGACTCATTTTCCAAGAGTGGTGAATGAGTCCCATTGTAGGTGTTTTTCAAATATTTTTGCAGATTTTGATACCCATTTTCCTGAAAAATTGCTCCAATATAGTTTTACAAAATTGAGACTAATTTTCCAAAAATGTGAAATGAGTCCCGCCAACCTAAAATTTTTCATTTTCAATATTTTAGAGCTCCATTCCATCCCTATCAAGTTTATAGGTGGAAAATTTCTATTTCAAATCTTTTTGTTTTCCTTTGTTCACATTTCTAGATCATTTAGAATTATTTTGCATATTGTGTCATAAAAAAATGTATCCCTAGACATTTTTATGCTTGAGTCCTCCTTATGCTTTTGGCTAGATTTTTCCTTTATTTAATGTTGTAATGTGGTCAACACATTCATATTAGGTCTTGGGTCCTTGAAAATCATTAAGAACTTTATGATTCATTTTAAAAGTGTTTTGAGGTGTTGTAACACATTTTCACACTTTTCTATGATCTTTTTCTTATAATTCACTTAAATGATTCATTTTTATCACTTACCAAGTCTTAATTCAAAGTGTTGTAACAAACTTTCATTCTTTTCTAGGCTTTTCATCAATAATTCAACCCTTTCTTATGTTTAAATGATCCCTTTATATAGTTACTAGCCCTACATAAGTGTATTTTTTAGAATAATCCCATTAAACATCATTTAATACACTTTAATTCCTGACACCCACTTGAATTGCTTAAGTGGGACTAAGTCACCAATAGGGGTGACTTAGTCCTACTTGGCTCAAAATTCTAGAGGGATATTATTCTCTTAACCTTGAGGTTAGCTTGGGATGTTCTATATTTTCGAAATTTTACATAATTGTGTATAAATATAGGGTTTTCTCTCTCATTTTCCAAGCATCCATTCACTCAAGCACTCGAGCAATCACTCAATGAAGAATTTTCAAGCATATTGGAGCTATTGTTTCCACATCTTTAGATTTCTACATCAAGGGTTTGGTGAGTTATGACATTGGATCTTTTTCATTCATTATTCTCTTCTTATTTCATTTGATTTTCAAGGGTTTGATAACTAAACTATGGTTTGACCAGGGAAAACCCCCATTCGCTAATCCTTAACCCTTTTCCCCCTCTTTGCATGTGTTTTTTTTAGGTCTTGTATGAATATTTTTCAAAGAGTAAGGTGTTAAAAGGTGTCATTAATTCATAAAAGGAATTCAAAGTCAAAAAATCCATAAAGGAAGCTTGAAGATCACCTGTAGACATGATTCTATAGATTCAGATTTGATAGCCTATGAAGAATAGTAGTGTAGGTTGGAGACTATAGATTCCTACCCCAAATTTCACAAGATTCAAAGGTGGACTATGTCACCATATTTGGTGAATTAGTCCCATTGCTAGACTTGAAAAGTGTTTTCTGTAGTTTTGCATACCCAGTTTCCTAAAACTTTTTCTAGCAAAGTTTCCCCGAAATAGGACTAAGTCACCCATCTTGGCATAAGTGTCCTAGTTGGCTTCATCAGTGAATTCTGCAAGATTCCAGAGCTCCTTCACATCACATTCTATTTTCTAGGTTCACCTCTTTAGTATTATTCATTTTTGTTATTGTTTGTTTGCATTCTTAGTTCATTTCTACATGTACATCAAAGATGATGATGGCATGAGTAGGTTCCTAAAAATTTTCCTTAATAACCTTGATGATAATGCATCCTTTTATCCATCCACAAAACCACAAGACCTTCCTAATATACCAACTCATGACACATTTAATTACTTGCATCTTGAAACAAATGTTGAACCTAAGTTCCCTACACAAGGTGAATCTAGTTCCTCTAAACAAGAAAAGACACAACCATTCTATGATAATAGAGTAACTAACACTCCTATCAACCTTCATGATACATATGGAAAATGTTTTACTATATTGAGCAAACAAGGATGTGACACAACAACTGAACATGAAATACATCAAATTTTTGAGCAAGTACCAACTAATGAAAACATAAAGGGGATAGGCTATCAAGATCCTCCTTATGACAATAAGCATCTTAGAGAGTATCTAAGGCTTCATGATGATGGCATGGTGATCTTTTATTCTCCCCCTAAATTGAATATCCTTCTTCCTCATGAGCAACCCTTGCATAGTAAAAATGACAAGGATACAAGGATCCCAATGGGTCCTCCTCCTCCTTCAATTCATGAAAACGGTGAATCTAGTAAACACAAATGTCCTTACAAGTTGTAAAACTAAAGTTTCCTCTTCATCCACCACTTGAATGTGAAAGGAAATTCCAAATAATTTTAAACAAAGAACTCATTATATTGCCACCTATGAATAGTTTGGTGATATATCCTAAAGATACCAATGTGCCACATTGTCCATGCCACTGTGTTCTTGTACATCATGGTGATGAGTGTCGTACAATGAAGGAAATACTGAGTAAGTATCACTTTTATGGGAATGAATTCTATATCATAGTCCCATAAAACACTTTCCCACCCCTTCACATGCAATAGTTGTAGAATCTTCCATTCTCACTATTGCATGACCTTTCCCATCACCTACCTCGGCTCATTCTTGTCTTGCACTTAATGGGGGCAAGAAGTTGTTAGCATTTTCCTAGTAATGCAATTGTCCTTGTCCCTTAATTTTTTTTTTCACCTTCCTCTTATACTAAATGAGATTGGGAGGTTGATAACTTGTTAGATGACTCATTGGTATTTCCCTTACTAAGTCGTTTGTGTTTTATTTTTCTTTTCTTTTGTGTGATTGCATGTACATTAATGTGATCTCCCATAATGTTATATTTGATGTTCCCTCTCTCTTTGTGACATTTCTCTATTTGTACCTTTATTCATCTATATGTCATGCATTTCTTTTATCTTTTTAATTTTTTTTCTTTTGTTTCTACCTTCCTTTTGGGGATGACATAAAGCATTGTGATACCCTATGTCTCTTCCATGTTGACCCAAAAGGACTTTTTCTTTTCATTTTTCACTTGCTTGTGTTACCTTTTAGGGATGACACAAGGATTGAGACCAAAATGTCTCCCTCATGTTGACCTAAAAGGATTCTTCATTTTCACTTTTCCTTTTCCTTTTTTCTTTTCACTTTTGTTTGTGTTTTCCTTTTGGAGATGATGTAAATCATTGAGATACCCTATGTATCTTCCATGTTGACTGAAAAGGGTTATTTTTCTTTGATTTCACTCTCTTTGTGTCATTATTCTAGTTCTATGTGTATTTGGGGAATGATGATAGTTTTGAGCTCTTTACAAAACAATGTAGCAACAAATATATTGACCCAAAATCCATAGATCGCTTATGTGTTTGGTGTTTTCATTTTGGGGGAAACCTCTCCGTCTTTCTTTCCTTTTCTTTTCCATGACATAACCTTACTTGGAAACATATGAATTGGCATAGGGATTTCCTATTTGGCTCTCATGTCTTCTTTCTTCTTTGCATTTTTCATTTTCTACTTTAAAGTAATTACTCATAGTACGGTGTTTAGCAATTCCTTTAAAGTGGGGACATACATTGGCATTATTCATTTTGCATTTTTCCTTTTTCTTGGTTCTTAGTGCATCCTTCTTGTTTCATATGATGCATTCATTGATTTGTGTATAACATTGTGTGTGGTTTCCTTCATGAGTGTGATCTATCTTAGCATATTGCATTCCTCTTAGTGGCCTGATGTGATGCATTGCATCCCTTAAGTTGTGAATATTCTATTCTTTGATTGGTCCTCCCTTGGAGACATTAGACACAATGTTCCCTAAGCTAATACCTTGCATGAACTAAGCAATAATCCTTTGAACATATTTTAAATTTTTCATTTGTTATATGGCCACCTTGGATAACAAAAATTGCATGCTTGTGGTGCCATCACATTTTTCCATGAGTTCTAAGAATACAAATATTTTCTTGTTACATGAAGCTCAAAAATTCATTTTCTTTTATGTCACCTTATTAATGTTATCTAGAGGTATAACTTTGGTATGGTTGAGTGGGAATCCCATTATGAGGCATGACTTTCCCCATAGCCACCTGCGTGTGTGTGAGTGAATACCAACCATGAGTGTATGTTTCTCATCTCTTAGGAATTATCACCTAGTAGAGAACCATGAGTTTTGTCACCTTAGAGAGAGTATGCATCTTCTTTTTCTAGAAAAACAACCTAGATCTGATCCACAATGGGCTGGAGAAATGATCAAAGCTTGATCCCGTTATCTCTCTCTTTTCTTTCTCTTTCATCACTTTTAGGTGTGTCCCTTTGTACTCATGTTAGTTTTTCAATGTGATCTTGATCCTGGGGTCCTTCTCACCCCTCTTGATTGTTGTCTTATCTTTCTAAGCATAAGTGCACTTGAATCCCTCTTGATATGAAATTTTGGCTTCATTAGTGTGAGTTTGAAGCAAGTTCATCCTCTCACTAAAGTGGGGGATAAATGTGTTGCAAAAAATGTATCCCTAGAAATTTTTATGCTCATTTTAGTCCTCCTTGTGCTTTTGTCTTTATTTTTCCTTGATTTAATGTTGTAATGTGGTCAAAACATTCACATTAGATCTTGGGTCCTTAAAAAACATTAAGAACTTTATGATTCCTTGAAAAGTGTTGTGAGGTGTTGTAACAAATTTTCACACTTTCCTATGATATTTTTATTATAATTCACTTAAATGATTCTTTTTTATCACTTACCAATTCTTATTTCAAAGTGTTGTAAAGTTTTATAACAAACTTTCACACTTTTCTAGGCTTGTCATCAATTATTCAACCCTTATGTTTAAATCACCCCTTTATACACTTACCGACCCTACTTAAGTGTATTTTTGAGAATCATCCCATTGAACATCATCTAGTACAATATAATTCCTAACAACCACTTAAATTGCTTAAGTAGGAATAAGTCACCAATAGGGGCGACTTAGTCCTACTTGGCTTTAAAATAACATTATTCCAAAATTATGGTAGAATATTATTCTCTTAACCTTGAGGTTGGCCTGTGGTGTATTTTTGGGAAATTTTACATAATTGTGTATAAATATACGGGTTTCTCTCTCATTTTAATCCCCATTCATTTTGCAAGTATCCATTCACTCAAGCACTCAAGAAATCACTCAATCAAGCATTTTCAAGAATATTGGAGTTTTCGTTTGCACATCTTCATATTTCTACATCAAGGGTTTGGTGAGTTGTGGCATTGAATGTTGTTCATTCATCATTCTCTTCTTATTTCATTTCATTTTCAAGGGTTTGATTACCAAACCAGGATTTGACCAAGACAAACCTCTATTCTTTAACCCTTAACCATTATTCCCCTCTTTGCATGTGTGTTTTTTAAGTCTTGTATGCAAAATTTTCAAAGAGTAAGGTGTTAAAAGGTGTAATTAATTAATATAAGGTATTCAAAGTCAACAAAAACCTAAAAGAAGCTTGTAGATCACCTAAAAAATTGATTTTGTAGATTCAGATCTCGCAGCCTATCAGGAATAGCATTATCGGATGGAGACTACAAATTCCTACCCCAAATTTCCCAAGATTCCAAGGTAGACTAAGTCACCATATGTTAAAAATTAGTCCCACTACGAGGCCTGAAAATGATTTCTATAGTTTTGGATATCTAGTTTCCTTAAACCTATTTCGACAGAGTTTCCCCAAAAGAGGACTAAGTCACCTAGCTTGGTGTAAGTGTCCCAGTTGGCTTCATCAGTGAACTCTATAGGATTCTAGAGCTCCTCAACATCACATTCTAGTTTCTAGGTACACCTTTTCAGTATTATTCATTTTTGTTATTATTTGTTTGTATTCTTAGATCATTTCTGCATACATCTTTATGTTTTCACCCAACTTATATATCTTTAGTTTTCATGCAATAATTGATCTATTCTATCATTTTATTTCATTTACAACATTACATTTAGGAATATTTTAATCATACTTTCATATATATTGAGTGAACCTCATAGATTTTTAGGATTCCTCTCTCCTTAAATTAGGTGCAAAACCCTAGAAATGTAAGAGAGTGCTTATAACCACAAAAAAATTACGGTTCACATATCACACTCTATTTTCCAACATTTTGTATTTTCCAATTTTACACCTGGTGGTGAACCCATTTTCTAATCCTAAACCTTATCCTAGGATATCTTATTGCTAGATCTTTTCCATCGTTTACTGGGTGAAGATCTCTATGGCGTCCTTGAGTGTGGTGAGTGTGAAATTGGATCTCTCTCTTTGTACCCCATTTGGTCAAGGTGTAGAAGCATCAAAATTTACATTGAACACACATGCATTCAATAGAGTAGCATTTAACATAAATAAATACATAACATGAGTGTGCTATAATGCACTTGTGTTATGTCTTGCTAGACATGTCCTGCACAAATGCAAAAACCATGTCAAAACTAGGATATACCATGAGCACATTATAACACGATCAGGTTATATCTTGCTTTGGGAATCCCCAAGCCTTGGGCTTGGTATTTTCCTTGGAATACCAAACCAAAGGCTTGGAGGGCATACTTAACAACCATAAACATGTTTTTACAAATTCTACAATTGATATTTCACGTAATCAAGTTCATACTCACCATCAAGATTGCATGTGTTTTAATGTCAAAGAAATTAAACACCTGGATAATGTTAGGTTCTCTCTTAGCTATCCAACGATATAATTTTTTTACTTTTTGACAATTTTAATCCTTTGATCTATAATTTCATTTGTTTGTGTCTCATTTTTGGGAGAAAGTAGTGTTTGGTTTTTTTTTTTTTGTTATAAACTAACCGTTCATCAAAATTTCAAATAAATTACATTTTTAGAAACTAGACTCCATTCTACAAATATTAAAAAAAAGTCCTTTTAGTTTTCAAAATTTTTATGGGTAGCATGGTCAAAACTATGTTTTTCAAGAAGTGTCCACTTTGAAAATTAGTAAAAAAAAAATTTTATTAAAAAATTATCAAAAAAAATGTGCATAAACTAGACACTGTTAGCTAATTTCTCACCAAAGCAATTTTAAAAATGCTAAAAAAAAGTTCATCTTGGTACTTTCCCACAAAAGTTGCTATGTTATGTTTTTTTGACAATGGGTCCCTCTTTTGAACCCCTTAATTTCAACCATTTTCAAAATAAATTAGTAGTTAGAAAGTAGACTCGAAGCACTACGATCCTTGTTTTTGAAATTAGTGTGAGTTTGACATAGTGTCATCCTCACTAAAGTAGGAGAAAAATATAGTAAAAGAAAAAGTATCTTTTCTCCTTACATGATTTGGGAATAATTGTCATTGAATTAACCTATTTTTTCCTAGTTTTAATGTTGTAATGTGTTATAACACATTCACATTCATCTTGGGATCTCTTTTAATAAAATAAACTTAATGTGTAACTTATTTAAGTGTTGTAACTAAATTTCACATTTATCTAGGGTCCTCTTAATTAATTATGGTTAATTAGAGTTAATTAGCCCCTTTAATTCAAATTTAAGCCCTACTTATGACACCCCCCAAAGATCTATCCCGGAACCCATAATTCAAGTTGTATAACATTTAATTGGAAAAAAATAAAGGTCCTAGAAATTGGTGCTAGGACCCATTCACTCTAGGTGGCAAATGGGTCCTCCTATATGACCCCCTTTTATTAGTAGACTCTACATGGGGTTCTAGTGATCTTTCATCCCCTAAAGGAATGGTCCTAGAAAATAGTGCCATGAGCCATTCACCATAGGCACTGGCGAATGGGTCCTCCCTGAATGAGGACCCCCTTTTTTAATTTCATTGTGGTAGGAATCTAATAATTTTTATCTCTAGATATGGTGTCAGCTTAATTTTTGGGTTAATATCCTAATTAAGTATAAATAAAGGGTTTATTCACATAGTTTCATCCCATATTTTTATGAGCACTCAAGAGTACATTCACAACAACATTATAGAGCATCAAAAGAGAATTTTCAAAGGCATTTCATGGTATATTATAAAGAGTTTATTGTAGAAATTCAAGATCATTTCATAATGTCAAGGGTTTAGTGCATTCATTCATGTTGTTGAGCTAAGAAAGTTGATGTAGCATTGAAGATCTATTGAAAAAATTGTTCACATCATATTCAAGGATCAAATATCTGCATTCTTCATGGCCACTTCATGCTAGTTTGTAGATTTTCACTCCAAGACATCTTACAAGGTATCTACAGTGCATCATATATTTCATGTGTCCTACTTCAATTTCATCATCTCATTGTTTGGTTTAATTACCTACAAGGAGTTTGAATTATGAAAACCACTATTCACTAACAATTAAAAAGTTTTACTTCACTTGAGTGTGTGTTTGAAGATTTACAGGTTGAAGATTAAGTTGAGAAAAATACTAGAGAAAAATTGTTAGTTGTCGAGTTGAAAAGTTGACCTTTATAGTTACAGAACAAAGAATTGAAGATACAAAAATAAGTGAAATTTTTTGGGAGCTAACATCTGAGAATATGAGAGTGTAGACATCAAGGGAAGCTACCCATATCTTAGTTTCAAGAACCCTAATAGGGACCCATTCACCACTAAAGGCGAATGCGTCATTTGTACCTTAAAAATAGGCTTCTTGTAGCAAGGCACACACCTCTTTTAGCTCTAAAAACTCTCCTCATAGTTGCTATAATAGTTAGGGCCAATTTCTGATCATTATTTGCATCTTTTGACCCTCATAATTACATCAAATTATAATGATTTTTGGTGGTAAATTCTAGTGGTTTACCTTGATTTTTATAAGCCCTTATTTTTCACCATCAATTAGTTTCTTGATAGAACTCATGCACAAGTAAGAATTCCTCAATGATCACATTCTCTCCACATACTAGATCAATTAATATCTAATTGGTGGGAATGTCATTGATTTGACTGACTATGTAAAGAGGATCATCAGGTGCACTTATAGTTATATCTTTAGAGGAGAAATAAATGTCAAGAGGCTTTTTAGTTCAGCCCTTATGAGGTTGAGTTTCAATCAACGTAATCAAACCTCAACATTTTGTTTAATACTATCAATAGGACCTTGTTCAATAATATCCATGTCATCATCAGTGTCAACATTAATCACATCATTCTTCTTAGTTTCAATAGTATTGAAAAATGAAATGTTATGATTTGACATAGGGTTGGTAAATTTTTTCATATTTTGGTTAGGAGGGTCAACAAAATTATTTCCTTGATCATTAACACCTCTAGTTTGAAGCCGATTGGAATCAATCAAGTCTTGCACACGATGTTTAAGACACTTACAATGTGTCATGTGATGTCCATTTTTTTGGTGATAATGGCAATAAGAATTTAATCTGAAGATCAGAGGTAGAGGATTATTAGGATTGGGAGATTTTATGTCGATTTGGAATAAAGCATTTGGTAGCATGAAATAAAGTCAGTGAATTTTTCATCATCCTTTTTCTCACATCTCATGAAATCAACTAAAGTCATATTAGGAGTCATGTGCACTTGTAAATGGTTTATAAAGGCCTCAAAAATTTTATTTAATGAATGAATTGACTTGTTTAGTAATGAGGAAAACCATTCTAAAGTGGTATCTTTCAAGGACCTAGGTAAAAGCTTAGCCAAGAGCTTATCCTGAAGGGAAAAATCACTACATAAGGCAATATAAGCGAAAACATGGTTAGAAGGGTCTCCTTCCACCCCATATTTCTCAAACATAGGAATCTCTAGACCTTGTCTATCAACATTCTTAATATATCTAAGGATAAGGGATTTATTTTGCATAGTATGTAGGTTGGCCATTTTGATTTTGGTTTGTGGTGGAATTTTTTTTTGAAGCTATGATTTTTTTTGCAAAATTTGGTTGAGAGTGGCATCATTGGTTGTATTTTGAGATGGAGGTGAATATGGTGGAGGTGTATATGTGTTTGAGGGAGAAGTGAATGGGATTCTTATAGGAGGTATAGTGGTAGGAGATATTACGTGTGACACCACAAAGGTACTAGGAATGATAGAGGAAATACCCAAGGTAGGAATGACATTACTAGTAGGTTGCATTGTTGTTGTAACTTGAGGGTTGGTATAGGTAGGAATAGAGGCAATGTTTTTGAGAGGGGGAATTTGAGTCCCTCCTTGACTTTGTGTATTGTTCAAAGGTAAAGAAAAACTAGTCATTGAGGTAAGAGGTTTTTCTAAAATCTAAACTAGGTTGTGTGCAGGTTCTATTCCTTCCTCACTTTCAATCATACGATGTATGTTATCTATGGTAGTGATAGTAGTGGTTGAAATATTTTTAGTACTTAGTTGATGTTGTAGGTTTTATAAGCCTACATGGATTTGGATTATATTTTCTTGTGGAATACTAGCAACCATTTTTTCAACACTTGTCACACTACTTGAAGGAAAAAAATTGTTTAGGGTATGGTCCTTACCTAGTGAACTAGTGTCAACACTAGGAGTGAAAGAGTTAGATAACTCAAGATTTATAATGATTGTGCTATTGTGGGATGAAATGAGTTTCAAAATTCATCACACTATAGCATTATCAGTAGGATACCAAGTAGTAAAGATCATGCAAAGGACAATTAATGAATGCAAGATAAATTCTATTATCTATTTTTTATTCAAATGAAATTAAGCTATATGTAATGAAATGAATGAAATAGGAACTCATTAAACTGAAATAGAAATCTAATAGCAACAAACATAAACCCAAAAAATAGGTTTTCAATGTCATAAGATGTAGATTTAAATATAATATGAGACTAAATGTCCTAGAGGGACATATGAGTCCCAATTAGGGTTTTTCAAGGGTTTGAATGTTGTAAGATAGTCCACATAGAATGCCCAAAAATAATTTTGTCTAGACTAAGTGAAATTATATATTTTAAGTAAATTTCAATGATCCAAGATGCAAAAATGTAACTATATGCACTTTCACTAATGCAATATTTAGAAACCCTAGATGCAAATTAAATTATACAAGACCTAATGAAAAGTTAATGTAAGCTAGATCTAGGACTATTATGCACTCTAAATCAAAAAAGTAAAGTGTTTTAAAGGTTGGGTTCACCAAAATAATATGATTGGAAATAGGGTTCTCTACCTTTTAGGAGATGGAACACAAAGAAGTTTTTTGAGGATCTTTCCGCATATTTCCTTAAAATTTCAATTAAGGAAACCTTAAAGATATCAATCTAGGGATGGAAAGATGGAAAGGGATATACAATAAGGTGTCCTATGGTGTGATTAAACACAATAAGTGGGTTTATCACCAAGGAAAATCTTGGAAAGACAAGAAATGTAAATGACATGTACAACCTAATGATGTGATCTAGAAAATGAATTCAAATAAAAATAATAAACTAGAGATAAATAGAGGTGCACTTGGAAAGTTGAAGAGGCTCATCCAATGAGATCTAAAATCTTGAAAATCTAACTTTTAAAGAACATTAGGACTCATATGCTAGTAAGGGTGATTTATTGCCATTTGAGGATTTTAGGCCCAAATGGGAATATTGAACTACTAAACTAGGGTCTATAGAAAATTCTTGAAATATGGTATATTGGGACTCATATGCCACAAGTCGTGATTTAGTCCTAGTATTAGGGTTGATCTAAAACTTTGATATCTTCTAATGTTCTCCTATAGCCTCTCTCCTATCAAATTTTTGAGTCTAAAACAATAAATTGCAACTTGCAAGTGACTTTGTATGATCTTGCAATGTAGATGACAACTTTGAAAACTTGAAAATTTTTCTCCAATCTTGCTCTTCAATGGATATTAAATCTAGATCTATGAATAATACATCAAACAAAAGGAAAAATGTTGTTTTGTTAGTGGATAGGGGTTTTCCTTGGTCAAACTGCATTTTGGTAATCAAACTTTGAAATGAAATCCAATAGAAAGGAGGAATGATGAATGAAAAAATATGATATATTGCAAATCACAAAACCTTTGGAATAAAGGTTGCACTCTTGTAAGTAATGTATAGCATCAATGAAGATCTTGACACTCGATTGAATGGTATAGATCTTGACTTGAATGGTTGCTTGAATCGTAAGAACCTGCATTGCAAATGTTATATAAAAAAAAAACACGATGCATCATGACTTTGACATGATGCTTGAATCTTGAATAATGATCTAAAGTTCTTGATAATAACTCTTTAATACTCTTGAATGCTATTTTAAGCTCTCTTATGATAACTTGATGAATTGTAAGCTTGTTAGGTCACTTGATTGCTTTGTTAGGAGAAAATATGTGAAATAGCCTTGTATTTATGCTTGTTTATGCCAAAATTTCTGAAATTACATTACAAGATGGCATTATATCTAAGAGAATAAAATATTTCCAAGAATTTGAATTAAAAATAGGTCAAAGCTAAGTGGGACTCATATACTAGTTGGAGCATATGAGTCCCAATAGGCTAATATTGGGATGTAAATTTCAATGAAGGTTACATTTTATGTGAAACTCAAATCCAAGCCCCAAAAATTAGGTGGGACCCATACACCCAAGGTGGAATATGAGTCTTAGATCACTAAATATAGGCCATACAATTTAAAATCATGAATTATGATTGGTATTTTATTAATTTTCAAGATTATCCTCAGAATGATGCATTAAATAAGGCTTTTGGATGCAAAATAGAGCCAAATAAGGCATAAAGAAGCCCAAGTTTAGCAGGGAGGGCCCAAAAAAGTGTGAAAATGTAGAGGAATACATTTTCCTACACTAAAACCATAGTAAGACCTAACACTACTAGTTCCATTAACCTTTCTATAATGTGGGGGAATGAAAACACAAAACATAAAACTAACTAGTGATACCATGTGGCTATGATTCAATGTAAGCAAGCAAGGAGTTATTACAATTCTAGTTAGCATAAATAAATTGGAAGATCATCCAAAAAGTTGTTGATAGAGGAGAATATTTTCATTGAGATGACCAAACACCTCCTCCAGATAATAAATATACTTTCTTTCCAATTCAAATCCTGGTTTGATAATTGTCACACGTCTTCTCCGCCATACATTGAGATAGTTTCCTATGCTTTGAAAGCTATCATAGTCAATGGATAACCAAACATATGGCTATGAGGAATTGTTAGGATCAGTCAAACCATCTTTCATGCCCTTATAAACAATTTTCACCATTAATAGGAAAAATCAGCTCAATGAATCTCACATAAGGAAATGCCTTCAACATAAACATTTTAAGGCTATAAAACATGATCTATAAAAAGTTAGCTTATACTTAAAAATAATAATTTGACATGAACTTATGAGTTTACAGTATATCTAAGAGTATTTATTTATATGAATTGCAAGTAATGGAATGATTGAATAGCCTATCCACATTAATAATGGTTCTATAAGTAAAATTTAGCATTGGCATGCTTGTTTTTATTGTTAACCTTTACATGGAGTATTTTGACTAGTTAAACATAAAATCCTTAACCATCAAGTCAATATAATGGAAGCATTATATTAATGATACAAATCTATGTTGGGCTCATGGTATTGATCAACTAGAACTTTTCCACTCTCACCTAGACAACTTAGTCGATTCCATTCAATTCACTAAAGAACTTGAGTCCAACAACCAACTTCCCTTCCTTGATATCCTCATCCTTAGATAAAAGATGACTCCCTTTGTTGCTAGGTCTATAGGAAATCCACACAAAATCACATGTTCCTCAATAGGTTGAATCACATGTGCCTTAATAGGTTGAATTTCATGTGCATAATGTGATCCCCTATGTTGCTCTATTTGACGTCTCTCTCGATTTGTGACATTCCTCTATTTGTGCCTGCATTCTTCTCTATGTCATAAATATTTTCCTTTATCTTTTCCTTTTTCTTGTGTTTTATTTTTAAGGATGATGCAAGGTTTCAAGACATTTAGGTCTCTTTGATGCTCACCCAAAATAATTTCCTTTATCTCTTTCATTTTCCTTGTGTTTTCCTTTTGGGGATGACACAAAGAATCAAGACATTTAGGTCTCTTCCATGTTGAACTAAAAGGATTTTATTTGTTTTCACTCTCTTTGTATCATTCTTCCTCTTCCACGAGCATTTGGGGAATGACGATAGTTTCGAGCTCTCTAGAAACATTGTTGCAAAGACAAACTGACCTCAAATCAATGAATCCCTCATGTCTTTAGAGTTTCATTTTGGGGGAAACCCTTCCCCTTTTCATGACATAGCTTTATTTGGAAACATATGACATGGCATAGGGATTTCCAAATAAGCTCTCATGTCCTCTTTATTGTTAGCATTTATCATTTTCTACTTTAAAGTAATTGCTCATAGCATGGTGTTTAGCAATTTCTTTGAAGTGGGGGCATACATTGGAATCATTCCTTTACATTTCATGTTTCATTGTGCATTTTTCTTCATGTGATCCATCTTTCTCTTTGTGGTGACATTAGGTGTGATGTCCTTTAATAGGGTGATCTCTCTTAGCATATTATATTCCTCTTAGTGGCTTGATGTAACATATTTCATCCCCTAAGTTGTGAATCTTCTATTCTTTGATTGGTCCTCTCTTGGAGACATTAGGCATGATATTACATAAGTTAAGACCTTACATAAACTAAGAAAGACTCCTTTGAATGTACTTTATACTATTTAACATTTACAAAATCTGTTATATGGTCACCTTGCATAACACATGATGGAACCTTCAAATTTGCAAAATTTGAAGTGTCCATGATGAATATTTTCTTTGCACACTCAAAAATGCAACTAAAAAATCTGCCCTAGTGACCTACTTTGGAAGATCATAATTTAGAGCCAGTTGACTTTCATTCCAAATCCCTTGGTAGGTCTATTCATTTGACATATGTGAACATGTATGTCTGATTTCAGCTTCTCATGATGAGTTTTGATAAGGTTTTAAAGCACAAAGCTAGAGGGTTTTGGGACTATTTTTTTGTTTGTAAACTCTTAGTCTTGTGAAGTGGCCTCTTGTTCATATTGATAATTCAGAACTAGATGATCGTCATGGAAAATGGATTGGTTCTTTGCATTCCCCTCCTATTCATATGCTCCATGGTTTGGTTTCAGAGTCTCAAGATTAGATTTGATATTTTTACCAAGTCAAAAGTAAATGCAATTTGTTCTATTTTTATGTCTCCATTTCCAGAATGTTTCAAGGAGGTGAAGTTTGACCCTTAATATCTTCTCAAGAATATGGATTGAAGGAAATCCCTCTTGTACACATAGTCAAGGGACCTAAATGATTTAGTGTTTCTAGTGGTAACTTCACAAGAGGTGATTTGATAATTTTTCAAGGAGGTGACCTGGGGAGCCTTAATTGGTTTTAACATGTCTAAATGCAGAAAAGTATGAGTGAGCCACTTTTTCCATTAATATATTACGCCTTAGGATGAAATTTTCCAGGATGTTTGTTGAAATGAGTTTTGGGTTCAAATTTCTACATGGTTGCTCAGTTTTAGGCTCCTACGATGAGTTTTGACATGGGTCATTTAATTGTCTTTTGACTGCGATAGGGCCAAAATTGGTGTTTTGGAAACTTTCAAATTTTGCAATTCTAAAGGCAACACATTTCTCATTTCTGTCTAAAACCTCTCCACTGCCATTTTCATTAAAAAAGGGTCATATGATCTATTATTTTAATGCATTTTAGTTGCGACAAAGGCATCCTATAGGCCAATTTACAAAGGAGGTCCTAGAAATATTTCGGAAATGCAAATTTTGAGAAAATTGGTTTTGTTGTAAGTAATTATAATGTACCTACAAAAAATTTCGTGGCTCTAGGTGTCCCAATTTTGCCATAATGAATTTCCTCTATTTTAGGTGAAATTAAAAATTGTTATATTTCCTCAAGTTGTAAAACATAATATTTTAAATATTTTAAATATTTTAAATGTTATCAAAAGAAAAATTTACACGTGAATTGATGAATTAGGGAATATTTCAATTTTTAATACTTTATAAAGTTTCAAACTTTATAAGCTTTTCTTTATGACAACTTCCCCACCAGCCCGTGGAAGCCCTTGTTGGTGACAACAAGTGCTCACGAGGAAGCAAGGATTGGTTAGAAGGTTTGGGTGCAATAAAATATTCATGTGAAGGAACTTTATTGCCAATTTTGAGGAAATATAATATTGTGCAAAGACTTTGTAAGGTTCAAATTTTATTAAAGTCTTTCTCCCCACTAGCCCATGAAGGTTAATGCTGACAACAACAGAGGATGGAGGGGAAGCAGGAGAATGTTGGGAGGATGATTTTGATTTGAAATCTCTATTGCAGTAAAGATTGAAGTGTTTCTTTTGCCATGGATGTTCCTCTGAGGTCTTTTGGGCTGGATTGAAACAAATTTTTGCTTGACGAAGGTTGCTATCACGCTTTTGAGCTTCCAAGCATCTTTTGGGGGTGTTTTGGAGCTCAAAATTGTTGTTCCATGCTCTGAATTCATTCCTTGATCATTCCTAATGCTTGGGTAGAGTTTTTAAGCATGTTTGGAATGAATTTTGTGTACCTATAGTGATCAAAATGCCCCTACACTGTAAAAAACGACCCAGTTATGATAAACATATGAACATGAAGCTTTCCCTGCTTGCCTCTGGAGACAAATGGTGAATTTAGCAAAGGATGGTGGGTAAGCGAGGATGATTTTTTTAAAAAATGTAATATTTTTAGCATTATTTTATGAAGCCTTCCTTTGCAATGAAAATATTTTATTCTAGGCTTTATAAAGTGTTGCCTACTAGCCTGTGTGTTTTGTTGTTGTTATCACAAGAATGAAATAGAGAGTGAGGATTAGTAGGAAGGTTTTGGTGGGCTTGGGGTAAAACATAAAGATCATTAAAATATAAAATGGGTTGTGGGAATTTAAAGTGAAATATTTGAAGGATGCATGGGTAAAATATATTACATAGCTCAGATAAAATGATTAAAAACTTCACCATTTAAAATGAAATATTTTTAAATGTAAAATTCACAATGAAGTGCAGCCCATGGAAATGAATTTTAAATTTCATGGGTAAAATTTAAGTGTAGCCAAAGTTAAAACATTAAAAGCCTCCATTGAAACTTTTAATATTCTTTGTTACTGGGAATCAAAAAGTGAAGGATGGGTGAAATATTTTATATTGCCTGATGCAAAAATATTATTAATTGTGTTCATTATAAAAGTTATAATATTTTATTTGTTGGAGATGGAAATGTAAAGTGGAGAAAAGTTAAAGGTCGAGGAATAAAAGGGCTTTCATGGGAAAGGAAACACAATTTTCATGTTGCAGGGTAAGAATGGAAGAGGAGATGAAGTCTTTCACAAGAAAAGTAGTTTGTTGTTGTTGGGAAACTAATTTTAAAGAGGACTAGTAAAATAGCATGGTAAATGAACAGGTGAATTTTTTTTTTCTACAATAGATGAAGGTGAGTAAAATATTTATCATGAAGGGCTTCTATTCTTTTATAAAAAAATATTTTCAATTGAAGGGTTTAGATGAATGATGGCTCATCATGATGGGAACATTTTTTTGTTTGAGGGAAAGTAAATGCAAGAGGCATGAACCAAAGTGTAGATCAATTTTTTTTCAAGTGATGGAGGCAGTTACTGATCAATAGAGAAGAATGTGACAAATGCCTACTGAAGAATCCCACTTAGGGTTTTTGTATTTTCTTTAAGTGTATCCTTCCTAATTCTTTCTAGAAGATTAGTTCACTTCTTTTTTCTCATGGGAAAGAATTTTTTGTAACAAGGTCTCAAATGTATAATGTTGATTTTAGGTTTTTGAAGTTTTCTAAGTCATGTAAATGAAGAATTTATTCACAACATTTTTATATTTACATATAAATGATCATATATTATGAGTTGGTT
>VDFB02000017.1:338000838-338060023 GCA_007258455.2 Sequoia sempervirens
AAATTTTAGTTCGATCTGTAGTCCTATGACAAAAGCAATGAGAGTAGATAGGAAGGATTTTAGATGGAAATCTAGAGTAGATCAAAGTTTTGAGTTGTTGAACCAGAAGGTGACTGACCAACCTATGTTGGATTTACCAGCTTTCAATAAGGTATTTCAAGTAAACTGTGATGCAAGTGGAAATGCAATTGAAGCAATGTTGAGTCAAGAGGGAAGACCTGTAGCTTATTTTGGTGAGAAGTTGAATTATGCTAGGAGGGAATATTCAGTGTATGGTTAGGAATTGTATGCCATAGCTAAAGCCTTGAAAAATTGGATAAATTACTTGTTTCCTAAGGAGTTTTTGTTGTATACACATCATCAAGCATTGTAATATTTGAACAGTTGGGGTAATTTGAATTAGAGGCACATGAGATGGGTAGAGTTCTTGTAGAGTTATACTTTTTTTTTAAGCATAGGAGTGGAAAGTCAAATAGAGTTGTCGATTCTTTGAGTAGGAGGAGGAATTTATTGACAGAGATGAGAGTGGAGGTATTAGGCTTTGATGAATTGAAGAACTTGTCTGAAGAATTTTTTTTTTATATAGAACCTTGGAGATATTGTAAAGAAACTATTTCAGAGGATAGAAGTTAGTGGTTAGATTATTTCATTCAGAAGGATATGTTGTTCAGAGATAATCAGTTGTGTATACCTCATATTTTAATGAGGGATAACCTGGTGAAGGAAAAGCATAGTGGAGGAATGCTAGGACATTTTGGAGTTGATAAGACTATGGCATTGGTGAGTGAGAGATACTTTTGGCCATAGATTTATAAGGATGTTAGGAGATTTGTGTAGAGTTGTAGAGTTTGTCAAGTTGTGAAGGGGAGTAGTCAGAATGTTGGATTGTATAAGTCTATATTAGTTTTTGAGAGACCTTGGAAGGATATCAATATGGATTTCATAATTGGTTTTTGGAAGACACAAAGGGGTAATGATTCTATATTTGTGGTGGTAGATATATTTTCTAAGATGGAACATTCCATACCTTGTAAAAAGACAATATATGTAGTACATGTAGTATAATTTTTTTTCAAAGAGGTGGTTAGATTGCGTGGGTTACCTAGAAGTATTGTTTCAAATAGAGATGTGAAGTTTGTTGGTTACTTTTGGAGGACACTTTGGAAGAAGTTGAATATAGATTTGAAGTTCATTTCTACTTTTCAGCCATTGACTGATGGACAAAAAAAGGTAGTAAATAGAATTTTGGGGAATTTGTTGAGATGTTTGGTTGGAGAGAAGACTAGAAGTTGGGATTTAGTCCTTGCACAAGTCAAGTTTGCGTACAATAATTCAGTGAACAATAGTATAGGAAAGAAACCTTTTGAGATTGTTATTGGAGTTCATCCTAGAGGTATATTAGAGTTGAGAGACATTAGTATGAAAGATAAGAGGAGTGAAAAAGTAGAAGAATTTGTAGAACACATGAAGAAAATGCATGCTCAAGTGAAAAAGTAGTTGGAAGACATGAACTAGAAGTATAAGGAGAAAGAAAATGAAAAGAGGAGACATAAATAATTTGAAGTTGGAGATGAAGTGATGGTATATTTGAGGAATGAAATATTTTTTGTTGGAACATACAACAAGCTGAAAATGAGGAAGTTTGAACCTTGTAAGATCTTGAAGAAATTTGATTCAGGAAATGCATATGAAGTGGAGCTACCGAATGGCATGGGTATATCACCTATATTCAACATTGTAGATCTATATCAGTATCATGAAATAGAATTCAGTGAAGACAATAAAGAAAATTTGGAAATCATTTTTCTAAATAGTAGCTAGATGAGATTGAAGAGATTTTGGATGTTAGAGATGGGAGGAAGACTTTTGGAAGAAAATACAAAAAATATCTCATTAAGTGGAAAGTTAGACCAGTTGATGATTCTTCATGGATTTGTCACATTGAGGTAGATCATATTTTTTTTCCTTTGGCCCTAGAAAAGTGATGCAATCACTTTTGAATAACCTTGAATGTCTGATGTAGGAGCATCCTTGGTTCTTGGAAATCTTGCATCAACCAAAAATATTTTTCTTTCATTTTTCTATTCTTATTCTGTTCTTGCTCAATTCGTGTTGATGGATTCATCATCTTTTCTCACTAGACCCTATGGATCTTTGTGTATATCTTGGACATGTTAATTTTCCTTATTATAAGATTTGAGCATTATGGGATCCTTTTTCATTAAGTTATCACTTCTAAAATCTCTTGGCAGCTTCTTGAGCCAATACCAAAATAATTTCAAACTTTTCAACTAGTTTGATCATTCCAGACTATCCCCGTAACTTGTAGATCTTAATGGTATGATTTTAATTGCTCCATGGGGTGTTCCTGACCTTTAGTATACACCCATACTTCATCTTACAAACCTATGGAAGATAAATTCAAACTTGAGGCCAACCTATTCTTGTACACATTATGTTTTCCTCATTGGAGAATGTAATGATCTTTTGGGCCAACACAAATGTTTCCAAAATTGTGGATATGATACAAATCTTGTAATCAATCATTAGAATGGTAGTGATCAAGTTTTAGTTGATTTATTAGATTGAGATAGATTCAATTGTAATATTTAGCTCGTACATAAGAGGATGTTAGAATATTTTATATTTTATTAGGTTCATGAGCTAAATTTGTAAGCCTAGATGCTGCCAACTGAATGTAACTAGAATATTTGCATCTACATTTTCCTCCATATCATGTGTTTCTTTCGTTGTGTTACTCTATCTGCATAGTTTAAATTGTTCTCTTTGAGGAATCTCCTATCGTGGCTATGCCAAAGGTTAGCCTGTGATGTTGTATATTCAATAAATTATGGAAAAATTGTGTATAGATAAGATATTTTCTATTTATTTTAACCCCCAATTCATTCAAGCATTCAAATCCATCAAATAATTCAAGCATTTCTAATAATTCAATCAAGTATTCTCAAGCCTCTTGGAGTAGCCATTTGCATATCTTCAAATTTTAACATCAAGGGTTTGGTGAGTTGTGACATTGCATGTTATTTATTCATCATTGTCTTTGCATTTTATTTCATTTTCAATGGTTTGACTACCAAACTAGGATTTGACCAAGCCAAACCCCTATACTCTAACCATTAACACTTTTTCCCCTATTTGCATGTGTGTTTTGTAGGTCTTGTATGCAAATTTTCCAAAGAGTTAGGTGTTAAAAAGTTTCATCAAATTTTAAAGATCATTCAAAGTCAAAAAATTCCTAATTGAAGCTTGAAGAACACTTTCCTATCAAATTTTCTAGTTTTAGATCTAATAACCTATCAGGGAGAGAAGTGTAGATTAGGACCCACAAATTTGACCTTTGAGTTTTCAAAATTCTATAGGTGGACTAAATTCTCATCTATGGAAAATAATTCCAACTAATAGACCTAAAAAAGTACTTTATGAAGTTCTATGTTCTCAACATCCTGAAACCTATTCTGGTAGATTTTACCAAAAACATGACTAATTTTCCATCTATGGAAAAAGAGTCCTAGTGGGATTTATCAATAATTTATGTAGCTTTCCAGAGCTCCTCCATATTAGTTTCCAACCTCTAGGTGCACCTCGCTAGTTTAATTAAATTTTGTTTGTGTTTGTTTATGTTTCTAGGTATTTTTGTATACCTCATTGTGTTTTCAAACACTTCATATTTCTTTAGTTTTGCATACATAATCAATCTCTTTTATTAGTTTGTTGCATTTAGATAATAAAATTTAGGAAAATTTTAATCATACTTGCATTAGTTTGAGTGAACCACCATAGCTTTTGGTCTATCTCTCTCCTTTTAGGTGAAACACCCTAGAAGAGAAAGAGAGCCAATAGACCCAAAACTTGTTGGTTCATTTTGGTGAACCTGAATTTAGAGCATTCTACTTCTAATTTTCAGTGTATTCACATCCTAGGAATAGCTTGCATCAACATTGAATTAGGTTTTATAATTATTTTTCATCCTAGGGTTTTCAAAATTGCATTAGTGAAAATATTATATAGATTTCATTATTGCATTTACAAATCATTGAAGACTACTTAAATTTTGTATCTGCATCATAGTTTTGCATTATACAATCTAAAAAGCATAAAATTCATTTTAAATTTTCTGAAAATTTTCAAAAAAATTCCTCCCTAGACTCATTCACCACCTTGGGTGAATTAGTCCAACTGCATATTCTACACAGAAATTTTTGTCAAATTTCAAGTTCATTTTATGTATTTCTATTTTTTGTATTTGCATTTCTATTATAGTTTCTAGATCTTTTGTTTCATTCAATTCCTTGCATCTAGTTTATTCTCTTGCATTTGCATCATGGATTTGTGTTTGATAACACTCTTATCAACCTTCAAGACACATATGGCAAAGGTTTCACTATTTTGAGCAAACAAGGATGTCACACAACAATTGAACATGAAATACATCAACTTTTTGAGCAAGTATCAACTGAAGAAAATACCAAAAAGTATAGGTTATCAAGATCCCTGTCATGACCGTAAGCCTCCTAGAGAGTATCTACAGCTTCATGATGATGGCACAATGATTTTTGACTCTCCACCTAACTTGAAAATCCTTCTTCCTCATGAACAATTGTTGACTAATAACAATGATAAGGATACAAGGATCCCCATGGGTCATCCTCCTCCCTCAATTCATGAAAAGAGTGAATCTAGTTAATGAAAATAACCTTACAAACTGAAAAAATTAAAGTTTCCTCTCCATCGACCACCTAAATGTGAAAGGAAATTGTAAATCCTTGTAAACAAAGAGCTCATAATATTACCACCTATGAATAGGTTGATAATATGTCCTAATGATTCCAATGTACCATATTGTAAATTCCATCATGTTCTTGGAAACCAAAATGATGAATGTCATACATTAAAGAAGATACTAAGTAAGTATCACTTCGATGACACTGACTACTATCCCATAATCCCATAGTACACTTTCCCATTCCTTGACATGCAATAGTTGTATAATCTTCCATTCTCACTATTGCGTGTCCTTTCCCATCAACTACCTTAGCTCATTCTTGTCTTGCACTCAGTGGGGGAAAGAAGTTGTTAGCCTTTTCCTAGTAATGCATTTTTCTTTGTCCGTTAGCTATGTTCTTCACCTTCCACTTATATCAACTGAGATTGGGATGTGGATGCATTGTTAAGTGATTGGCTTGCATTTTCCTTACTAGTCTTTTACATTTTTATTTTTCTTTTGCATTATTCCATATGTATAATGTGATACCCTGTGATGTTTTGTTTGATGATTTCTCTCTCTTTGTGCACTTCCTTTATTTGTATCTTCATTCTTCTATATGTCGCACATCACCTTTTTTTTATCTTTTTTTTTGTGTTTTCCTTTTTGGGGTGACAGAAAGCATTGTTACACCCTATGTCTCTTCCATGTAGACCCAAAAGGCATTTTTCCTTTCTTTTTCACTCTATTTTCTTGTTTTCTTCCTTTCAAGAATAACGCAAGGCATTGAGATAGAAACGTCTCCTTTATGTTGGCCTAAAAGACTTTCTTTTTCATTTTTCCTTTTCATTTTCTCTTTTCACTTTTGTTTGTGTTTTATTTTTGGGGATGATGAAAAGTGTTGAGACACCCTGTATCTTCCATGTTGAACCAAAAGGGTTCCTTTTTCTTTTTTCTTTTCACTCTCTTTGTGTCATTCTTCAAGTTCTATGTATTTGGGGAATGATATCAGTTCTGAGCTCTTTCACAAAACATTGTAGAAATGAACATACTGACCCTAAATCCATAGATCCCTTATGTGTTTAGACTTTTTCTTTTTGGGGGAAACCCCTTTCCTTTCATTTTTATTTTTCTTTTGCATGACACATCCTTACTTGAAAACATATGACTTGGCATAAGGGATTTTCAAGTTGGCTCTCATGTTTTTCGTTCTTTCCTTTTTGCATTTTTCATTCACTACTTTAAAGTAATTTCTCACAGAATGGTGTGTAGTAATTCCTTTAATGTGGGGGCATACATTGTCATTATTCATTTTGTATTTTTCCTTTTTCATGGTTCTTAGTGTAGCCTTCTTGTTTCATAGAATGTGTTTGTTTCCTTATGGATGATGTTGGGTGTAGTGTCCTTCATGAGCATGATCTATCTTAGCATATTACATTCCTCTTAATGGCCTGATGTGATGCGTTGCATCCCCTAAGTTGTGAATGTTTTATTCTTTGATTAGTCCTCTCTTGGAGACATTAGAAAAATGTTCCCTAAGTTATAGACCTCACATGAGCTAAGCAAGACTCCTTTGAACATCTTTTTCATGTTGCATTTTTGCATTTGTTATATGGCCACCTTGCATAACACATATTGCATGCTTGCGGTCTCATCTTGTTTGTTCATGAGTTCTAAAAATATGAAGCTTTGCTTGTCTCATGAAGTTTGAAAAGTCATTTTCTTTTGTGGTTCCTTATTAAAGTTATCAAGAGGTATAACTTTTGTATGGTTGAGTGGGAAGCTCATTATGAGGCATGAATTTCCCCATAGACATCTACATTTGTGTGAGTGCATACCAACCATGAGTGTATGTTTCTCACCTTTTAGGCCTTCTCACCTAGTGGACAACCATGAGTTCCGTTGCCTCAAAGTGAGTATGCATTTTCTTTCCAGACAAACAACCTAGATTTGATCCACAATGGGCTGGAAAAATGATCAAAGCTTGATATGATTTTCTCTCTTTTCTTCTTTTCTCTCTTTCATCGTCACTTTCATGTGTGTTCCCTTGTGCTTATGTTTGGTTTTCCACGGGACATTGGTCTTGGGGGCTTGATCACCACTCTTGATTTTTGTCTCATCTTGCTAACATAAGTGCATTTGGATCCCTCTTGATATGCATGTATGACTACATTAGTGTGAGTTTGAAGCAAGTTCATCCTCTCATTAAAGTGGGAGCTAAATGTACTATACAAAAATGGATCTTTGGACATTTTCACTATCATTTGGGTCTTTTCTTATGGTTCTTGGCCTAATTTGCCTTGATTGAATGTTGTAATATGGTGAACACATTCACATTAGGTCTTGAGTCTTTATAAATCATTAAGAACTTTATAATGTCTTCTAAAAGTGTTGTGAAGTGTTGTAACACATTTTCACACTTTTCTAGAATATTCTTATTATAATTCACTTAAATAATCTCTTTTACTTAAAAATTCTTATTTCAAAGTGTTGTAAAGTCTTGTAACAAACTTTCATGGTTTTCTAGACTTTTCATCAATAATTACACCTTTCTTATGCCTTATTTGGCCCCTTTATGGACTTACAAGCCTTACTTAAGTGTATTTTGAATATAAATCTGATAAATATTATTTAATACAACTTAATTCCCAACACCCATTCGCCATTAGGGTCAAATAAATCCCTTTTGGCACAAAAATAAAAATAATTTCATATTATTGGCAAGTTTTTATTTCTTAAGACCTAAGGTGCATATGTGTAGGATCATGATGGGCCAAAAACTGGCAATATGATGGGTATGTGGCTAACAACTTTTGTTTTACCCAAAATTGATGAAAGAAAAAGGGTTTTTAAAGGAGATTCTCAGCTTTCCACTAACATAAATTATGCTTTAATTTGAATTTAATAAATAATTATTATTCATTTTCTATTTGAATTATGACTAAAGTCCTGATTGATAGGTTGATTGAAAAACATCTATAGCTTTCAAATGGTATCACATTTTTTTAATCTGAAACATGTGTCATATTCTATGCTTCACATACTATAGGATTAAAAAAGGAAAAAATGGATTTCATGAAGTTTTGACCAAGTTAAGGTGGTCAGACATGCGAGTTTTTATATTTTTTATAAGTTGTAATAAAAAAATCATAATTAATTATTTACTTGTAAAAAAATTACAAAAAAGTATGCATCACATCAGAACACAAGTCCTCTAATTTACCTAAAATATTATAAAGTAATATTATCAGTTTATTGTGGTTAGGGGGGTTAGACAGATACCTACTTCTTATTTTTTCCCGAAATTTAAGTATTACTACATTGAAATTTCAAATTTTCACCAAATAGATTTTTATTTTTTTAAATAAACCTAGTAGTTTAGAAAATACATTCATTTTTCTACAAATTCTATGGTTACATATTTTTGAAATAATATAGATAACTTATTCAAATTTTTACATCAAGTTGCCTAACTTTGATTTTTCTAAATTTTTTGCCACTTAAGTGCCTGATTTTCAATGATGATCCTGCACATACCTTTGTCAACATGTTATGTTGTGTTTTCAGGAAATTAGGGCATAATCTTGTATATATAATATATTTTCTATTCATTTCCCCCCCATTCATTCAAGCATTCAAATCCATCAAAGTATTCAAGTATTTCTAATCATTCAATCAAGTATTCTCAAGCATCTTGGAGTAGCCATTTGCATACCTTTAGATTTTAACATCAAGGGTTTGGTGATTTTTTAAATTTCATGTTATTTATTCATCATTCTCTTTGTTTTTTATTTCATTTTCAAGGGTTTGATCAAGGAAAACCCCTATACTATAACCCTTAACACTTTTACCCCTCTTTGCATGCATGTTTTGTAGGTCTTGTATGTAGATTTGTCAAAGAGTTAGGTGTTAAAAAGTGTCATCAAATTTTCAAGATCATTCAAAGTCAGCAAAGCCCTAATTGAAGCTTGGAGAACACTTTCCCATTAGATTTTCCAATTTCAGATTTGTCAACTTGTTAGGAAGAGAAGTGCAGATCAAGACCCACATTTTTGACCTTTGGCTTTTCAGAATTATGGAGGTGGAATAATTTTCCATCTATGGTGAATGATTCCCACTTCCAATCCTAAAAAAATACTTTATGAAGTTCTATGTCCCTGGCATCCCAAACCTATTCCAACATATTTGACTAGAAATAGGGCTAATTTGCCATTTGTGACGAATGAGTCCTAGAGGGATTTATCAACAATTTTCGTAGCATTCCAGAGCTCCTTCACATTTTTTTCTATCCTCCAGGTGTACCTCTCTAGTTTCATTAAATTATGCTAATGTTTGTTTATGTTTCTAGGTCTTTTTGCATACCTCACTGTGTTTTCAAACACTTCAGATTTCTTTAGTTTTGCATACATAATCAATCTCTTTTATCAGTTTTTTGCATTTATATTATTTAATTTAGGCATATTTCCATCATACTTGAATTATTTTGAGTGAACCACCATAATTTTTGGTCTATCTCTCTCCTTTAAGGTGAAAAACCCTAGAAGACCAAGAGAGCCAATAGACCCAAAAATTGTTGGTTCAAAAAGTATTGAAAAATTTGGTTCCCTATTGAGTGAAACTAATCACTAATAAAGGGAATAGTAGTGATAGGCTTGCATAATTTTATATTACTAGATTGCAACTTTTATTATGAAGTGAAGTATGCAATATTTTTGAAGAAACTCATTTAGAAGATCTTAAGTAACTTGAGATAGAAATTTACATTGTAAAATCTTGCAATCATGTTGTAAGAGAAGTTTTAAGTACCCTATGTAACTACAATGTTGATATGAAAAGGATTGTAGAGGTGTGAGAAATGTACATCAACCTATGCATCCATGTGTGGACCCAAATGTAATAATGCATAGTGTGCAACCCTTGTCAAGTAATGAAAGAAGTTTCAGCATTGAAAGGTACATGGCCATAGATTTTGATGGAATTTATGGTTTCCAAAATGTCATACCACCTAAAATCAAGAAAAAATTACTAAAATTCAATGGTACAAAGAGTGATTCATCTAATAAGCAGTTGGACGAATTCAATAAACTAATGGATGATTACGAAGATCCTGAGGATGTAATAATGAGATTGTTTGTTCAGTCTTTGAAAGGAGATACAAGAGAGTAGTTCTCCTATTTACAAGCATGCTCTATCTATTCTTGGGTAGAGTTTAAAGTAGTGTTCATGGAACAATATGGTGAAAAAATCAATTCTAGTTTTGTGCTAAATAAATTTGTGAGCATTGAGAAAGAAGAGGATGAGCTGGTTCCAACATTTAACTAAAGATTTGCTAAAACATTGAGGGATATTTGTGAGGTTTTGAGACTAAGTGATGTAGTGTGTTTGGTTTTTTATTTGGTATCTTTTGATAATAATATGAGTTATCTATTAAGAGATAAGGATCCTAAAACCTTGCATCAGGCCTATGCTATAGCCATGAACATTGAAAACACACAAAAATATGGAATGCACAAGGGTCATTTGTCTACGAGTGTTTCCTACCCTGAGACACCAAATGTTGATGAAAAGTGTAAGTCAGAAGTTGAAAATGAATGTTAGAGCACCTACACCCATATTATTTTAGCTTGCACATCATTCCATAATGTCAATCACATAGAGCCCCAAAAAAATTGTCAAGAATTTGCATGCATTTGTGACCCTATGGTCTCTATTCAAGCCCTCTCTGGCATAAGGAGACATGAAGGAGAATCATCATATGATATCCATGAAAGATTTATGGATACTCTAGCTACAATTCCTGAGTGTCATAGACCTAAAAATTTATTGTGCATTGATTTATTTTATGAATCTTATGAACTAGGATTGAGTGCTCTGCCAAAGGAATTGAAGCCTATTAGGCTTGACCAAGTGTGTGAATGCATTTATTGTTTTTGAAAATATTAGATATGATCATCAAAAGGATATTATGTTTTCAATCTGCAATGATAATGATTTTTCCACTCCATATGAGTCAAGTATTAAGATATCACATAAAGAAGAAGAGAGTAGAATAAGGCTTGAAAATTTACACCTCAGTGAAGCAAGTGAAATGAGTGACACATTCATTGGTTATGTAGATAATGAAAATAGTCATCATTTTTCAAATGCACAGTCTAGAGAATAGAAGGAGGTATGCAAAGTTATCCCTTGTTGCAAGTCTACTAATCAAGCAATAGAAATGGGCTCAAGTATTCAACATGGTGAATCAACCTAAGTGATTGGTGATGTTGAATTAGTGTGTGAAAATAACTAATATAAAGATTAGGAGCCTAAATAAATGTTTGATATCTTCCTAGGCTTCGATTGTTTTGAAGAGTCCACTATCTATGCTCCTATGAAAGACATTAAACTAAGCATTCATTTAGAAAATTCTAAATATAGTTTTTGTAGTGATGAGTCCCCTTTCCGTAATATTAATGGTGGCATTAAGTATGATCATTCCTTTGTTGATCATGATTATCCTCATAAAGAAGAGATAGAATCCTTTGCTGCAAATAAGAAATATGCTGATAATGATTGGAATGCATTTTTTTTTAGAAGAAACAACTTTCTTCCTATGAAGAGTTTTCAGAATATGAGTCAAAGATGTTAATCATTGATGATGTGAATGAAATTGAAATCTATCGGTATGTTCTTCTAGTGATTATAATGATTTTGAATACAATAGTGATACTAGGGAAGATTTGGACATTCATGCTGAGGAAAAAATATTTGCATAAAAAGTGAATATAATGGAAAAACCCTTCTTTGATGAGCTTCCATCTTCACTAGAGATGAGAAATGGTGACCCTTGTTGGTGCAGAGATAAGCCACTCTTTGTAGAGAACTCTGATGATGCATCTGACACAGGGTTAGAATGTGGCTTCAAGAAAATAAAGCAACACATTGATGAGCTTCTTTAGGGAATTGCCTACGCATTTCTTACATTTGATAAAAATGTTGTAGGTAAGGTTCAGTATCATGATGCTAGCTGCTTGGAAGAGTATGAGTACTTTTAGTTTCCAATTCAGTTGGGAGGTATTTTGATGGATCATGACAATAAGATGAAGAGCAAGGAATGCTATTTTTAGTATGAACATGTTTCATGCAATAAATATAACATATATGTGCCATGCAATAATGACTATTGTAAGTTTGTTTCTGATTGTAGATTGCAAATTGACAGAAATAACGATGACAATGGAGAGTTCAAACATTCGGCAGTGATGGTTAATGGCAATGCCAGTGATAGGGTTAGTTTGTGGGCGGTTTGTAGTGCCCTCCGTTTCGGTCGTCGTTGATGTTAAGTAAGTTGTTGTTGGTAATGTCATGATGATGTGGTGATTTTATTATTTAATTTAATTTTAAGGTTATGAGGTAACCCTAATAATATGTTTGGATTTGATTAATAAAATTAATTTAATTATAAGGTTACCTGTTTCATTTGGAATTAAATAAAGAATTAGATTCAATGATAAACGTCAATTTAATTATCGTTGGGAGTTAGTTATTTAAAATAATCAGATTAAATGAGGAAAGGTATTTAATGATTAAATTCAATTAATAAATTTAAAAGTGATAAAATATTAAAGAGGATTAAATATTAAAATTGTACTTAAGTTTAAATAAATTACGGTAAAAATATTTATTGAATTATATTTTAATTAAAAGTTAATTATTTATGAAAATTTGTTTTAGTTAAAATTTAGAGTTAAGTCAAAGTAATTTAAAACAAAAGAAGTTATTGGTTGAAATTAAATAAATAAATATATAAAGTAATGATTAATTAAAGGGGGTAAATAAATTAATTAGTTATTTTTGAAAATCCTTTACGGAGGAGAAAGAGGAGTTAGGGCAGTTGAACAGAGAATTTGGTATTTTCTTTAAAAGGAGGCAAGAAAAATTTAGGGGGGGTTTCTCTTTGTGAACCAATTGGAGAACACCTTCTTATTGGAACGTCGTTATTCTGTTGGTTAGCTTTCTACATTGACCAAGGGTTTGAAGATGCAGCAAGAGTTTTAGGCGTAGTTGCCTCTGCTCTGGCTGATCCGTCCTTCAATCTCAATAAATCCTGTGCAAAAAGGGAGATAGTGGATGGGTGGTGGAGAAGAAATCGAGGATCAAGAAAGAGCATTTATAGGTACGCTCTGCCTTTTTGGTTTTCCCTTAAACTAAGAGTAGATCCGATTTTTGTATAAGGAATTGCTGTTATAATTTTCACTGTACATGAACTAAGAGTTATCGTTGTTTAAAGAATTCATCAGTTTTGTTCCAGTTCTTCGTTTTATACCCAGAATGGCATTCTGGTATGTGAACAATCCTTATCATGAGTCCGTCAAATTATACACTAGTTTTTCCCCAACTGGTAACTCAGATTTCTGTTCAATCACGGTAATGAAGCCATGAAAATGATTGAGAATCATTGTTGAGTTCCACATTTAATTGTTTTTCTGACCCTGTTATCTTGGCATGCCGATTTTATAATATTTGATTTTGGATTCAGGTTTATTTTAGATTGTTTCTCAAGAAACTCAAATTCATCTTAGATTGTTGCAGAAGGCTGGAAAGAGATTCTTAGATACGTCTTGTGCCCAACTCGTAAAATTAAGGCTGTTAATGCATCTTCTGTCCTCGTGAACCGAGTGTATTGTGAGCGTTGTAGGCAGACTATTGGTTTTAGGATCCATGCTTCAATATTGTCTAGCGTTTCATTTTCTTCCTAAAATACTACCACAAATTTATGTCTATAGTTTTGAACGCCTTAGTTAGTTAACTTTATCATATTCATTCCAGTTGAAGTTGCTCATCCTCATTGCATTACAGAAGTTTTGATCAAGCCTTTCTTGTTCTGGTGTTGCCCTATTTTGTACGTATGTATTAAGCACCAGGAAACCCCAAAATTATATTATATATACTTTGCATCTCACCTTTCTCCTTCTTCCCTGTCTTGTGGGTAGCGATTGAGATTTGATAATCATGCAATTAGATGGCGATATTTCCAAATTCCAAAATGCACTTTCTAATATAAACGGCTTTTCACATTTTTACAACCATAACCATCTCCAACTTGGAGGAAGCTTGGTTCATGTGTCTTCTCTGATGGCGTCAATGAACAGATTATTCAAGTGAAGAAATTGAGGACTAATGAGCAGATTATTTAATTCTCTTGGTCTGCGCAGTGGTTCCAGCCCTTGCCAGTTACCTCCGTTCAGTCGAAGCTGAGAGATTGGATACATCGCTTAGATGAGCTCCTTCACATAGTCTGGTAATCTAAATTTTTAAAATCTCCCCGAAACCATAGGCGTAACTATCACAGCTGCAACGTTAGACTTGCAAAAGTGTAGTAAATTAAATAGTCTCCCTGAACCATTGGCAACCCGTCCCAGCTGTAACTTTTCGAAGCCGTAATAAATTAAATAATCTCTCTGGTTCTGTGATAACCTTGAGCATGGTAAGGTGTAAAGATTTAATCAACCTCCCCGATTCCTTTGACAGCCTGTCACATCCTTGTATGTTAAATTAGAGGTCTTACTTATGGGTTACATTTTGTCTCCTTATTCTATCCTTACATCAAGAGTTGCAGATTTCTGCTATCATTACATAATCATATATTGCAATCAATTCTTATATCTGCAAACAATCCTGTGATCAATATGGTCTCATTTGATTGGAACCGTCCCCATCCAAGCCCTCTTACCATTATATTCTTCCTTTTGGGAAAAGTGTGGTAGATGTAAGTTGTAGACTAAGATCCATTTATATTATCCAAAACATTAACATGAAGCGCCTCCACTTTCAGGTATTTTTGTTATGCTATGTTGGTTTGGAAAACAAATCTATAGGTTATTTGATAATTCTGCACTATGTTTGGTAGTCATTCATATAAATATCTATAGATGCTTATTTGCAAATTAGTCATTAGATTTAGTGTTCCTTTTTAATTGTTAAGAGATTAGTTATTAGATTATTTGTTTAATAAATTAATTATAAATATTGTAATATTCTGGAGCTTGGGGACTTCGTCCTTTATTATTGGATATTAATTATGTGAGGGACACATAGATTCTTGTATTGTTAATAGTTAGTATTTATTTGGGTAATTTTGGAATAATAAATATCTTCCTCTTTAATTTGAAATAAATAATTGCTTATTTTTATAGAGATTTAGTTAAATAAGTGAATTGAAGTAAATTAAGTTTAAAAGAAAAAAAATATTAATGCATATATATAGGGTTTTAATGAAAGAATACATTTTGCCTATGTGAACTTATTGTGTAACATTAGTAGATTAGTTTATTCTTACTTTGGTTAGTTCCAAGTGGAGTAGTTAAATTAGAGATAGTGAAAAGTAGAGTTTTGTATGTGCTTGCTCTGTGTAAGTAAAATCAGATGATTATGGAATATAATGAAAGTATAAATATTAGGTTATTAGAAGAATCAAGTTGCTTGAAGCAGAGGTAATTATAAATAAATAAAAATAAGATGAAATTTTTCTATATGGTTATTATGTGAAAATTATTTTAGATTCATATGAGAAAAGAGTATTTTGGGCCTTCTTAGATAATTTATTGTGTTAAATGTTAAATGGTTTTAATTACCCTTTTTGTTATCTAATGAGTCTAGGAATGATAATTATTTGTCAAAACTACTATGTGAAATAATTCATTAGTATCGTCACCTTAGTATTATAATAAAGTTGTAATTTATAGAATTGTCATCTTAGTATTACATTTTAAAGTTATAATTAGGATTTGTATTAAACAGTTGATGGAGTTGGTTATCTTATAAATGATATAGTTATTTTAAATATAATCATTTGTAGTAAATACTCTCTTAATTAAATTAAGTGGATATATTAAAATAAGTGGTAAAAACGTTGAAATAATGCTTAAATTAAAGGAAGGTCTTTATGGTTATAATGTGTGAGTAAATGTGTTTTAAACAAAGTGTTTTGGTTATTGGTTTAAGTGTTATTTAATTTTTTTAAGATGGGTGTTATTTGTGGGATATTTATGGAGATGTCTCAATGGCCTATTCATTGTAAGTGTTTTAAGATAGTGTTCTTCAAGGTTGATGTGTTTGATGGTTTCCTTGTATGGAATTATGTGTGTGAACTGGGAACCCGTATTATTGTTCATGATTGTTTTAATTTTGGAAGAGTATGCTTGAGAGTTAGTGTCTTGTGGCTTATAACATCAGATTATATCTTCATTCGCAATATTGTGTTATCCTTAAATGTTGGAAATGATTGATCTTTAAACTAATGTTCTTTTTAAAATGTTTCAAGTTACTTCTTATTGAATGAATGGATATATTATTAGAATGTGTGGTTTTATGGATTCTTTCAATGTGACTTTTCCTGAGTTGATTTTTGAGTTGGAGATTTTCTCTCATTTTATTTATGTTGTTATTCGTTGGGAACCAGTATGTGTTCTTTTGTTCTTTACCTAAGTGGCAGATTGGTTAATGTTAACTTTGCCATGATTGATGGTTCTACTTGATGAGTCAAATTGAAAAGTTCTTTGAATTATGGGTATTCCGAGAGGAGAAAATAGAGGTTTCCCTTGGATTCTCGATTTAGTTCGTATCGAAGTTGTTGGTGTTGTTCAGTGGAGTTGTTGATCTTATTTTGGTGTATTTGCTCATTATATTTATATTGGAAATAGTTCTTTGAGGTCTTGCAATTATTGTTGTCAGTTCTTTGATGGAGAAACCCTAGTGTAACTTTATGAGAATCTTCCAGAGGTTTATTTTACTATTGGTTAATGTTCCTCCTTTTATGTTCCCTTGTTATGGCAAGTGTTTTGGTTTCATGTTTTTGAAAGGGTTGTACGGGAATCATGGAGATTTTGATTATGTATTTATGGCAAGATGGGTAATGCCTTGCATGCTGCTCTATTGTGATATAATGTTCTTGTTATGTTGTACAACCCTTGGATTTTGGTTTTTGTGTTCTGAGTGTCTAGAGAGAGAGAGTGGCTCTAAGTGGGTGGTCGGCGCACAAAGGAGCACCAGGATAGCCCTCGTTAGAGTGAAATTAATAAGTGATAATTTAAATAATTAACTAGGGGGTGGGTAGAATCACATTAAAAAAGATAATTGATGCCTCATCCGCCTTTTAGTACTATCACAGGCTAGAGGGGATTGAGAAGGCCGTGGTTGGCAAGATCGTTGCCTTGTCTTCATGAAAGGTTAACGGTTCCGCATGAGCAACCCTATGGAGCGGTTCCTTGAGATAGGTAGCCTGGATAAAAATAGATGGAGGCGGTTCCTAGTGCTTGATTGCCTGGATAATCCGTCAGTAGATGGAGGCGGTACCTTGCAGTAGGTAGCCTGGAGAATCCATGTTAAGCCATTCGATGACACTCTCCTCTAACACTCCTTCTTATATTGTTACTTTGGAAATCCTCTGGAAGTGGGTCTTTGTCTTGAGTTGATGGATCATAGTTGTTTGAATTGATTTATGGTTTTACCCTATTTGATCTTTGGTGTGTTCTTTGGTCTTGTATAAATCTTGTGGATGTTTGGGTTTTGACCTTGTACTCTTATGGTACTGCGATATGATGTTATTGTATTGTGTCATTGTGATTCAGAATTGTGTTACGTTTATTAATTCAGTTTGGTTTGGAAGTGTTTTATGATCTTCCTTTGGTTCCTTGTTTACTGGCTATTGCCTTGAATTATGTGATGAGATTTATGACTCTTGGATGTGGTTGATTATGTCATTATAATTCCTGAGTGTTATGATACTTTTGTATGACACCGAGTCTTGTGGTTTTCTGTTGGATGTTCTTGGTTGAGGTCTCTTTTCTTGTTAGCTCCTAGCACGGGGGATGGGTCTTCGGACTCACATGGTCGGGTGGAACGTGCTAAGCACCCCATTGGGTCCCCAGTCGAGGATCGAGAGGTGCAGATTGGTGCTGTTGCAGTAACTCCAGAGTTGTATCTATCTTGGAGCTAGTTTGATACTTGGTATTCATCTATTTATTTGTATCATGCTTTCTTGTGTATGGTTTCCATTTATGTTTGGAAATACTATTGCATCATTGTACTTCTTGAACATTGTACTGTAATGTAATATTAGCCATGGCAGTTGTTATTCAATGTGTTATGTTAATCATGCATATGTTGTATTTATGTGCAGATGGTTTTTATCAATGAATTCTCATATATGTATTATATTTGTTATTGTTTACTTTATATCTTTGGATTCTATTCTTTATTGATGTTGTATGGATCTAAGTTGCGTAATGACTCTTCGTGTACCCCAAGGGATGTATGTGTTAATGAATCTATTTAAATGAAATCCATGTTATGGCTTAATGTGTATGTTATGTTTAAAAAAATAAAAAAATTTGTGGTAATTATTGTGTTGTTGTCCTTTGGGGTTCGCACGGCGAGGCGTTACAACATTGGTATCAGAGCATAGGTTCATACATTGGGCACTATTTGTGCTCACTATGTAACCTTGCGCTTAGACCCGTGCGTCTTGAGTTTCACTTTTCTGTTGTCATTATTGTGAACCTGATTTTCTTCTGTTAACCAGTATTGGGTCAATGGTGCAGGAAACCGATTGAAAGGATAGGACCCACAGTGTAGTGCGCAATGCACCGATATCCTTTCTGTCGGGGATGCTCTATGGACCCTTGAGTTTTAGTGTGATGTGTTTCTTGGTGATGTGTTTTATGTGTGTGAATATGTCAAGTGTGTGTGAAATCTGCAATTTTGTTGTGTTTGAGTGATGAATTATGTTTTCTTGAATCTGTGAAGGTGTAAAATTTTGCCTTTTTGTTGAAATTGATGTGGGATTTGGTGTGGAATAATGGTTAACGTGGAGTTCTTTGGGTGAAAATTATGAGTTTTAACGAAAATATGAGGTTTGGTGGATAATTATTCTATGATTTTTAGCAGAATATAGTATCTTGAGGTTAAAATGCAACTTGAATTATTGGTACTAATGTGCAATGTTCTATGTTAGCTTTTGATTTACAGGAACTTGGCTTCAGAAAGCATAGTGACGAAGGTAATGTAATTGTAATATGTAGGTATAGGTACTTATAATGTCAAGTAGTAATTCATTGTGATATAGTAGATGGATTAGGTTTATGGTTAGCATCCTTATGAGAATATTGTTTAACTAGTAAGAAGCAAACTATTTATGAGTTATTAGAATTGTTTTGACTATTATGTGTGGTTAGTGGGAGGGACAGTGTGGTATCACTCGCTCGCGAGTGCCCTACTATGTTGGGATTTCCTCTCACGATGTATTTTTGATATATATGTATCGTGCACAACGTTTGTTTCCATGCAGGATTGCAGGAATTAAGTCTCGATTCCACCTGCATTGTCAGGACTGGGCGAGCATCATAAACACCTAATGGGCTTGATGTTGAACATAGGAGCTGACAAGAAAGTTTCCTCGACTTAGTTTGTCCACTCCGTCCTAGTGTTTGAAAAAATTACTTTGGTTGCAACCCCGTTACTATTATCATTTTGGTATCATTTCCTTATTTTGGTTTGTTTAATTTTCCGTTGCTTACTTGGTGATGTTTAATTGATTATTTGACTTGTGGTGTTGATGTGTATATGTTTTTGTTTTTACTTGAGCTCAACTTCCAGGAGTAAGTTGAAGCCTAGGGGGGGAGGATGTAGTGCCCTCCGTTTCGGTCATCGTTGATGTTAAGTAAGTTGTTGTTGGTAATGTCATGATGATGTGGTGATTTTATTATTTAATTTAATTTTAAGGTTATGAGGTAACACTAATAATATGTTTGGATTTGATTAATAAAATTAATTTAATTGTAAGGTTACCTGTTTCATTTGGAATTAAATAAAGAATTAGATTCAATGATAAACGTCAATTTAATTATCGTTGGGAGTTAGTTATTTAAAATAATCAGATTAAATGAGGAAAGGTATTTAATGTTTAAATTCAATTAATAAATTTAAAAGTGATAAAATATTAAAGAGGATTAAATATTAAAATTTTACTTAAGTTTAAATAAATTATGGTAAAAATATTTATTGAATTATATTTTAATTAAAAGTTAATTATTTATGAAAATTTGTTTTAGTTAAAATTTAGAGTTAAGTGGAAGTAATTTAAAACAAAAGAAGTTATTGGTTGAAATTAAATAAATAAATATATAAAGTAATGATTAATTAAAGGGGGTAAATAAATTAATTAGTTATTTTTGAAAATCCTTTACGGAGGAGAAAGAGGAGTTAGGGCGGTTGAACGAAGAATTTGGTATTTTCTTTAAAAGGAGGCAAGAAAAATTTAGGGGGGGTTTCTCTTTGTGAACCAATTGGAGAACACCTTCTTATTGGAACGTCGTTATTCTGTTGGTTGGATTTCTACATTGACCAAGGGTTTGAAGATGCAGCAAGAGTTTTAGGCGTAGTTGCCTCTGCTCTGGCTGATCCGTCCTTCAATCTCAATAAATCCTGTGCAAAAAGGGAGATAGTGGATGGGTGGTGGAGAAGAAATCGAGGATCAAGAAAGAGCATTTATAGGTACGCTCTGCCTTTTTGGTTTTCCCTTAAACTCAGAGTAGATCCGATTTTTGTATAAGGAATTGCTGTTATAATTTTCACTGTACATGAACTAAGAGTTATCGTTGTTTAAAGAATTCATCGGTTTTGTTCCAGTTCTTCGTTTTATACCCAGAATGGAATTCTGGTATGTGAACAATCCTTATCATGAGTCCGTCAAATTATACACTAGTTTTTCCCCAACTGGTAACTCAGATTTCTGTTCAATCACGGTAATGAAGCCATGAAAATGATTGAGAATCATTGTTGAGTTCCACATTTAATTGTTTTTCTGACCCTGTTATCTTGGCATGCCGATTTTATAATATTTGATTTTGGATTCAGGTTTATTTTAGATTGTTTCTCAAGAAACTCAAATTCATCTTAGATTGTTGCAGAAGGCTGGAAAGAGATTCTTAGATACGTCTTGTGCCCAACTCGTAAAATTAAGGCTGTTAATGCATCTTCTGTCCTCGTGAACCGAGTGTATTGTGAGCGTTGTAGGCAGACTATTGGTTTTAGGATCCATGCTTCAATATTGTCTAGCGTTTCATTTTCTTCCTAAAATACTACCACAAATTTATGTCTATAGTTTTGAACGCCTTAGTTAGTTAACTTTATCATATTCATTCCAGTTGAAGTTGCTCATCCTCATTGCATTACAGAAGTTTTGATCAAGCCTTTCTTGTTCTGGTGTTGCCCTATTTTGTACGTATGTATTAAGCACCAGGAAACCCCAAAATTATATTATATATACTTTGCATCTCACCTTTCTCCTTCTTCCCTGTCTTGTGGGTAGCGATTGAGATTTGATAATCATGCAATTAGATGGCGATATTTCCAAATTCCAAAATGCACTTTCTAATATAAACGGCTTTTCACATTTTTACAACCATAACCATCTCCAACTTGGAGGAAGCTTGGTTCATGTGTCTTCTCTGATGGCGTCAATGAACAGATTATTCAAGTGAAGAAATTGAGGACTAATGAGCAGATTATTTAATTCTCTTGGTCTGCGCAGTGGTTCCAGCCCTTGCCAGTTACCTCCGTTCAGTCGAAGCTGAGAGATTGGATACATCGCTTAGATGAGCTCCTTCACATAGTCTGGTAATCTAAATTTTTAAAATCTCCCCGAAACCATAGGCGTAACTATCACAGCTGCAACGTTAGACTTGCAAAAGTGTAGTAAATTAAATAGTCTCCCTGAACCATTGGCAACCCGTCCCAGCTGTAACTTTTCGAAGCCGTAATAAATTAAATAATCTCTCTGGTTCTGTGATAACCTTGAGCATGGTAAGGTGTAAAGATTTAATCAACCTCCCCGATTCCTTTGACAGCCTGTCACATCCTTGTATGTTAAATTAGAGGTCTTACTTATGGGTTACATTTTGTCTCCTTATTCTATCCTTACATCAAGAGTTGCGGATTTCTGCTATCATTACATAATCATATATTGCAATCAATTCTTATATCTGCAAACAATCATGTGATCAATATGGTCTCATTTGATTGGAACCGTCCCCATCCAAGCCCTCTTACCATTATATTCTTCCTTTTGGGAAAAGTGTGGTAGATGTAAGTTGCAGACTAAGATCCATTTATATTATCCAAAACATTAACATGAAGCGCCTCCACTTTCAGGTATTTTTGTTATGCTATGTTGGTTTGGAAAACAAATCTATAGGTTATTTGATAATTCTGCACTATGTTTGGTAGTCATTCATATAAATATCTATAGATGCTTATTTGCAAATTAGTCATTAGATTTAGTGTTCCTTTTTAATTGTTAAGAGATTAGTTATTAGATTATTTGTTTAATAAATTAATTATAAATATTGTAATATTCTGGAGCTTGGGGACTTCGTCCTTTATTATTGGATATTAATTATGTGAGGGACACATAGATTCTTGTATTGTTAATAGTTAGTATTTATTTGGGTAATTTTGGAATAATAAATATCTTCCTCTTTAATTTGAAATAAATAATTGCTTATTTTTATAGAGATTTAGTTAAATAAGTGAATTGAAGTAAATTAAGTTTAAAAGAAAAAAAATATTAATGCATATATATAGGGTTTTAATGAAAGAATACATTTTGCCTATGTGAACTTATTGTGTAACATTAGTAGATTAGTTTATTCTTACTTTGGTTAGTTCCAAGTGGAGTAGTTAAATTAGAGATAGTGAAAAGTAGAGTTTTGTATGTGCTTGCTCTGCGTAAGTAAAATCAGATGATTATGGAATATAATGAAAGTATAAATATTAGGTTATTAGAAGAATCAAGTTGCTTGAAGCAGAGGTAATTATAAATAAATAAAAATAAGATGAAATTTTTCTATATGGTTATTATGTGAAAATTATTTTAGATTCATATGAGAAAAGAGTATTTTGGGCCTTCTTAGATAATTTATTGTGTTAAATGTTAAATGGTTTTAATTACCCTTTTTGTTATCTAATGAGTCTAGGAATGATAATTATTTGTCAAAACTACTATGTGAAATAATTCATTAGTATCGTCACCTTAGTATTATAATAAAGTTGTAATTTATAGAATTGTCATCTTAGTATTACATTTTAAAGTTATAATTAGGATTTGTATTAAACAGTTGATGGAGTTGGTTATCTTATAAATGATATAGTTATTTTAAATATAATCATTTGTAGTAAATACTCTCTTAATTAAATTAAGTGGATATATTAAAATAAGTGGTAAAAATGTTGAAATAATGCTTAAATTAAAGGAAGGTCTTTATGGTTATAATGTGTGAGTAAATGTGTTTTAAACAAAGTGTTTTGGTTATTGGTTTAAGTGTTATTTAATTTTTTTAAGATGGGTGTTATTTGTGGGATATTTATGGAGATGTCTCAATGGCCTATTCATTGTAAGTGTTTTAAGATAGTGTTCTTCAAGGTTGATGTGTTTGATGGTTTCCTTGTATGGAATTATGTGTGTGAACTGGGAACCCGTATTATTGTTCATGATTGTTTTAATTTTGGAAGAGTATGCTTGAGAGTTAGTGTCTTGTGGCTTATAACATCAGATTATATCTTCATTCGCAATATTGTGTTATCCTTAAATGTTGGAAATGATTGATCTTTAAACTAATGTTCTTTTTAAAATGTTTCAAGTTACTTCTTATTGAATGAATGGATATATTATTAGAATGTGTGGTTTTATGGATTCTTTCAATGTGACTTTTCCTGAGTTGATTTTTGAGTTGGAGATTTTCTCTCATTTTATTTATGTTGTTATTCGTTGGGAACCAGTATGTGTTCTTTTGTTCTTTACCTAAGTGGCAGATTGGTTAATGTTAACTTTGCCATGATTGATGGTTCTACTTGATGAGTCAAATTGAAAAGTTCTTTGAATTATGGGTATTCCGAGAGGAGAAAATAGAGGTTTCCCTTGGATTCTCGATTTAGTTCGTATCGAAGTTGTTGGTGTTGTTCAGTGGAGTTGTTGATCTTATTTTGGTGTATTTGCTCATTATATTTATATTGGAAATAGTTCTTTGAGGTCTTGCAATTATTGTTGTCAGTTCTTTGATGGAGAAACCCTAGTGTAACTTTATGAGAATCTTCCAGAGGTTTATTTTACTATTGGTTAATGTTCCTCCTTTTATGTTCCCTTGTTATGGCAAGTGTTTTGGTTTCATGTTTTTGAAAGGGTTGTACGGGAATCATGGAGATTTTGATTATGTATTTATGGCAAGATGGGTAATGCCTTGCATGCTGCTCTATTGTGATATAATGTTCTTGTTATGTTGTACAACCCTTGGATTTTGGTTTTTGTGTTCTGAGTGTCTAGAGAGAGAGAGTGGCTCTAAGTGGGTGGTCGGCGCACAAAGGAGCACCAGGATAGCCCTCGTTAGAGTGAAATTAATAAGTGATAATTTAAATAATTAACTAGGGGGTGGGTAGAATCACATTAAAAAAGATAATTGATGCCTCATCCGCCTTTTAGTACTATCACAGGCTAAAGGGGATTGAGAAGGCCGTGGTTGGCAAGATCGTTGCCTTGTCTTCATGAAAGGTTAACGGTTCCGCATGAGCAACCCTATGGAGCGGTTCCTTGAGATAGGTAGCCTGGATAAAAATAGATGGAGGCGGTTCCTAGTGCTTGATTGCCTGGATAATCCGTCAGTAGATGGAGGCGGTACCTTGCAGTAGGTAGCCTGGAGAATCCATGTTAAGCCATTCGATGACACTCTCCTCTAACACTCCTTCTTATATTGTTACTTTGGAAATCCTCTGGAAGTGGGTCTTTGTCTTGAGTTGATGGATCATAGTTGTTTGAATTGATTTATGGTTTTACCCTATTTGATCTTTGGTGTGTTCTTTGGTCTTGTATAAATCTTGTGGATGTTTGGGTTTTGACCTTGTACTCTTATGGTACTGCGATATGATGTTATTGTATTGTGTCATTGTGATTCAGAATTGTGTTACGTTTATTAATTCAGTTTGGTTTGGAAGTGTTTTATGATCTTCCTTTGGTTCCTTGTTTACTGGCTATTGCCTTGAATTATGTGATGAGATTTATGACTCTTGGATGTGGTTGATTATGTCATTATAATTCCTGAGTGTTATGATACTTTTGTATGACACCGAGTCTTGTGGTTTTCTGTTGGATGTTCTTGGTTGAGGTCTCTTTTCTTGTTAGCTCCTAGCACGGGGGATGGGTCTTCGGACTCACATGGTCGGGTGGAACGTGCTAAGCACCCCATTGGGTCCCCAGTCGAGGATCGAGAGGTGCAGATTGGTGCTGTTGCAGTAACTCCAGAGTTGTATCTATCTTGGAGCTAGTTTGATACTTGGTATTCATCTATTTATTTGTATCATGCTTTCTTGTGTATGGTTTCCATTTATGTTTGGAAATACTATTGCATCATTGTACTTCTTGAACATTGTACTGTAATGTAATATTAGCCATGGCAGTTGTTATTCAATGTGTTATGTTAATCATGCATATGTTGTATTTATGTGCAGATGGTTTTTATCAATGAATTCTCATATATGTATTATATTTGTTATTGTTTACTTTATATCTTTGGATTCTATTCTTTATTGATGTTGTATGGATCTAAGTTGCGTAATGACTCTTCGTGTACCCCAAGGGATGTATGTGTTAATGAATCTATTTAAATGAAATCCATGTTATGGCTTAATGTGTATGTTATGTTTAAAAAAATAAAAAAATTTGTGGTAATTATTGTGTTGTTGTCCTTTGGGGTTCGCACGGCGAGGCGTTACAACATTGGTATCAGAGCATAGGTTCATACATTGGGCACTATTTGTGCTCACTATGTAACCTTGCGCTTAGACCCGTGCGTCTTGAGTTTCACTTTTCTGTTGTCATTATTGTGAACCTGATTTTCTTCTGTTAACCAGTATTGGGTCAATGGTGCAGGAAACCGATTGAAAGGATAGGACCCACAGTGTAGTGCGCAATGCACCGATATCCTTTCTGTCGGGGATGCTCTATGGACCCTTGAGTTTTAGTGTGATGTGTTTCTTGGTGATGTGTTTTATGTGTGTGAATATGTCAAGTGTGTGTGAAATATGCAATTTTGTTGTGTTTGAGTGATGAATTATGTTTTCTTGAATCTGTGAAGGTGTAAAATTTTGCCTTTTTGTTGAAATTGATGTGGGATTTGGTGTGGAATAATGGTTAACGTGGAGTTCTTTGGGTGAAAATTATGAGTTTTAACAAAAATATGAGGTTTGGTGGATAATTATTCTATGATTTTTAGCAGAATATAGTATCTTGAGGTTAAAATGCAACTTGAATTATTGGTACTAATGTGCAATGTTCTATGTTAGCTTTTGATTTACAGGAACTTGGCTTCAGAAAGCATAGTGACGAAGGTAATGTAATTGTAATATGTAGGTATAGGTACTTATAATGTCAAGTAGTAATTCATTGTGATATAGTAGATGGATTAGGTTTATGGTTAGCATCCTTATGAGAATATTGTTTAACTAGTAAGAAGCAAACTATTTATGAGTTATTAGAATTGTTTTGACTATTATGTGTGGTTAGTGGGAGGGACAGTGTGGTATCACTCGCTCGCGAGTGCCCTACTATGTTGGGATTTCCTCTCACGATGTATTTTTGATATATATGTATCGTGCACAACGTTTGTTTCCATGCAGGATTGCAGGAATTAAGTCTCGATTCCACCTGCATTGTCAGGACTGGGCGAGCATCATAAACACCTAATGGGCTTGATGTTGAACATAGGAGCTGACAAGAAAGTTTCCTCGACTTAGTTTGTCCACTCCATCCTAGTGTTTGAAAAAATTACTTTGGTTGCAACCCCGTTACTATTATCATTTTGGTATCATTTCCTTATTTTGGTTTGTTTAATTTTCCGTTGCTTACTTGGTGATGTTTAATTGATTATTTGACTTGTGGTGTTGATGTGTATATGTTTTTGTTTTTACTTGAGCTCAACTTCCAGGAGTAAGTTGAAGCCTAGGGGGGGAGGATGTAGTGCCCTCCGTTTCGGTCATCGTTGATGTTAAGTAAGTTGTTGTTGGTAATGTCATGATGATGTGGTGATTTTATTATTTAATTTAATTTTAAGGTTATGAGGTAACACTAATAATATGTTTGGATTTGATTAATAAAATTAATTTAATTATAAGGTTACCTGTTTCATTTGGAATTAAATAAAGAATTAGATTCAATGATAAACGTCAATTTAATTATCGTTGGGAGTTAGTTATTTAAAATAATCAGATTAAATGAGGAAAGGTAATTATCATTTAATGATTAAATTCAATTAATAAATTTAAAAGTGATAAAATATTAAAGAGGATTAAATATTAAAATTGTACTTAAGTTTAAATAAATTACGGTAAAAATATTTATTGAATTATATTTTAATTAAAAGTTAATTATTTATGAAAATTTGTTTTAGTTAAAATTTAGAGTTAAGTGGAAATAATTTAAAACAAAAGAAGTTATTGGTTGAAATTAAATAAATAAATATATAAAGTAATGATTAATTAAAGGGGGGTAAATAAATTAATTAGTTATTTTTGAAAATCCTTTACGGAGGAGAAAGAGGAGTTAGGGCGGTTGAACGAAGAATTTGGTATTTTCTTTAAAAGGAGGCAAGAAAAATTTAGGGGGGGTTCTCTTTGTGAACCAATTGGAGAACACCTTCTTATTGGAATGTCGTTATTCTGTTGGTTGGCTTTCTACATTGACCAAGGGTTTGAAGATGCAGCAAGAGTTTTAGGCGTAGTTGCCTCTGCTCTGGCTGATCCGTCCTTCAATCTCAATAAATCCTGTGCAAAAAGGGAGACAGTGGATGGGTGGTGGAGAAGAAATCGAGGATCAAGAAAGAGCATTTATAGGTACGCTCTGCCTTTTTGGTTTTCCCTTAAACTCAGAGTAGATCCAATTTTTGTATAAGGAATTGCTGTTATAATTTTCACTGTACATGAACTAAGAGTTATCGTTGTTTAAAGAATTCATCGGTTTTGTTCCAGTTCTTCGTTTTATACCCGGAATGGCATTCTGGTCTGTGAACAATCCTTATCATGAGTCCGTCAAATTATACACTAGTTTTTCCCCAACTGTTAACTCAGATTTCTGTTCAATCACGGTAATGAAGCCATGAAAATGATTGAATCATTGTTGAGTTCCACATTTAATTGTTTTCTGACCCTGTTATCTTGGCATGCCGATTTTATAATATTTGATTTTGGATTCAGGTTTATTTTAGATTGTTTCTCAAGAAACTCGAATTCATCTTAGATTGTTGCAGAAGGCCGGAAAGAGATTCTTAGATACGTCTTGTGCCCAACTCATAAAATTAAGGCTGTTAATGCATCTTCTGTCCTCGTGAACCGAGTGTATTGTGAGCGTTGTAGGCAGACTATTGGTTTTAGGATCCATGCTTCAATATTGTCTAGCGTTTCATTTTCTTCCTAAAATACTACCACAAATTTATGTCTATAGTTTTGAACGCCTTAGTTAGTTAACTTTATCATATTCATTCCAGATGAAGTTGCTCATCCTCATTGCATTACAGAAGTTTTGATCAAGCCTTTCTTGTTCTGGTGTTGCCCTATTTTGTACGTATGTATTAAGCACCAGGAAACCCCAAAATTATATGATATATACTTTGCATCTCACCTTTCTCCTTCTTCCCTGTCTTGTGGGTAGCGATTGAATTTGATAATCATGCAATTAGATGGCGATATTTCCAAATTCCAAAATGCACTTTCTTATATAAACGGCTTTTTCACATTTTTGCAACCATAACCATCTCCAACTTGGAGGAAGCTTGGTTCGTGTGTCTTCTCTGATGGCGTCAATGAACAGATTGTTCAAGTGAAGAAATTGAGGACTAATGAGCAGATTATTTAATTCTCTTGGTCTGCGCAGTGGTTCCAGCCCTTGCCAGTTACCTCCGTTCAGTCGAAGCTGAGAGATTGGATACACGCTTAGATGAGCTCCTTCACATAGTCTGGTAATCTAAATTTTTAAAATCTCCCCGAAACCATAGGCGTAACTATCACAGCTGCAACGTTAGACTTGCAAAAGTGTAGTAAATTAAATAGTCTCCCTGAACCATTGGCAACCCGTCCCAGCTGTAACTTTTGAAGCCGTAATAAATTAAATAATCTCTCTGGTTCTGTGATAACCTTGAGCATGGTAAGGTGTAAAGATTTAATCAACCTCCCCGATTCCTTTGACAGCCTGTCACATCCTTGTATGTTAAATTAGAGGTCTTACTTATGGGTTACATTTTGTCTCCTTATTCTATCCTTACATCAAGAGTTGCAGATTTCTGCTATCATTACATAATCATATATTGCAATCAATTCTTATATCTGCAAACAATCCTGTGATCAATATGGTCTCATTTGATTGGAACCGTCCCCATCCAAGCCCTCTTACCATTATATTCTTCCTTTTGGGAAAAGTGTGGTAGATGTAAGTTGCAGACTAAGATCCATTTATATTATCCAAAACATTAACATGAAGCGCCTCCACTTTCAGGTATTTTTGTTATGCTATGTTGGTTTGGAAAACAAATCTATAGGTTATTTGATAATTCTGCACTATGTTTGGTAGTCATTCATATAAATATCTATAGATGCTTATTTGCAAATTAGTCATTAGATTTAGTGTTCCTTTTTAATTGTTAAGAGATTAGTTATTAGATTATTTGTTTAATAAATTAATTATAAATATTGTAATATTCTGGAGCTTGGGGACTTCGTCCTTTATTATTGGATATTAATTATGTGAGGGACACATAGATTCTTGTATTGTTAATAGTTAGTATTTATTTGGGTAATTTTGGAATAATAAATATCTTCCTCTTTAATTTGAAATAAATAATTGCTTATTTTTATAGAGATTTAGTTAAATAAGTGAATTGAAGTAAATTAAGTTTAAAAGAAAAAAAATATTAATGCATATATATAGGGTTTTAATGAAAGAATACATTTTGCCTATGTGAACTTATTGTGTAACATTAGTAGATTAGTTTATTCTTACTTTGGTTAGTTCCAAGTGGAGTAGTTAAATTAGAGATAGTGAAAAGTAGAGTTTTGTATGTGCTTGCTCTGTGTAAGTAAAATCAGATGATTATGGAATATAATGAAAGTATAAATATTAGGTTATTAGAAGAATCAAGTTGCTTGAAGCAGAGGTAATTATAAATAAATAAAAATAAGATGAAATTTTTCTATATGGTTATTATGTGAAAATTATTTTAGATTCATATGAGAAAAGAGTATTTTGGGCCTTCTTAGATAATTTATTGTGTTAAATGTTAAATGGTTTTAATTACCCTTTTTGTTATCTAATGAGTCTAGGAATGATAATTATTTGTCAAAACTACTATGTGAAATAATTCATTAGTATCGTCACCTTAGTATTATAATAAAGTTGTAATTTATAGAATTGTCATCTTAGTATTACATTTTAAAGTTATAATTAGGATTTGTATTAAACAGTTGATGGAGTTGGTTATCTTATAAATGATATAGTTATTTTAAATATAATCATTTGTAGTAAATACTCTCTTAATTAAATTAAGTGGATATATTAAAATAAGTGGTAAAAATGTTGAAATAATGCTTAAATTAAAGGAAGGTCTTTATGGTTATAATGTGTGAGTAAATGTGTTTTAAACAAAGTGTTTTGGTTATTGGTTTAAGTGTTATTTAATTTTTTTAAGATGGGTGTTATTTGTGGGATATTTATGGAGATGTCTCAATGGCCTATTCATTGTAAGTGTTTTAAGATAGTGTTCTTCAAGGTTGATGTGTTTGATGGTTTCCTTGTATGGAATTATGTGTGTGAACTGGGAACCCGTATTATTGTTCATGATTGTTTTAATTTTGGAAGAGTATGCTTGAGAGTTAGTGTCTTGTGGCTTATAACATCAGATTATATCTTCATTCGCAATATTGTGTTATCCTTAAATGTTGGAAATGATTGATCTTTAAACTAATGTTCTTTTTAAAATGTTTCAAGTTACTTCTTATTGAATGAATGGATATATTATTAGAATGTGTGGTTTTATGGATTCTTTCAATGTGACTTTTCCTGAGTTGATTTTTGAGTTGGAGATTTTCTCTCATTTTATTTATGTTGTTATTCGTTGGGAACCAGTATGTGTTCTTTTGTTCTTTACCTAAGTGGCAGATTGGTTAATGTTAACTTTGCCATGATTGATGGTTCTACTTGATGAGTCAAATTGAAAAGTTCTTTGAATTATGGGTATTCCGAGAGGAGAAAATAGAGGTTTCCCTTGGATTCTCGATTTAGTTCGTATCGAAGTTGTTGGTGTTGTTCAGTGGAGTTGTTGATCTTATTTTGGTGTATTTGCTCATTATATTTATATTGGAAATAGTTCTTTGAGGTCTTGCAATTATTGTTGTCAGTTCTTTGATGGAGAAACCCTAGTGTAACTTTATGAGAATCTTCCAGAGGTTTATTTTACTATTGGTTAATGTTCCTCCTTTTATGTTCCCTTGTTATGGCAAGTGTTTTGGTTTCATGTTTTTGAAAGGGTTGTACGGGAATCATGGAGATTTTGATTATGTATTTATGGCAAGATGGGTAATGCCTTGCATGCTGCTCTATTGTGATATAATGTTCTTGTTATGTTGTACAACCCTTGGATTTTGGTTTTTGTGTTCTGAGTGTCTAGAGAGAGAGAGTGGCTCTAAGTGGGTGGTCGGCGCACAAAGGGGTGCCAGGATAGCCCTCGTTAGAGTGAAATTAATAAGTGATAATTTAAATAATTAACTAGGGGGTGGGTAGAATCACATTAAAAAAGATAATTGATGCCTCATCCGCCTTTTAGTACTATCACAGGCTAAAGGGGATTGAGAAGGTCGTGGTTGGCAAGATCGTTGCCTTGTCTTCATGAAAGGTTAACGGTTCCGCATGAGCAACCCTATGGAGTGGTTCCTTGAGATAGGTAGCCTGGATAACCATAGATGGAGGCGGTTCCTAGTGCTTGGTTGCCTGGATAATCCGTCAGTAGATGGAGGCGGTACCTTGCAGTAGGTAGCCTGGAGAATCCATGTTAAGCCATGCGATGACACTCTCCTCTAACACTCCTTATATTGTTACTTTGGAAATCCTCTAGAAGTGGGTCTTTGTCTTGAGTTGATGGATCATAGTTGTTTGAATTGATTTATGGTTTTACCCTATTTGATCTTTGGTGTGTTCTTTGGTCTTGTATAAATCTTGTGGATGTTTGGGTTTTGACCTTGTACTCTTATGGTACTGCGATATGATGTTATTGTATTGTGTCATTGTGATTCAGAATTGTGTTACGTTTATTAATTCAGTTTGGTTTGGAAGTGTTTTATGATCTTCCTTTGGTTCCTTGTTTACTGGCTATTGCCTTGAATTATGTGATGAGATTTATGACTCTTGGATGTGGTTGATTATGTCATTATAATTCCTGAGTGTTATGATACTTTTGTATGACACCGAGTCTTGTGGTTTTCTGTTGGATGTTCTTGGTTGAGGTCTCTTTTCTTGTTAGCGCCTAGCACGGGGGATGGGTCTTCGGACTCACATGGTCGAGTGGAACGTGCTAAGCACCCCATTGGGTCCCCAGTCGAGGATCGAGAGGTGCAGATTGGTGCTGTTGCAGTAACTCCAGAGTTGTATCTATCTTGGAGCTAGTTTGATACTTGGTATTCATCTATTTATTTGTATCATGCTTTCTTGTTTATGGTTTCCATTTATGTTTGGAAATACTATTGCATCATTGTACTTCTTGAACATTGTACTGTAATGTAATATTAGCCATGGGAGTTGTTATTCAATGTGTTATGTTAATCATGCATATGTTGTATTTATGTGCAGATGGTTTTTATCAATGAATTCTCATATATGTATTATATTTGTTATTGTTTACTTTATATCTTTGGATTCTATTCTTTATTGATGTTGTATGGATCTAAGTTGCGTAATGACTCTTCATGTACCCCAAGGGATGTATGTGTTAATGAATCTATTTAAATGAAATCCATGTTATGGCTTAATGTGTATGTTATGTTTAAAAAAATAAAAAAAATTTGTGGTAATTATTGTGTTGTTGTCCTTTGGGGTTCGCTTGGCGGGGCGTTACACGGTTGATAGTAGTGTTTTCAGACTTGGCTTACTACAAATAGTAGAGAACAAATTTTTTGATAGAGGTAAATATTGGTACTTCATTTTTGGGGGCTCGGGGCCACCAAATGAAGTTTGAAAAATGGGTTCCAATGCAACACAATGGAATGGTTTTAAGTCACCCAATGGTTCTAGAACTTGGTCTACTCCCTAGAAATCTAGAATCTTGCCATGCCCACAAGGGGCATGCATCCAAAGTTGGAGCTATTGATGGAAACTTTAAATTTGCAAAATTTGAAGTGTCCATGATGAAAGAATTAGTTTGCACACTTAGAAATGCACCTGAAAAATCTACTCCAATGACCTACTTTGGAGTGTCATAATTTGGATCCAGTTGACTTTCATGCAAGATCCCTTGGTATGTGTACTCGTTTGACATATGTGAACATGTATATCTGATTTAAGCTCCTCATGATGAGTTTTGATAAGGTTTCGAAGTGCGAAGCCGAAGGGTTTTGGCATTGTTTTTGTTGTTTGCAAACTCTTAGTCCTATGAAGTGACAACCTGTTTAGATTGATATTTCACAGCTGGATGATCATAATGGAAAATGGATTGGTCCTACATATTCCAATAATATTCATATATTTCTTGGTCTAGTTTTAGAGTCTCGAGATGAGATTTGATAATTTTACCCGGTCAAAAGCAAATGCAGTTTGTTCTATTTTTTCATTTGCATTTTCTAAATGTTTCAAGGAGGTCAAGTTTGACCCTTAATATCTTGTGAAGAATGTGGATTGAAGGAAATCCCTTTTGTATACATACTCAAGGGACCTAAATTATTTAGTGTTTCCAGTGGTAGCTTCCAAGGAGGTGATTTGATATTTTTTTTAAGGAGGTGACTTGGTGAGACTTAATTAGTTTTTAACAAGTGTAGTTGTAGAAAAGTCTAAGTGAGCCACTTTGTCGATTAATATATTGCATCTCATGATCAATTTTTCCAATTTGTTTATTACAATGAGTTTTTGGTTCAAATTTCTACATTCTTGCTCAGTTTTAGGCTCCTAGAATGAGTTTTGATGGGTCATTTAATTTTTTTTGACTACGATAGGGCCAAAATTGGTGTTTTAGAAACTTTCAAATTTTACGATTCTAAAGGAAACCCATTTCTCATTTTCACCTAAAACTTCTCGACCTCCATTTTCATAAAAAATGAAGGTCTTCTAATTCACTAGTTTAATGCATTTCGGTCGTAGCAAAGGCATCTGATAAGCCAATTTACAAAGAAGGTCCTAGAGATCTTTCGATGATACAAGTTTTGAGGAAATGCATTTTCTCCAAATAATTGATAATGTCCCTATGCAAATTTTTGTGGCTCCAGGTGTCCTGGTTTTCCTGTAGTGAATTTCCTCCATTTTTGGAAAAATTAAAAATTGCTATATTTTCTAAAGTTCTAAAACATGATATTTTAAATATTTTAAATGTTATGAAAAGCAAAATTTGCAAGTGAATTGAGGAATTAGGGCATATTTCAATTTTTAATACTTTATAAAGTTTCAAACTTTATAACCTTTTCTTCACGACAGCTTCCCCACCAACGGTGGAAGTTCTTACTGATGACAACAAGTTCTCTCGAGGAAGTGGAGATTGGTGAGAAGATTTGGAGGAATTAAAATATTAACAAGAAGAAACTTTATTTCCAATTTTGAGGAAATATAATAGTGTGCAAATAATTTTTAAGGTTCAAATTTTATTAAAGTCTTTTCCTTGCCAACCTATGAAGGTTAATGCTAATGGTAGTAGAGGATGCAGGGAAGTAGGGAGAATGTTGGGAGGAAAATTTTGATCTACAATCTCTATTGTAGTAAAGATTGAAATGTTTTCTTCCCCATGGATGTTCCTCTAAGGTCTTTTGAGATAGATTCAAATAGAATTTTGTTTGATGAAGGTTTCTTTCACGTTTTTGAGCTTCTAGGCATCTTTTGGGGTTGTTTTGGAGCTCAAAATTGTTGTTTTATGCTCTAAATTCACTCCCTAATCATTCCTAATGCTTTGGAAAAGTTTTTAAGCATGTTTGGAATGAATTTTGGGTGTCTACAACCATCAAAACACCCCTACACTGTAAAAAATGACCTAGTTATGATAAACATATGAACAAGAAGCTTTCCCCGCTTACTTGTGGGAATAAATGGTGACATTAGCAGACGATGGTGGGGAAGCGGGGAGGAGTTTTTGAAAGGTTTTAATATTTTAAACACTATTTTATGAAGCCTTTCTTTGCAGTGAAAATATTTTATTCTTGGCTTTATAAAGTGTTGCATGCAAGCCCGTGTGTTTTGTTGCTACCATCACAAGAATGAAACGAAAGAGTAGGGATTGGTATGAAAGGCTTTGGTGGGCCTGGGGTAAAACATAAAGAGCATTAAAATATAATGTGGGGTGTGGGAATTTAAAGAAAAATATTTGAAGGATGCATGGGTAAAATGTATTACATAGCCCAAGTAAAATGATTAAAATCTTCACCATTTAAAATGTAAAATGCACAATGAAGTTTATCACGTGAAAATAAATTTTAAGTTTCATGGGTAAAAAGTGAAGTGCGCCAAAGTTAAAACATTAAAATCCTCCATTGATATGTTTAATATTATTTTTTGCTAGGAATTAAAAAGTGAAGGATATGTGAAATATTCTATACTGCCTGATGCAAAAATATTATTAAGGGCCTCCATTATAAAAGTTAGAATATTTCATTTGCTAGAGATGAAAATGTAAAGTGGATAAAATTTGAAGGCAAAGGAATAAAAGGATTGTCACGAGAAAGGAAACATAGTTTTCATGTTGCAAGGTAAGAATGAAAGAGGAGATGAAGTCTTTCACAAGCAAAGTAGTTTTATGTTGTTGGGAAAATAATTTTAAAGAGAACTAGTAAAATAAAATGGTAAAAGAATAGGTGAAAGAGTTTTTCCTACAATCGATGAAGGTGAGTGAAATATTTTTCATGGATGGCTTCTATTATTTTACAAACAAATATTTTCAACTAAAGGGTATGGATGAATGATGGCTCATCATGATGGGAATATTTTTTTGTTTGAGGGAAAGTGAATGCAAGAGGCAGGAACCAAAGTACAGGTCAAAGATTTTTCAAGTGTTAGAGGTAGTTACTGATCAACAAAGAAGAATGTTCCAGATATCTACTGAAGATCTCCACTTAGGGTTTTTGTATTTTCCTTAAGTGTATCTTTTCTGCTTCTTTTTGGAATATTTTTTCACTACTTAATCTCACATGAAAGCATTTTTTGTAACAAGGTCTCAAATGTATAGTGTTGATTTTAGGTTTCTAAAGTTTTTTGAGTCATGTAAATGAAGAATTTATTCACAAAATTGTTATATTTACATAAAATCATCATATATTTTGAGCTGGTTATCTCCATTGTACACATTGCACAGATTATCAATATAAGAAATCAAGGGTGTCTACTATTTGTCCTCTTTCCTTTCCTTGAGTGTTTGTTCTGTGTTGTTATTGTCATTCAAAGAATGAATTAAATTGTATTAACATAGATAGAGGTTTATGCAAATGTATGCTTAGATTAATAAAGTATGATTGGTTTGGTTTCTAGTATCAATGGTGTAATGCATCATCTAATAGGGATAGTTTTGATAGAGTGAATGCTGTAATGAGTTTTAAATTTCATGGTTTAGGTGAATCCATCCTGGAATATGGCATTAGTTTCTTGATGTTACAATTTCCTGAGATTATTTTGTGACCAACTATAATTTTAAATCAATTTTACTTATCTATCTTGTTGTGGGTGTGTGTGGAATTTAATGAATCATATCTCTCATATTTAATTTAGACATTGCCATGAAGGTCATCCAAACCTTTAGGGTATCGTTTCTAGTAAGCATTTGAAGGAGAATTATCTATTTACTTTTTGTTTGATACTTTGGCACACAATTATTTGAAATCACATTGTTGGGATCACTATCCAAGGTTTAACAGAGCTTGAAGTGCATAGGATAAAATGTTATATATCAAGCTCTCATTCATTGGCCACTGACCTTGAAGATTGTTAAGCACGAGGGTTGGCTACCCTTAAGAGGATTTTAAGGTTTTGTTGGAAAAAACACCAACAACACACTTTTCTTACCTATGGGGCCATCTTGTTCATTCATGAGTTTCAAGCATACAAAGCTTTGCTTGCCTCATGAAGCTTGAAGTTCATTTTTTTGTGGTGCCTTATCAAATTTATCAAGATTTATAGTTTTGGTATGGTTGTATGTATTCGATCCAAACTTAGGCACAACTTTCCCATAACCACTTGCATGTCTATGTGAGCACATACTAGCCGCATGTGTGTGTGTGTGTGTGTGTCATTGGGGGTTGAACTAGTGGATGGCCTGAGGTTCTATTAGACCTTGTGAGCATGTGTTTGGTTTGTATAGTAGTCATGATGTTCCACTTGTAAAATCTATTGGAAAAAAAACCTAGATATGATCCATAGAGTGTAGGACAAATGGTTGAAGCTTGATCCACCCTCTTTCATTTTCATTTTTGTTTCCTTTCCCATTTTCTTTGGTAGTGTATTCATGTGCCTTGTTTTTTATCCTTACACCACTTTCATGTGTGTTATTTTGCACCTATGTTTGTTTTCCATAGGATCTTGATTCTAGGGGCTTAATCATTCCTCTTGGTCATTATCATTTTATCTCACTAGCATTGGTACACTTGGATCCCTTTTATTCGAGTTTTGTCTACTTTAGTGTGAGTTTGAAGCAAGTTCATCCTCTCACTAAAGTGGGGACTGAATGTAGTGTATAAAATGTATCTCTTTACATTTTTACACTTGTTTAGGCTCTCCCTACTAAAATTGGGCTTCTTTATGCATTATTTAGTCTTATTTTGCATCCCTAAGCCTTATTTAATGCATATTTCCAAGTATAATCTTGAAACACATGTAATGAATAATCATAATTCAATGATTTTGGATTTTATAGCCTAGGTTTAGTTATATGGGACTCATACACCACCTTGGGCATATCTATCCCACCTAAGTCTTAGGGTCTAAAATTTTAATTCAACATAAAACTAAACATTTCTTTCAAAATATGTTTCCAAAGCTTAGGCTATTGGGACTGATACACCCCAACTAGCCTATGATTCTTGCTTAGCTTGGACCTATTTTGAATTCAATTCTTGGTGGGATTTTATTCTTCTAGATCTGATGTTGGCTTGTAGTGGTTGTAATTTTAGGAAATTTTGCATAAACAAGTATAAATAAAAGGTTAGTTAAAATATTTTCTCCTAGCAATTTAAGTGAGCTTATGAGCATTCAAGTGAGAGAATTATAAAGAATTCAAGAGGATTCAAGAGTGATTATCAAGCATTTTGGAGCATTATTCAAGTATCATGCATCATGCATCATGTCAAAGTCATCATGCATCATGTTTGTTTTTGAGCTAACATTTGTGATGTAGGGTTTTACGATTCAAGCAAACATTCATGTCAAGGTCCACATTCATGCTAGCCATTACATACAATATTGTAGCCTTTTGTTCAAGGGTTCGGTAAGTTGAAACATTGCATATTTCTTCATTCATCATTTCTCCATTTGATTTCATTTGATTTCAAGGTTTGATTACCAAAATGGGGTTTGATGAAGGAAAACCTCTATCCACTAACAAAAGAACATTTTTCTCTCTTTGATGTGTGATTTGTAGATCTAGGTAGTTTATATTGAAGATACATTCAAGAGAAATTTTGGAGAAAATTTATCAAGGTTGCAAAGTTGTAAAAGTTGTTATCTACCTTGCAAGATCACATAAAGTCATCTACAGGTTGCAATTCAATGTTTAAGACTAGGAGATTTGGTAGGAGAGAAGCTACAAGAAAGCACTAAGGGATACCAAAGTTTCTGATCAACCCTAATACTCAAACTAAATTTCCACTTATGGTGTATGAGTCCTAGAATACTAGATTTTAGACATTTCCAAAAATTTCCGATTTTTTAGTTGTAGATTCCATTTTCTATCAGAAACCCTAATATGGGAATAATTCTGCCCTACTAGTGTATGAGTCCTAGTGTGCACTAAAACTCAACATTTCTAGGATTTTAGACCCTCATTCAAGCCATTGTAGTTTCCAAGTGCACCTCTATTTATCTGTAGTTTATTATTCTAATTTGAGTTCATTTCTAGGTCATTTCTTTAAGTTTTGCATATCATTTGCATTTCTTGTCTTTCCTAGCACTTTCTTGGTGGTGAACCCCCTTTTAGTCTTTAATCACACTCTAGGACACCTTATTGCAGATCTCTTTCCTTTATTCCCTCCTTGGATTGAGATCTCTAAGGTTTCCTTGAGTTATACTTGTATAAAAATAGGTGGAAAGGTCCTAAACCCTAGTTCTATCTTCCAAAAAGATAAGACCCATCCCCTGTTTTTCTAGGTTTTAGTTTCAAAAATGGGGGGGCGGGGTCAGGGAGTGGTCCTATATTTATAAAAAGATAACATGGTGTCTGTGGGCCCTTCCCTTTCTTTTTAACTATATTTTAGAATTAAAAAAAAAAACGGTTAGAAATTAACTAACTCGATGTAGTTATCCTAGTTCTTTTGGCTAATTTTTTAATGAATACAATATTTTATGAATTTTCGAAGTGGACACATCTTGAAAATCTAAAATATGAGTGTGTTTCCCCCTAATTTTTTTGAAAACTAATTGAAAATATATTTTTTCTCAAGGTCTGTCCAAGATCATCATAAAAAAATAGGCCCTAAAGTGGTGTTGAAATTCAGAAAAATCAGAATTAGGCAACTGTTAGTTGATAGATTTGTTCTTCAAAAATAAATAAGAGAAAATGACTTAAGATTCCCAAAAGGAAGAACAAACAGCAATAACAGTTGAGTCACTTGCAATAGTTCGTGCAAGTGCTATCTTCTTGTTTTACAATGCGCAACTACCTTCAAATGATTTGCAATGAATTGGAAAATAAGGTATACTTTTAACTCGAAAGTAGTAAAGGTAAACTACCATCTACCCATACCCATGAAATAGATGTGAAAGATTAAACTTGAAACGAAAATGGATCTAGATAAATGACACAAAGTTCTTCTATGCTACACTCACTAACAATAACAGATCAATTAAAGACAACTACATTCCTCTCGATGCATACCAACATAATAGGGACAATATTGAAGATAGATTACAAATTGACATAGGAACAATTGCAATTAGAGAAAACATTTAAAGACAAAATTCTGAAAATGATTCTTCATTCCTTCAATAAAACAAAACTCAAAGTTTATGTGAAGCTCCTATACATAAGCTGAATTAAGAAGAATAATGACTAATTACAAAGTAACAGAAAATGAATTTCCTCCTCCTCCCCTATTTCACACAACAAAAAGGATCCCTTTCATATTTTCAGGTTACATATTAATAACATCCCCCAAATGCGTCCCTTCAGTTAGGCAGTTGTTTGTTTCTATAACTGTTTATTTCATTTAGAACAATGAGAAAATAATCCCATTCTCGTAACTGATTCCATCTTTCAGTCACTATCTTTTGAGTTGTTTTTTCTTTTTATTTAAAAGAATTTCTATATTCCATTAAAAATTAAGTGACACCAAATGATTTTTCCGCTTTTTCATTTGTAGAAGATTCTTTGTGTCTCAAACCGCCTTCTTTTATGGAAAACTTTTCGGTTTCCTTTGCCTTTCCTAACTGCCACTTTAACAAATTTCTGCGAATATTCTGTAATCTTCTATGTTCAATGAGATGGGAAGACAGTCGCATTCCTCTTATAAGATCCCAATGATATCATCTCATATAATCTATTCAAGATTTCATTTCTTTGTGATTCCTTGATATGCAAAAGTCCTGTTTCCCAAACAACATTTTACAAGACAACCTCTGCGAAAATGTAACTTCAAAATGCGACCATTATAGGTAGCTCATCTAAGAACATCCTTCGCTAATTCGAATTCCTCTCATTCGTCCCATGATTATGCACAGTAATAAATAATGAAAGGGATATCACCCAATGACATGAAGTTTCTAAAGTATTTTCAACAAATCCATTTTGTGCATATTGTGTGAGGGAGACACTTAAAGCATTTTATCAAACAATTCACGGGCTTTGAGGATGGTGACAACTGATGTGGAATACAGCTTTATAATTGCAATTGCATTTGCATCAAAGTTTCTAAAGTTTCAAAAATAAATCCATGTCGTGCATATCCTCATTCCAAATAATAGACTCCAATCAAAGCTTCAACAATATCTACTAATGTCTTGCTTAAAAGAACTTGATAACAACTTGAATCTTCTTCAATCTCACCCTCCTCCATCGATTCATCATCACTGTCTTCAAGACATGTACTTTTATGCATTTCCATTTCTTTTGGTGAGTTGAGTTCCACTTTACCGAGCAAATCTTCATTATTAGCTTCATTGGTATACTCATCAAAGAATGGAAGCACACCAGGAGCAACCCATCTAGATGGAGCAAAGAAATCAGCCTAAATATAGACTTGTATTCCTTTACTCAGAGCATATTGATGTAGTAGAACATTGCTTACAGTCTGTCGCCTTCGACTTTTTCTCTTTCAAACAACAAATATCTCAAATGATCCCTTATCGCATAATTGAACATCAAACATTTTTATAAAATTCGCTTTATTGGAAATGGCAAAGATGAGTCTTTGTTCATCATATGCCATAGTAGGTCTTTCTCTTACATAGATTAGGCCTCGGCATTTATCATTCTTAAAACATTCTTGTCCAGCTCCCTATCAAATGCTCCAGGGTATCTATTGTATAATGTTTCAAAGTGATCCACTGCCCGAAGAAGAATGTAAAATCCCACAGCACTGCTGTAATCTTCATCACCTAAATATTCTTGTAGCTCGGTTGAAATAGGAGCTTGGAAAAAGATCTTGATGAGCATCATCAAGTTTAACGACCATTTTAGCAGCTCGGTGAGACAAAATTTTCTGTCAGTATATCTACAATTTGCATTTCTCCAAATGCCCCTCGGAATTTCGATCAAACCAAATCTAGTGATCGTAAACAAACTTGCCTAGTAATAGTGATCCACGAGGAGGTTTTCTTTCGTCCTTCTAGAAATCATTTTTCTCCCACAAGCATGATATTTAATTTTCTTTAAAGTTGTCCAATGTCTCCAACAAATCACATCTTGAGATACCTTGAATCAATATTCGTCACAACCACAGACCACAACTTGCATTGGTTGCTTCACAGTAAATTTGTGACTTAGAATGCGTACAGCCTCCCTGTCAAACAACCCATGCATTGAGTCTATGTTTCCACATCGGGCTATCAACCCTTTTACAAACTTTCAAACCATATGAGTTATGAAACTCTGAATCCTCCCGACAATAAAGAGGAGTCGGGCCATCGGAAAAATAAGAACTTAAGAACCTTGCATCAAGTGTTTGGGAGTTTTAAAAACTCACACTTCCTGAGATAAAGAAGTTTGTAAAGAATTAGCTTTAATAAAGCCACCATGGAATCAAAAAATCTTACCATTGGGAATAAATAAAGTCATATCCCTCAACAACTCTTTTACTCCAGTTCTTTTTTTACTTTTGGATTAAACTTCAAAATATCATGGCCAAATTTTACACTGTGAATAATTTGGGACCCTTTTTTTTTTTTAAAACATACTTCAAATTGAAGACGAGAAATTTCATAACTTCCTCATAGTAGCTCTATTTTGTGCAAAATTTTGACAACAAAGTAATCAGATGTCTCCAAGAAAAAACAGGAAACCATTTAATCCCCAACAAGTAGCAAGTTCAATTTTCACTTTATTTGAAAATCACCAATGGGAAAAAGTCAAGTTAAAAATCTTGCAAATGATAAAGCTTTTTGACATAAAAATTGTCTAGATTAGATGGAACGTGGTTGGGATCAAACTCACAAAAGGATTTCAGACCATAATTAATGGATTTTCATATTTAATTATTTTTGTGACTTGACAGGTCTGGGGGTGTGTAAAGGAATGCACTAGAAACTAAAAAAAAATCAAGTTTAAATTGAGGGGATAACAACAACTTGACATAAAAATTTGTATAAGTTATCTATATTATTTAAAAAATATGCAAGAATAGAATATGTAACAAATTAAATGTAGTTTCTACACTACTAGGTGTTTTTTTTTTTTTTAATTTATTTGGTGAAAATTTGAAATTTCAATGTAGTAGCACTTAAATTTCAAGGGAAAAATAAGTAGGTGTCTGACCACCTTAACCACAATAAAATGATAATATTTTATTATAATATTTTAGATGTAAGTAGAGGACTCATGTCCTGATGTGATGAATATTCTTTTGTATTTTTTTTCCAAGTAAATAATTAATTATGAATTTTTTTATTACAAATTTTAAAAAATATAAAAAATTGTATGTATGTCCACCTTAACTTGGTCAAAACTTGAACTTTTTTTTTTATCCTATAGTATGTGAAGCATAGAATGTGATGCATGTTTTAGATTCAAAAATTGTGACTCTTTCCCTTTCACAAAACTCTTTGTTCAAAGCATCCAACTGAAAACAAGACTCACAAATCACTTATTTATTCCACATAAAACCTTGAAACAAACTATCTCAATTTCATTAGACAACCACCAAAATCATCTTTGTTTATTTACTCATTTCTCATTCACACTTTCCCTTTACACAACTTAACTCAAACATTCCAAATTATAATCAAAGTTCCAAATCCCTATAGAGACCTTCAAAATACCTTAAACACCTTTAATTCAACCCAAAACAACAAACACAAAGTATGCCCCTTCAAATTTTGTCAATCCATTATTATTGTCTTCATTGTACATAATTTTATTTAAAAGCCTCAACTATGAAATTGGATTTTCAAAGTACAAACACCTAATTCAATGCTTGGAATGGATCTAAGAGGCTTTAATCAACATGCTAAAAAGAAATTTACATCCCAATAATTTACCTTCAAAGATTTGATAAACAAGTCCTTCAAATATTTCAATGTAGTCCTTCATTACTGACAGTAATCAATATTTAGGATACTTATTTCAATGTTCTAAAACATATCTAAATATAAAACAAGATATTTTGAAAAACAAATATAATACATGACTATTACATGTTTCCAAAGAGGGCAATTTAGGTCTACAACAAATAGGGCTTATTGTTTATGCTATCTCCACCATCAAATATTCTTAACCAATGCTTGGAGCATGTTAAATTGGACCTAAGCATGCCTTTGAAAATTCCAAAAGTCCATTTGCAAAGATATTTATATAAACCCTAAGGACTATTCCATTAACTATCTACAAAAACTTTGTTTTTAGAGCTTAGGGCAATAAGGAATTCATCCAAAATTACTTCCTCAGTCACAAACCCATGGAGTATCTTTTAGAGCACATTAAAATATTTCTACAGATCAAATTTTAGGAGTTTCTACCAACAAATGAAGGAGACTTAAATTTTCAAAGGCTCACTATTAACCCTAGATAGGGTTTTCCTTGATTTTAGAAGAAAAAAATATCTTTCTCAAAATCCCACCAATTTGCATGAAACAAAATGTAATTGGAAGCTGATTAAGATTATTATCACTCACAAACAATTAGACACACTTTCCTGTTTGTACAAGTCCATACACAACAAATAATCAAAGAATTTCTAAAGGCATGTAAAGAAAAACATTGCATTTATTCTTTCAATTTCAAATGTGCAATCATCCAAAAAAGTTTCAAATGATTACAAAGAATTTTAAAGAAAAACCAACATGAATTTCCACCTTCTAAATACCTCTAACTATCCCTAAAGTCTAAATGACTCTTCATCTCATACTATTTCCTTTGTGCAACTTTTAACAATTTTGCAAATTAAGTTGACAACTTTTGCACTTTAACAATATTAGCCCCAAATACACATCAAATGACCTCCTACACAAAATAAATGACTTAGACAATCCTTATTATAAGGAAAAACATCAATTTGGATCATTTTTCAAAATTTTCTATATGGAAGCAAAATTGGTTAGGGTGCTCCTGCACCAAACTCCTAGCCAAGAAAAGAATCCAAGTCCACTTGGATTGATGTTGTCAGAAAATTTCATTCCTTGTATGCTCTGCCACATTAAAACAACTTCCATCACCTTCATTTTCACTTTAGGTTTGAATTTGTCCATGCAAATCAACTTGCTTCCTTGCTCACCAACACTCTACTACTTCTCAGTCTTCATTTCAACACCTTGTGCTTCTCCAAACTGCTGCACTTTGATCTTCAAATGGTTTCTTGTCTAAATCATCAATACAATAAATAAATGACATACTAAAAAAACCACATTACATCCATCTAACTTTAGTTCCTTGAAAACCTCCAAGATTAATTCAACTTTGATCATTTCTTCATCCATCCTTGTTACCAACTCAAAGTCTTTGTTCTCTGAAATTAGGTCCTTAGTCTTTTCTTCTCCTTCATCTTCTTGCTTGGGCGCACCTTTGTCTTCTTCATCTTTAAATTCTTCATTTTCATTTTCAAATGGTTCATCTTCTTCTTTCTCTTTTATCTTCATTTGTCTTCTTCTCCTTTTTTCTATCTTTTGAATGTGCCATGTAACTTTCTTTTTCACCTTCAAAATCCAACTTGTTGCTTATCTATATAGATGCTCAATCATTTGTTTCATCTCCATCATGGATTCCATGAACTCTTTATCCATTCTTATTATCTCTTACTTTAGTTATACAACCTCTCTTTCAATTTTTCTTGCCTCTTTATCCTCTTACTCTCTTCCTTTAGTTGCAAATACCTCTTCAACACATCCATCTTATTCTCTTCAAGCAAGCTTCCTCTTGCTTCCACCTTTCTCAACTTTCTTTTTGCCTTCTCTTGACAGCAACCAAGTTATTTTTGACCTGTAACCAACCAAACCACAAACCACAAAACCAAACACAAGCTCACCAACCCAAATATTTCTTGGGCTCTAATACCAATCTAATGCAATACCAAGGAAGAAAATCATTGTCTCAATCTTATCTAAAAAAAATCAAAACAAATCTTTCATCTCCTTGTAATTTAGGACTCTTTCCCTTTCACAAAACTCTTTGTTCAAAGCATCGAACTGAAAAAAATACTCACAAACCACTTATTGATTCCACATAAAACCTTGAAACAAACTATCTCAATTTCATTAGACAAACACCAAAATCATCTTTGTTTAATTTCTCACTTCCCATTCACACTTTCCCTATACACAACTTAACTCAAACATTCCAAATTATAACTAGAGTTCCAAATCCCTATAGAGACCATCAAAAACCTTAAACAACTTTAATTCAACCCAAAACAACAAACACAAAGAACGCCCCTTCAAATTTTGTCAATCCATTATGACTGTCTTCATTGTACATAATGTCATTTACAAGTCTCAACTATGAGATTGGATTTTCAAAATACAAACACCTAATTCAATGCTTGGAATGGCTCAAGAGGATTTAATAAACATGCTCAAACACATTTTACATCCCAAAAATTTACCTTCAAAAATTTGATAAACAAGTCTTCAATGACCATTAGTATTCCTTGTAGCCATGCATTATAAAATTGTCAGAAATAAATTCCAATGCATTCCTTCATTACTGACTATAATCAACATTTAGGATATTTATTTTAGTTTTCTAAAACATATCTAACATCTAGCACAAGATATTTTGAAAAATGGATATAATACATGACTGCTACAGGTTGCCAAAGAGGCCAATTTAGATCTACAACAAATAGGGATTATTGGTTATGTTATCTCCCCCATAAAATTTTCTTAACCAATTCTTGGAGCATGTTAAATTGAACCTGTACATGCCTTTAAAAACACCAAAATTCCATTTTCAAAGAGATTTATACAAACCCTAAGGCTTATTCCTTTAACTATCTACAAAAACTTTATTTTCAGAGCTTAGGGCGACAAAGAATTTATTCAAAATTACTTCCTCAGTCAGAAACCCATGTAGTATCTTTTAGAACACATTAAAATCTTTCTACAGATTGAATTTCAAGATTTGTTACCAAAAAATGAAGTAGAAATAAATTTTCAACTCACTATTAACCCTAGATAGGGTTTTCCCTATTTTTAGAAAATATTCAATATCTTTCTCAAAATCCCACCAATTCACATGAAAAAAAATGTAGTTGGAAGGTGATTGAGCCTATTATCACTCACAAAAAAATAGACATACTTTCTTATTTGTACAATTCCATACATGACAAATAATCAAAGAATTTCTAAAGGAATGTAGAGCAAAACAAAGAATTTATTCTTTAAATTTCAAATGTGCAATCACCCACAAAATTTCAAAGGATTACAAAGCATTTTAAAGGAAATGATGAGCTTAAAATATGCTCATAATTTGGATGTTATGATAAACTTTTAATGTCTTTACTTTTGTTATTTCATGGCTGTTTAAACTTTGTTGAAACCTTTTATGGGGATATCCTATAGCATAATACTTTCATATTCCTGCAACTCATGGTGTTGACTTGATTGCATTTATTGCCCATTGACTCCCTAAAATGGCTGGTATATCGTATACAGTTTTTGAATGATGAAGTAGATCTAAAATGTGTGATTAATGAATAAATATCGTGTATGTGCCATACGCCTTTTCTTTCGCATCTGTTACCTTTTGTTTCGTAGGTTATTGAAGAATGATCGAGTCAAGCGCAGCCGATCTTGGCCTTGTAGTAAAATCCATTTCCTGCACGACTTCGAGGAAGCTCCGGCGAAGACTCTTTGACCAAAACTATGGGAAAGAATTTTAATGATAGTCAATTTGAAAAGAGTGGAGCGCTAGATTCTCTCCAAATTGGGTTGAACGCATAAATTCATTATGAAGTCTGTTCCTTGATTCGGGGATATACTTTACTTCCACGTCTTTCTTTAATAGGGTTAGTTAGTTAGTTGCTCTCCTGTTTATAAATAAAGTTCTCCTCCTGCGCGAGAGAGACAAAAGAGAGGATAGTTAGAATGAGTAAGAGATGATAGTTAGTAAGTTAGAAGCATAGTAATAGCAGATATCATGTAAGAGTCAGTATGATGATGAGAAACATAATCTATATGATCAAAGATAGAGTTTATTGTTAATTTCCACATCAATAAAGCAATGTATACCATTCTATTTTCATGAATAAAGTTCGATGAAGTTCTGAGTTTAGCATCTGTGTAATCAGTAGATGCTTGCTAAGGGGTCCCACTTAGTAAGTATCTGTAGCTAGTTAGTTAGTTGTTATTTTCTGTTGATCTTCAGATTAGCTTTCATCTTTGAAGTTTTCATACAAACTCAGTCTTATAGTGCTCCTGCAGCATAGAGAGTCCATCCCTGTGACTGTTCCTGCAGCATAAGGCCGGTTCATAGTTTGTGTTTCAGTCATTGTTGTTATGGTTTCTATCATAGTTGAGTTAAAGAATTTTGCATTACCGTTCTGTGGCTTAGATAGAATTTCTTTCCAGTATTATTTCTACTAAGATTTGACCAAAACTAGTTCCTAGTGCATATATTTTGCTGCGCCATTTAAAGTCTACGTCCCCTGGTTTGACAAGTAAAATGAATGTCCATAGAAAGATATAAGTCACCTGTTGGAATGTCCAAATCCTAGGAAAGGTTTTACTGTGATTTTCATATCCTTTTGTGGGCGTGAGCCATTTTTGGCACCGTTGCCACGGATGGCGTCTAGCTAGGAGTCTGTTAGAAGTCATTTTCAGCATTAGTTTAGTCTGTTAGTAAAAAAAAATCAAAATATTTCAAGCCACCACTCACCGTATTGCATGCATAGAAGAAGAAGAGTCGCACTGGGAAGGTTCCTCCCTGAAAATCTATTTATTGAACTACCATTTGACCTAGCTGATAACGAACCTGAGGAAAATCCATTCGCTCTGTTATTCTAGCAACCAGACATGGCAAATAATCCACCTAATAATCCACCTCCTGCATTTGAGTTTCCCATTGTTCCCCAACAAGATACCGACAATCTTAAAAACATTCCCTCTTCCTTGCTTCCAAAGTTTTATGGCTTGGTTACGGAGGATCCATAAACTTTTCTGTTTGAATTTGATGTCCTCTGTCACAGTTATGACTACAACACAGACGCTCATAAACTGAAGTTATTTCCTTCCACCTTGAAGGAAGGAGCTCTCAGGTGGTTCATGAGTCTGGGAAGAGGCGTTGTAGATAGTGGGGCAGCCATGCAGACAAAATTTCTTAAAAAGTATAAGGAATATTGTAAGAGTGCCAGCAAGGGTGATGACATATTCTGAATTCAGCAGAAGGAGGATGAAAGTCTAGAAGATTATATTTCTAGGTTTTTGTTTTCACTAAAAAGGAACTCAAACCATACTCTCAACGAGGACTCTCAGAAACTACTCTTTCTAAGGGGAATCAGTGATTCCTGTATTGACGCCTTAGACCTAATAGGAGGAGGTGATATAACGCAACTGCCTTGGGATGATATAAAGAAAATATGTCTTAACTACTCTCGAGCAATAGTTAAGAAAGGTCGAGGTCATCATGCTACAATGGGGAAGTCTTCTTCTGGTGGAGTTTCCCGGATGGAGATCACAAATTTGCTATATGATTTCAAGCAGGACATCATTAATAATATGGCTACACAACTGGACACTATGCAAGCTCAAAAAAAAACATGCAGAAGCTGAGGTAGTCTTGGCTGAGTTCTATCCATATTACAGACAGAAGAAGCGTGATTGTAGATGCAAGATGGTGGCTAATTTGGAAGCTAGGAAACTGCCTACTAACTTCAAACCAGTAGAAGGTGATGATGATCAAGTCTTCTTTGTTGCGCAAAGGAGACCATGGGCCCAAAGACAAGGTATGCCTCAAGATCCTTTAACTTTTGGTAATCCTTATTCTGGCTATAATAACCAATGGCAACATTCATATGGACCACCACCACCCTGGAATCCACCTCAACCAAGTTGGCCTAATTATCAGGCCCCACAATGGCAATCTCCTCAAGGAGGTTGGCAGCAGCCACAAGGGAAATGGACCCCACCTTCAGGAAATTGGCAACAAAATCCTCAATGGAGAGGTCCTCAACAATGGCAAAACCAGTCTCCTAGATTCCTAGAGCTTCCACAACCACAACAACAGGCCCTCATGCCACCTCCTGCAACAACTGCCACAAATCCTGGCCCTCTGAAGCAAACGCCTATGCCTGCCCAGCCGTTACCCAATCCCAATAATAAGCAACAACAACAACTATAACAATTTGCATATCTTGTTGAAGCCAACCAATATCAAGCTTATGCCTTAAATGTTAATGACATCCATTTGAGGTCTGGAACTACTTTACCTGCTCCCAAACCACCTCTGATTACTGAAATACCAGATTCTCCTCTTGAAGAATCTACTGAACCTGCTGTTCCTACTGAACGTATGCCTATACCCAATATAGTTTCTCCGGAACCTATTTTGCAGAGACAAGACAAACCACCTTTTCCTCAGAGGTTGCAAAGCACTGAATCTAAATCCATAGAAGAACCCACTTTTGACATTATGGATCAGCTTAAGAATGTACAAATTCAAATCCCTTTATTTCAGGCTATTAAGATGTTCCCATTTTTGGAAAAGATATTAAAGAAGCCTGTTTGAAGAAGCCTGGATGGAAGAAAAAGGATCCCCAAACAATTCATGTCTTAGGGAAATTGGCTGATATAATGTTGGGAAATGTAGTTATTCCAAAGTATATTGATCCTGGAAGTCCTGTAGTGCAGATACATATAAATGGCCAAGTTGTAAAAAATATTTTGATTGATTTAGGTGCTGCCATTAATGTCATGACAAAGCATACTATGGACTCCTTGAATATTTCAAACATTAGGTCTACACCCACAGTTCTGCAGCTTGCAGACAGCTCCACAGTTAAACCTGATGGGATGGTGGAAGATGTAATTGTCACTCTTGAATCCTGGGAGTATCCTGCTGATTTCACAATATTATCAGTTAAGGAAACTTTAGGAGGGTATCCAGTTATCCTTGGTAGACCATGGTTAGCAACTTATGATGCTTTTATAGGATGTCGTTCTAGAGATATGACCATTTCTGATGGGCAGTCCACAAAGAAATTGCCCTTGTATCTGCCTGCTAGACCTCAACCAGATTTTTTCCAACCTGTTTGGCCAGATGTGGGGGAAGAAACTGAAGAAGCCAATTCTTTGGATCAATTAATGATGCTTCAAAATGATCCATTCTCACAACTTCAGAGTGAAGATGCTTTGCTTTTTCAAATTCTGCAATTTAACCCTGATACGGGTAGTTCATCTGATCCAAGTGGTAGTCATCATCAATGTTTCCTGCAACAACTAGATTCTGAGAGTTCATTGCCTAAACTTCTGACAATTTTTCATAACTTGCTTTCACAAGAGGTACAAACATTACCTATTGATTCTATGAGTAATCTCACTAAGCAGATAGAATTGTCTCCAGATCATTGTTTGAATGTTAATAGCAAGTTGTCACAGTCTCAAGAGGCTGACTTATTAAAAATGCTACAAGAACATCATAAAGCTTTTGCATGGGAATATGGGGACATGCAAGGAATAGATCCTCGAGTTTGTATTCATAGGATATATATCAAAGAAGATTGTTTACTAGTTAGACAACCTCAAAGAAGAGTAAATCCAACACTTAGAGAAATAGTGAAAAATAAACTTCAAAAGTTGCTTGATGCTGGTTTTATTTACCCAATTTCTGACAGCCAATGGGTTTCTCCATTAGTCATTGTCCCCAAGAAAGGAGGAAAATGGCGAGTGTGTGTAGATTACAGGGAATTGAACAATGCCACTAAAAAAGATCACTTTCCACTACCTTTTGTAGATCAAGTACTAGACTCACTGTCTGGAAAAAGATATTTTTCCTTTTTGGATGGTTACAGCGGGTACAATCAGATAAAAATAGCCCCTGAAGATCAAGATAAGACCACTTTTACCTGTCCATGGGGAACATTTGCTTATTCAGTCTTGCCTTTTGGTCTATGCAATGCACCAGCAACATTTCAGAGAGCAGTAATTAGTATCTTTGCTGATATATCTCATGAATGTATGGAGATTTACATGGATGATTTCACTACCTATGGAGTCACATTTGAAGAAGCACTGATGAATTTAGAAAAGGTATTGAAAAGGTGCAGAGAGCAAAATTTATCTCTAAACAGTGAAAAGTGTTTTCTGATGATGGAAGAAGGTATTGTTTTAGGTCATCATATTTCAAAGAATGGAATTCAGGTTGACCCTGCTAAAATTGAAGTTATTCTGAATTTACAAACTCCTGCAAAACAAAAAGATGCCATAATTTTTCTTGGTCATGCAGGGTATTATACAAGGTTTATAAAAGACTTCAGTAAAATTGTCAGCCCACTTTATGCCTTGTTAACAAAGGATTCCCAATTTGAGTGGACAGAGGCCTATGAAAAATCCTTCCTACAACTAAAGGACTTGCTTACTAAAGCCCCTATTATTCAAGGACCAAAATAGAATTTTCCTTTTCACATACATGCCGATGCATCTGATTTTGGTATAGGAGCAGTTTTAAGTCAAAAAGAAAATTCAATTGAGCATGCTATCTACTTTATCAGAAAAACTTTCAAGGTCCTGAGCTCAACTATACTGTTACAGAAAAGGAATTGCTTGCAGTAGTGTATGCTTTGAATAAATTTAGGCATTATGTCACAGGTTATCAGATATTCATTCATACTGACCATGCAGCAATCAAGTACCTAATGAACAAACCTGCCATTTCTGGTAGGTTGGCACGATGGCTCCTGTTGTTACAAGAATTTGATATCACAATCATTGACAAACGAGGAAGAGCTAATGTTGTAGCTAACTTTTTATCAAGACTTCAATCAGCTGCACCTGATGAACATGAAGTTATTGATGATAGGTTTCCTGATGAACACTTGTTCTGTATTGTTGCACAAACTCCATGGTATGCAGACATTTCCAATTATCTAGAAGCAAACAGAATACCAGCTCACTTTTCCCCAAAAGAAAAGAAGTTGTTGATAGAGAAAAGTTTTAAGTTTTCCTAGATCGCAAATTGTCTGTTCTATATTGGACCTGATCAAGTAATGCGAAGATGTGTCAGAGAAGATGAGACTTATGATATCTTGCATGCTTTCCATGATGAGCCATGTGGTGGGAATTTTGCAGCAAAAAGAACAGCAATGAAGGTTCTTACAACAGGGTACTACTGGCCAACATTACACAAGGATGATGTGGCCTATACAAGGAAGTGTGACAGATGCCAGCGTATGGGAAGACCAACTAAGTCAGATGAAATGCCATTATATCTGCAGGTCATAGTCACCCCTTTTGATAAATGGGGAATGGATTTTTTAGGACCAATTGATCCACCATCAAATGGAAAGTCATACATTCTAGTTTGCACGGACTATGTCACAAAATGGGTCGAGATAAAAGCTATGACTCATGCCCGAGATAACAAAGTTGTTGAATTTCTGTATGAACAAATTTTTACAAGATTTGGAGTTCCTAGAGAGCTTGTAACTGATCAAGGAGCTCAGTTTACGTCAAATCTAATCACTACACTAATGAATGACTATAAGATCAAACATAGGAAGTCCAGCCCCTATCATCCTCAAGCCAATGGTCAGGCGGAGGTAACAAACAGAGAAATTGAGGTGATTCTCACAAAGACAGTGCAGATCCATAGAAAAGACTGGAGCAATAGACTTCCTGAAGTAGTTTGGGCTTACAGGACTACATGGAAGACAACAACTGGGTTTACACCTTTTGAGCTGCTTTATGGGAAAACAACTATGTTACCCATAGAATTTGAACATAAAACTTTGAGGACAGCTCTTGAACTCAACATGGACTTATCTGAAGCATAGAAGGAGCGTCTCCTACAGCTAAATGCTTTGGACAAAATTAGAAAAGCCACCCTGCAGCACACAGAAGCAATCCAACAGCAAAGAAAGAAATGGCATGATCAGCACATCAAAACCAGGAAATTTTCTGCTGGAGATTGGGCCCTGTTATATGATTCCAGATATCAAGAAAACCAGGGTAAGCTCACAACACACTGGCTTGGCTCATATGAGGTTGAAAATGTGTTCGACAATAGAGCTGTACAGTTGGTGACAATTTATCCAATCCGTTTTAAATTGCTAGTCAATGGCCACCGACTCCAGTTGTACCATAAACCAGTGTCAAAGGAAGAATTCATGCAACAGTTCATTCAGGTTCCTCCTGCGACTCTTCCTGCAGCTGAAGGCTTTAGCCTTTCTCCTGCAGCGTTGTCGTAGTATTCAAAAAGCATGCCCATAATAAAGGTTTTCTTTTTAAGAAAACCCCTTTTTCTCCATTTTCATTTATCGCTCCCATCTCAATTCTTTATCTTCCATCCATCCATCCCATCCATCCATTTCATTCGTACATTTCATCGGCCCACGTCACCCATCCACTTCATCCGTCCGCATCAACCTTAATTAAGATATCTTTCCCACTTGTCAATTCATGCAGCGCCGTCATCTTTCTTCACACGTACATGCAATTATCAAAGGTACGCCATATATTTTCTTATCGAATATTTGATTTATTTCATTCTATTCATTTACTGCTATGCATGTACCGGTCATTATTACCCGAATCTCTACCTGTTCTTTAGTACATGTGAGGACACATGTCATACTTTAAGTAGGGGGCAGGGTAATCCATCTTTTAAAACCTATCTTTTCGCTGCTGCCATAACTGCACAAATAACATTTCTTTAATGTTTTTCTGGTACTTTCCAAATGTGATCGCATATCCTTCTTTAATACATGTTTTTCTTGTAAACTACGATTAAGACTGCTTGTTCAAAAAGCTCATTTTTGGAAAAAGAAAGAAATGTGACGGCACGACAGAAGAAAAACCAGAGCAGAAAGGGAAATAAAGAATTTGAATCTTCAGCAAGGAATTGAGATCAGCTAAGAAAAACTGCAAACATGGGTGGTCAGTTGGTGCGACATGAGCCTGTAGCTCATGAATTGTTACTGCAAAACCCGCAGATAGTCCACGCATTCAACCTCTGTGGATGGTTAAATTATTTCTTGAGCTTAAATGATTTTGATGAGGAGGCTGCTGGAGAATTTTTAAGAACACTTTCTGAAGGGGAAGCCACCGTATGGGGTCTAACAGTTGTTGCAACCAAAGACAGAATTGTTGAAGTAACCGGGCTCCCAGTCGTTGGAGAAAACTTTTCTTCAGATGCTGCAGCCGCAAGGGCTTAGTTTTCAATGCCTGCTGATGGACCTCTAGAAGTCTCCAAGTAGGGATGCAAGCGTGTGTCGCTGCCTCCTCCATATTCAGAGTATGCCACTTATATAATGAGGTATTTAACCTTTGAAGGCTATTTTTCCTACCTGCATTCCCATCATTTTAAATCATTAAGCCATATGAGGCATGGGTTAGTTGTGAATGTTCTGAATTTCTTGTTAAAGTGTTTAGAACAAAGTTCCCACGGAACTCAACAAGGGAAAGATAATTCTGTCACTCATCATGGCCTTATTAAATTACTGATTGAGCACTCTTTGAGAGACATCTCACCTCTCTCCTGGCAACAATTCGTTGCCCGAAAGAGTTTGCAAATACCACAACCTCGTAGGGTACTTACCCCACGGCCTCAAAGAAAGAAGAAATAAATTGCATCTACTAGTGGAATAGGGCAAGGGTCATCTACTCCTTTAGCACCTAGTCCTGCAGCTTTTGCACCCGAATCCTCTGCTAGGGTACAAACTAGGTCTACCACTAGGAGAGAGAAAGGAAAAAAAAAGGCAGAAGGGTCCCCTGAATCTGACCCTCGTTCTCAGAAAAGACAATGCTCCTCTCCTGTAGCACCCTCCCCTGTAGCTGTTTCTCCTACAACAACACCTGTTGCTATTACTAGTTCACCATCATCCTCTGGTAGGGCAGAGCCCTCTGAACAAACAAGAAAAAGAAAAGCTACCGGAACACCTCCTACAGCCGCATCTATGCCAAGAAGGGTTTCCACAAGGAAACAATCTAAGACCTCCCCTGCTTCACCGTAATCTGAGGTGATTGTAATTTCAGAAGGGTCTATTGAATCTGAATTTAATGTTTCTCAGAATGAGTCTGAGAATGCTACTCAGAGTTCGTTTGTTCCTGAAGAGGAACAAGTTGAGACAAAAGAAATAGGGCATAATGAGCAAGGGTTACCAAATCTTGATGATTTGGCTGCTGCTACTATGCAATTTTCGGAGGAAGCACAGACTTCTCCACCGTAGCAACAGGAAGAATTTATCTTGCAGCAAGAGCAAGAACAGATTGAACAATTGAATGTGCCTAGTGAAGTTGTATTTCACCCTGCAATTTGTAAAGCCATTGTTGTGTATAGGAGGACATTTTTAATTGAGTTTCTGGAATATGTTAAAGATAATTGGTAAACAGTTACATTACAAACTCTGACTTTTCGACACATAGCCCAAACTGACATACAACAAAGTTTATGGGAAATAGAAAAGAAGAAATTGAAAAAGAAAATTGAAAGTCAGAAACAAGAAATTGCTGAGCTGAAAGCAAAAATGGATGAAATGTTAAAAGTAACTGGTCAGATTATGGAATATAGACCGCCACCCAGAGTTTATGCTCTGTGCCTTAAAGAACAGTTTTTATGGTTTCAATTGATGAGAATTTCCAGAAACCAAGACCCTATAATTCACACTGCCAAAGAGTTTTATGAAGCATACCAAGCAGCCCCTAACTGGTTAAGGAATTCTCTGTGTGAATTCTATTTGCATGGCTTCTTAATACCATTTGAAATAGAACAGAATCCTCTTCTATACATTGGTGATATTCATTTGAGAGCATTTATGTCATGGGCAGAAAATGAGGTGAATTATGGTAGGCAGTGGGAAACATATGAGGAAGCTGAGAAAACAGAGCCTGTCCCATTACACTCTCAAAGTTCAAACCCACATGCAATGTTGAAAGATTGGTTTGCTCTAACATATGGTATTAATAATGTTTCAGCCAGAGAGAAAATATTTGATATCAGAAAGCAAGTATATGATGAATTCCAGGCACAACAATATTCGTTTTGGAGATTAGCATATACCACAAGTGAGAAAAGATGGGAGAGATTAACTGTTGGGTTAAGAAAGTCAGAACCACATGGTCCCCTAAATTTTACAGCAGCTCTCAAATGAACCAGCAGATATATTCAATTGGGACTTCAAACAAGATTTGAACTGTGGCTGCTACTGACATTCAGACCCCCTATGCTAATGTGCTCCATGTATCCTCACTAGGCTACAAATCTTAACAATGAATTAGAAGACCGAAGATATGAAAGGTGCCGAGATTTCAGAGGATTCTATTACAAGTTTGGACATCCATTCCAGAGTCATGCAGCCATCACTGACTTCAGAGAAACCACCAGGAAAGTTAATGCTGGAGGACCAGCATTGGGCTAAGTAGGGGGTAGTGATGAGCTTAAAATATGCTCATAATTTGGATGTTATGATAAACTTTTAATGTCTTTACTTTTGTTATTTCATGGCTCTTTAAACTTTGTTGAAACCTTTTATGGGGATATCCTGTAGCATAATACTTTCATATTCCTGCAGCTCATGGTGTTGACTTGATTGCATTTATTGCCCATTGACTCCCTAAAATGGCTGGTATATCGTATACAGTTTTTGAATGATGAAGTAGATCTAAAATGTGTGATTAATGAATAGATACCATGTATGTTCCATACGCCTTTTCTTTCGCATCTGTTACCTTTTGTTTCGTAGGTTGTTGAAGAATGATCGAGTCAAGCGCAGCCGATCTCAGCCTTGCAGTAAAATCCATTTCCTGCACGACTTCGAGGAAGCTCCGACAAAGACTCTTTGACCGAAACTATGGGAAAGAATTTTAATGATAGTCAATTTGGAAAGAGTGGAGCGCTAGATTCTCTCCAAATTGGGTTGAATGCATAAATTCATTATGAAGTCTGTTCCTTGATTCAGGGATATACTTTACTTCCACGTCTTTCTTTGATAGGGTTAGTTAGTTAGTTGCTCTCCTGTTTATAAATAAAGTTCTCCTCCTACGCGAGAGAGACAAAAGAGATGATAGTTAGTAATTTAGAAGTATAGTAATAGCAGATATCATGTAAGAGTCAGTATGATGATGAGAAATAGAATCTTTATGATCAAAGACAGAGTTTATTGTTAGTTTCCACATCAATAAAGCAATGTATACCATTCTGTTTTCATGAATAAAGTTCGATGAAGTTTTGAGTTTAGCATTTGTGTAATCAGTAGATGCTTGCTAAGGAGGCCCACTTAGTAAGTATCTGTAGCTAGTTAGTTAGTTGTTATTTTCTGTTGATCTTCAGATTAGCTTTCATCTTTGAAGTTTTCATACAAACTCAGTCTTATAGTGCTCCTGCAGCATAGAGAGTCCATCCCTGTGACTGTTCCTACAACATAAGGCCGGTTCATAGTTTGTGTTTCATTCATAGTTGTTATGGTTTCTATCATAGTTGAGTTAAAAAATTTTGCATTACCGTTCTGTGGCTTAGATATAATTTCTTTCCAGTATTATTTCTGCTAAGATTTGACAAAAACTAGTTCCTAGTGCATATATTTTTCCGCGCCATTTAAAGTCTATGTCCCCTGGTTTGACAAGTAAAATGAACATACATAGAAAGATATAAGTCACCTATTGGAATGTCCAAATCCTAGGAAAGGTTTTACTGTGATTTTCATATCCTTTTGTGGGTGCGAGCCAGGAAAAACAACATGAATTTCCACCTTTTAACTACCTCTAACCAAACTTAAATTATAAATGACTCTTCATCTCCTACTATTTCCTTTGTGCAACTTTTAACAATTTTGCAAATTAAGTTGACAACTTTTGCACTTTTACAATACTGGCCCCAAATACACATCAAATGACCTCCTACACAAAATAAATGACTTATAAAATCCTTATTACAAGGAAAAACATGAATTTTGATCAATTTTCAAAATGTTCCACATGGAGGAAAAATTGGTTAGGGTGCTCCTGCACCAAAATCTATACTAAAACTAGCACATGTTTGTTTTTGAAGAAAAGTGGAGGCACTAAAAAGAGAAGTTATGGAAAAAACCCTTAACATAATCAAAATGTTAAAAAAACAATATGGTTATGTAAGGAAGAGAGAGCCTAACATCATCACCATTTTTTTATAAAGTATGTGTGAAATTTTGTTACACTTTCATAAAATCATGTCCTTTGCA